>WKFP01015437.1:2643449-2833201 GCA_011057875.1 Pterocles orientalis | reverse complement strand
TGAGAGAGCTGGGTCTCTTTAGTCTGGAAAAGAGGAGACTGAGGGGTGACCTAATTAATGTTTATAAATATGTGAAGGGTGAGTGTCAGGAGGATGGAGCCAGGCTCTTCTCTGTGACATCCAGTGATAGGACAAGGGGCAATGGGCTCAAGCTGGAACATAGGAGGTTCCACTTGAATATGAGAAAAAACTTCTTTACAGTGAGGGTGACAGAGCACTGGAACCGGCTGCCCAGAGAGGTTGTGGAGTCTCCTTCTCTGGAGACATTCAAAGCCCGCCTGGATGCGTTCCTGTGCGATCTGATCTAGGTGTTCCTGCTCCGGCAGGGGGATTGGACCAGATGATCTTTCGAGGTCCCTTCCAATCCCTAACATTCTGTGATTCTGTGAACTACAAAGGGATGCTGCAATGATAGGTCTGCTATTTCCACACACAGTTTTAGTGCACTGCGTAAGAGGATATAAAGACAGTATTTAATTCGAACAAAACATAAACAATAGGAAATATCCTTGAGATGGAACATTTCCATTTCTGTGTTGTGCTTTATAATAAAATTCTGAAGACAGAGAAAAACATCTGATACAAGAATAAAGCAGGAAGCAGGTCAGTGCAAGTGATGGAGTTCAGCTCTTTATCACATTCTGTGGAACCAGTATTGGGCAGGCTAAGATAACTAATACCTCTACTGAGCACTTCTATTCTGAAATTTAGTGTTTCTAGAAATTAAGAGAGCTCAAGCAGGAAAAATTGTCATTAGCTAAAATCCACTCCTAATCCTGAAAGCCAGCTATGGTTTTCCTTCATAGACGAGCTCACAAGCTACAGATCTTCATGATATTTTATATGCCAAAGCACATAGCAAATTTGACAGACACAAGAGACTTTATCAAACAGGTTCAAGTCAAGATGTCAAATGATTCCTTTTAATTAGGGAGGAGGGAAAAGCCAATGACACCTTGAAGTACAGTAGAAGTCTCACTGTGAAGATATATTATTGAGAGTTGTTGGAAGCAGCAGTGTTGGGCTGCGCAGAAGCCCAGAGATTTTTACATTCCAAGTCCCAACTGCCTACCTATACAGTAATCACAGCAGATGGAGAATGTGCTGTGTTTAGTTTTTTTAATAAACATGTCAAACATTAAACATCCTGTTCACAGATGTACAATAATAAAATGTCTTTGCTGTGATTTGAAGTAGCGCTGCCTCAAAAACCCCTGCAGATTTTACTTCAGAGAAATAATCCAACCGCTGCACGCACTTTAGCCATGACTCATTTTGCATCTTACCTATGTAACTCTAGAGGAACTATTTCAACCCCAGCTATGTCAGCCAACGCTTTAGCTGTCAGGTGTAACCAATAATATGATGATAAGAGCTACGAGACACTCTGTGATTGAAGGTACTTCACCTTAGAACATCCGTTTTGCACATCTTCTATTCACAGTCTTTGGAGACCTTACAGAATTTTCAGTAGATTCTTTATGTTTCTAATCTACACATATTCTGCCTGGAAAGCTGCATTGGAATTCACTGAGCTTCAACATCATTCTTCACATTTATGCACTTAAACATTGTGAGTGCCACCCTCGACATGAATAAAAAAAGACTCAAGGGAAATATTCTCAACAAATTAAAACTGAGACAAACATTTGATTTCGAGTGAAGCAGGTCAGATTAAACTTTACAAGCATTTTTATCTCAAAATTCAACATTTCTTTTTATTTTTGTTAAGTCAGAACGGACTTTGCACAGATGAAGCGGGAATATGAGCTAAAGGCTTGGCCACCAAGAGAGCAGAACCTCTTGCAAGCGTGTGTGGCTCGTCCTTCAGGCACCAGGGTTCCCTGACACACACATAGTCTTCTCAAAATTGAAATATTTCCCCTCATTCTCATTTCAGTTCTTCTAAAGAAAGCTTTACATTTTCTTCATTTGTTTACATTAGAAAGAAATATGTGATTATGTAGAAATTTTAAAACACCTGCTTAGGGTTTCTGCTCCCCTTTTGGCGGTGCTGGCAGCAGAGACAAACTCTCCAAAGCCATCTGTTCCCAGCACATTTCATCAAAAGCACAGGTTTCCTTAGCAAAACACCCCAGAACATTCCAGAGTCCTTCACTCTGTGTGTCCTTGCTAGATCATCTTGCTAACATGGAAGCGCATATGCAATCAGATACCTATGGCCTTCCTCCTCAACAGTACCTTATGGGTTGGATTTTGGGGGTTATTTTCTAAATGCAGAATAATCGATTTGTTAGCTGAATGTGCAATATCTGGTCTAAAGAAATTCAGCAGAACATTTCAGGTTTCTGACATCTTTCTGGTGAAAAGACAATTGCAGTGTGTTAGTTATGGACACAGGCCCCAGAAATCTCCCTTCATGAAGCATTAAGCATTTGTTCAGAAAGCAGATGCAATTGAGACCACCTGTGTAATGAGGAAATCCAACCACAATAAAAAAATACTCAAGTTCAAAGAAATGCAGGGCCACAGCAGACTCTTTAATATCAGTGGAAAGCGACTCATTGAATTTAACAGGCACTTTTGCCTCGGTGCTGTCTGTAATAAACAGATATTCGTCCTTTTTCTGACGGCTGATACATGCCCAGGTTTGGGGTGAAATGTGCAATATATATGTATGCACATAATTAAATAGAATTTAATATCTGCTGCTGCTCATACTCCCAGGCAAGGCAACAATAATATGTAATTTCAAAACTAAGGCTGACAGGTTGAGGAATAGATACTTATTTGCCCAAAAGGTAGAAATACCTGTTCAGAAAATTATTTGAGTCATGACTGAATGTCAGAACACAACAACAACAAAAAAATACATAATCTACTTACACAATTCCCTTTCTTTTTTTCTTTAAAAAGAGTTGCTGGGGCCAGGTGTTGACTGGTCTTACTCCAATGATTTACAGCTTCTCATCAAGCACAGATCATTTACCTGCACTTACGTACAAGATTCCTTCATTGAAACAACCACAATGTCTTGTTTTAAGATACTACAGCATTTGGGAGGACAACAGGACATGTGTCAGTCATGAAAAATATGTGGAATTGTTCAGAAAAGAAAGGGATTTTCCTGTTCCCTCCTATTCTGCAAATACTTCTGGTTCCGATGCATTACATTTCAAGGGGAGCTGTTGGTGGTCTCCTACAGTAGATGCATGTCTGTAAGCAGCCCTACATTGACCAGCACTGAAAACACAGGCAGCTGCAGATCCACAGCATGTGTCTTCCTCACCCAAGACCACAAGCAAGAACAGAAGGAGGCCCACCCACAGATCTCTTCTTATGTTAGGAATGCACTTCAGTCCTGGTGTGACTTATTTCTGACAATTGATCATGATAGTATTTGGTGACAGAATGGAAGAAAGGGAGAGAGGAAAGAACCCTTTCTAGAAAACATCTCGCTTTTTTTTTTTTTTGCTTTTTTTTTCGTCACAAGGTCTTTCATTCTTCCACAGAGAGTCTGTAAGGGAAAAACCAAAGTTATCTCGCACGTTCACATGTATATTGATCCTTGCCTGAATCTAAAAAAGGGGGTTGATTTTGTAGGGGTAAGAAGTGCTGCTAACAGCTGAAATATTCATCATGAGCCCAATAATGCTTCTATTTCTTTTAAGGGCTCTTCTGCCAAGTAGATTCACAGCAGAGAATCTCAACTTTCATTAGGGGAAAAAACCCATTTCTACACTGCAGAGGAGAAGGAAAGCTTAAAAATTACCTCACTGTAATGGAAAGATTCAGAATTCAGAAGATAAATTAAGAGAATTCACATTAAGGCATGTACATAATGATTTTGAAAGCCAATTGCACAATTTTATCATATGGAGAGCAGATAATGGAGAGGAAGAAGGCCTCGTACCATTTGAGGGAACTACTGTTTGGCCGTGCAAGAGTTCTGCAAATGTAAATGCCTTATCTGTTCCCCTTCTGACTGGAATATCTCCTTGTGGCCAGGTAACCCAGACAGCACCTGCAGCTGTTTCCCAGAGCTTCTGTAATACTATATTTATATGTAGGTAATTTATACAACAGTCAAGACTTCTGCAAAGGTTTTTCTCCCATTTGACATCGCTTATTCCTGGGTTTACAAGCAAATCTGGTGCACAGAAAATATGCTGTGTGTTCTTAGCATTATCTTTGTCACTGCAGCAAGGTATAGATATAGAAAAATGCATTATTTTAGAGTAAAAACTGGAGCAGAATCATTCTTAAATTAATATCACAGAATGGCTTAATCTCTTTATAAATGTAGAGACTCACTGCGATCTGCTTTTTTTGTTTGTTTGTTTCAGGTGAGTTCAGTCTCATCCTTATTCACTTGCCTTTTAAATTAAGAAGTCAACACACAACAGCTGAAATATTATTTTCTCTAATTCCACATAGACCATGGAAGTATTTAAACTCAAAAGTGAAAAGAGAGATGTTGGAAAGTATTTAAAGAGCTAAAGTTTCACTCTGTTAAAGATAAGAGAAAAAAAAAAGTCTGGTGAATAAAATGAATATTCTCCATCCCTCTTCAGTCTTCTAACCTCTAAGAACACCACATTATATCCAATAAACACTTTAGTTTCAAACCAAGGACCAACCTATGTGGTTCTTTAGTTGGTATTGTCACATGCTGGGTATTTTTCAAATAGAAATCAAGTTCCTTTGTTTCAAGAAACTTTCTATTGATCATTTCTGTCTTCATAGTCCCTCTCAACTAGATTATTCTCTTATGCTCTCTAGCAAATGCACTAGTGTCACACCAAATGAGCTAATTTCACACCCACTAGGCAGAATGGGCTTAATTCTACTCTCATTACCAGAAAGTCAAAGCTATTCTGTCACACAGTGGGAGCTTGGGCTTCATCTTATAATATTTTCTGTCCCTGAAGAAAGAATGATAAAGTATTCCAGAGATCTCTCGATGTACCTCAGGTTAGATTAAGAAATATGTGCAAACCATCAGAAACTTTGTCTCTGCTCTTACCACTGGAGGAGAGCCATTGGTGTCGTATTATCACTGCAACCTGCAGATCCAAAATGGTGCCGTTTGACTGGGTCAGATTTTCAACTGAATGCAGGACAAGAAAAAGCCCTTTGAAAAGCTGCTCATTTCTTGGTTTCTAAGCCCTTCTGCCAGCTCACAGGCAGCTCCTCTTGTTTGTCTGGCTTTTTTTCCCTGCAGCTTTATTGCAGATGGCACCTGACAGTTAGAATTTGCATAAATCTCAAGTAAAACTGGAATGTTTAGTGGTAGGAAAGGCTAACTCTCAAAGCACAGTTTTTCAGATTTATACATGGCTGGTGATTCAGTAAGTGCCTTATCTAGGTCTTTATCACCAAGGTATGAAGAGGAGCTGGGTGACAAGCTTCCATCTCCTTCACTAAGCTTTTGTGCAAACATCAGCCTTAACAAGCAGGACTGGAAGTGTGGCCAAGAAGATGGATAAAAGAGGAAATTTCTGGGAGAAATGGCAGCAGTCACTGCTTCTGCAGCAAATTAGAGCCAATGTATTGGCAAATGAGTTTTAACAGGCTTGATTCTTCCTTATTAAACATGAAGTGAACTAACTAAGTGTGGAATTATGGCAAGGCTAGAGTAAAGTCGTCAAAATGAACAGGATGGAAAGGAAAAAAAGAAAGACCAGACCAAAGCAAAGAATAGGAAATAATCAGAGCAAGGAAAAAACAGCATTGAAGAATGAGGTACAGAAAGCAGACAAGGTGGGGTAATATGTCAGGCACAGTTTGTGAAGGACAAGATGGGAGAAATGACAGAAGAGAGGAGAGGAGGTCTAGTCACTGACCCAAAGCCAATTTCTTCAAAGCTGAAAAAGAACATTTCATTCATATATATCTGCCCTTCAGAAAACAAAAAAGTGAGGTATCATGCAAAGGACAGGACTGCTGGGGAAGGAAAGCCGTGTAACGTGAGGCCTGAAATTAAAAATGCAAAAGAAAATGGGAATAACTTTTAAAGTGCCAATAAGTTACTATTGATTAGAAGGTAAAAATCATGAAAAGAACAAAAAAGACTTTATACACATTCATGGAGGACAGGCACCATCATCAGCAAGTTGCTGTTACCGTCATTAGTTCAGGTAATCCCTGAAGCAGCACAGTCAGAAGCCAGGCGGCTATATCCTGCAAAGATTGTTCTGTATTTATCTTAATGATCTATTCTCTAAACATTTTATAATGCTCAGTACAATATACAGCATTATATTCTTTGTAACACTGTGTCAGCAACCAACATGAAGTCCATTGACAGACTGTGCTTTTCCAGTAACTAGAAGCTCTTGTAAAACAGAGTCTAGATCTTACTATGTCAGAGGCTGGTTTGCCTCCAATAATGTTTTCAGAGCTTGAGTTGCTTTTTTGTGTATGCGACATATCTTCTCTCCAAAACTTATAAGTATAGAAATCTGCAAGATACATAAAACTACCATAATATTTTTATTTATATATTCCCATTGTAATCTCAGTCATTTCTATTCCAGACTTTAATGAATTGGCATAACAACAGACTAAAAAGTTTGTAGTGGTTTGATTTTGGAATCCAATCTTATAACTCATACATCAAACACACAATAGACTTTACAGAGGAGACTAATCAATCCCTTCACATTAGTTTTTAGAGCTTCCCATCAAACTCTCAAATTCTTTTAAATTTTGTGCCCTCACAATACAGCATGACACATCTTCCTTCCCCTAATGTTCCCCCATACTAAAGGTCAGCATTAACATTACAGAATTTCAAGCACTGTGGAAATAATTTTAAAATATGTAGGTGGAAGTTCAGTTGCTTGCACTGCATTGTGGATCTCTATTACAAATTCTGCTCTATCTCCTCATTTGTAATTCCCATTGAAACTTCATCTGCTGCTATCAAAGCTGCTGGCTGCCTAAGGTTTTCACTGCTGTTCTTTATCCTTTCTTCCCTTCCTCATGCTTATTAAGTTATCAGCACCCAAATGCATTCATTTGGGCAAAACACAGAGAGGTCACCACAGTGTGTCACCTCTTTGGTCATCAAAATGGGGCCAGAATAAGACTAAAATAACAAAAAACTCTTATGAGGTCACATTGCACTGGGTTAGTTATCTTTGTGCATTTTACAAAATGCACAAAAAAATCCTACAGACTAGTAACCATAAATTTTGAAAGATACTGAATTTGATATAAAATTCATTTCAGGGAGGAACAATTTATACCCATTAGACAGATCAGCCAGTTTGCGCCGAAAGCATTACTTTCAGAAGAGCTATGGGGAGCTCTGGGTGACTTTCATCTTGCGGAAAATATTTGCATTTCCAACATTATTCTTTTTGAGTCAGAATGGGTAATTTTCTGTAGCAAAGATATTCTTTCTCAATCCCAGGACAAGGAATAATCATAAGTCACTGTAAAATATACAGACACAGACAACAATTATAATCAGCAAATGGCGATCCAGACAGACCTGTTTTTACTCACACAGTTATGATACAGCACAAATTGTTATTGAAACACTAAGTTTTGTCAACCAGCACCAGGCCGCCTCTTTGCAAACTAGCTTGTGTGTGAATTTGAGATGTGGCAGGTACAAATTATGCAAAAGAGCTAGCCATGATGAGAAAAGGATTTGATTACTGATGTTTAAATAAGGATCCCCTGAGCTGTCTCTTTTCTGTAGGAATGGTGTTAAATATTTGGCAAGAGGATGACATGTCCTGAATAATTGAAACCATTCCATTTTACTGGGCACACAACATACGTGTGCCTGCAATTCGTTAGTTCCCATGCACACTTTCAACCAGCATTAAATATACATGTAAGAAGAGTTACTGCTGTGTCCATCAATCTCTCCTCTCCTTATTACTTACTTTATCTTTTTATTGTTGGCTTGGCTTTTACTCCAGGTAACATATCAGCACTTTTGTTTTGTGTATTTGTGCAGCAAGAGGCCTCAAATCTCAGTATTTGATCGCTTCTTATGTCTGACTGTCTTCAGTGCTGCCACATCAGTGGAAAGCTCAGTTCACGACTCCAAAGACAGCTTCCATCCCTCTCTGCCTGGCTGCAACCTATCAGCTTTCTCTGGTCTGAGCTTATTTTATTTATTGAGACTCAGGAGGGAGCAAGAAGATGATAGGATGTAAAAGAAGACACAGCGAACAGGAAAGTTCAGTATCTATTAACAAAAACATACAACACCATCGCGCAGCAACAGCCAGCCTCTCCTTGCCTCAAATAGGAGCAAGCAGTTAAAACAGAGAGAAAATTCAGCTGATAAGGGCATTTTAGTCCTTTTATGGAAGAGTGATGAATATTACTTTTGATGCATGCTGGAGGGGGTTTGATGTAAGTAGATGTGTGGAATGTTTCTTTCCAGAATGTGAACAAGTGTTACTGCTAGCTGTTTTCCATCACTAAGGCAATTTGCTTTGACTCCAATACCACTCCAAATAATTAGTAGGTAGCTACTACCTAACTGTTTCAAATTATCATCAATAAAATTTATAACTATTTTTGTCATGTCAGACTCCACAGGTTTTTAAACAAGGTTTTATATCAGATATGTCTGATCATCCTAGTTATCTATTTTTTATTTCAAAACTGAAAAGTTCAGTAATCATGTTCTCCCTGAAAAAAAGAACAAATTTTCCAGTGAAAGATGAGAACAAAAGAGGAAAAAGATGTGCAGTTAACATAAATTCCTGTCAAGCATAAAAGACAAGACAGGTAAAAGCATAAGGTACGGAAAAGCAAACAAGAAGGTCTAACATCACTGGAAACATTCAATGGAAGCTGATGTTTATATCAATCACTATCTCCAGGACAGACAGTACGACAGAGTCCTTTCCCACTGCAGATTTGGCATTACCATATTTGTCTATGGAGATGACTTAAAAACACTAAGTGTATACAAAATATGCATTAACATTTGCTTTAAGATTAAATAACTAATTTTCAAAGACTTCTGTCCAAAACATGTTATGCTGACACTCCACAGCCCTGTAATATGTCAGCAAATGTCAGAGTACGCTCTCACACAATTCAGCTCCACACTCCTCAGTACAGAAGAAAGCCAGAAAATATAAACTATTGTGCAAGAATCAGAAACCAGAGGGCAAAGATAAATAGGTCTATCTATATGTTTCTAAATCATAATTATTAGGAATATTGCCACCACTGGAGTAACAAATCCAGTGAGAAAATGAATGAAAAAAATGTCACAGAAGGATGTGAAAATTTAAGACTGGTCACTACTGTAGAGATGCAAAGCAGTATTTGGGCTACCATGCTCAGGTGCTGGAAAGCCTTTTAGATCAAGGCATCTATTAAACTAGCAATGTTCTAACACGGCAGGACTCAAAGACTCCTAGGGAATTATAGCAGTGTCACAGAAACAAAACATGAAAGATAGCTGATGTCCTAACTGGGAGCTTGAGGATATCTTTTCTCTATACTTTATCATCATCTTCAAAAAAATTTAGCTTAAGGTAGTTGAACAGGAAAATGAGGTTCACATGTCCAGGACAAGACGCTGAAAAGAATCTCTAAAAGGTGTTAAGATACATGCAAGTAGATTCTAGTGTGCAAAGAGTTTCTGACAAGCTTGTTAAGGTAACAGCAGAAAGAGGTAATGTTCCTTTTATCCTTCCCCAGGGTGCTTCTCCCCGTGCAAGGGGAAGAAAGACCCCAGAGTCCACCATCATGGAAACAAGCAAAACATCTAGCTTCCCAAACATGTCCTTTGAGCAGTACTGGAAACACTCACATGCACAAGAGCAGCACATGGGTGTTAAGAAAATAGAAACTGCTGCTAAAGCTTGTACCCAATAAAGGTGACTTCTAGTAACAGTCCAGCATTAATGAGTAAATCACAATAAAATATTTGGATCTGCACTGTTCAAAATGGATTGTACACTCTCACTCTTCTGCTTGTGAGAATGAGTGCCTATGTCCCTATGTGTGTGTGCATGATTGTAGGACGGGATTCAAATTGTCTGAAGACGGGGATCCAGTGTAATTTTAGATGCTGTGGAATATCTGATACATCTGCACTTAGCCAACAGTTTTGACGCAAGGTGTTCAAGCAGACCTCCTGCCCTTCCGGATCATCAACAGAAGACCCTACAGGATACAGTGCAGCACAAAAAAAGGCACTAAATGCCTACCTTTAAGCAAATAAATCACATATGAGTGTCACTATGTTTAGTACTGAGAAAAGTACTAAGGCAGTAAAGGTTCAGAGGATTGTAATGGTGAAGATTTTAATCCCACACCTACACAACACAACCACACATTGTCCTGCTTTGACTGCAGCATGCCGATGCACCACCGAAGTGATATGAAAATGAAATACTGTGTTCCAGATAAGTGAACTCTGTGTTTATTATCAACACAAAGTACACAACAGTTTGCATGAACTGAGACATAACAGATTGGATTTTATTAGGATATACCTATACTGATTCAATTTGTAAACCACAGCTCAGAAACACACTTTCTCCTTGAATCTATTCACTAATCTAAATCCATGCCTCTAATGGTCTCAGGAGATGGACACACTTGATAACTGCCTTTGATGAATTTAATTAATACAATGAAAAAAGGAATAATACATAGCTATTATCATACTTCTATGGTGCATTGTTATTTCTCACCAAGGAACCGAAAAAATAACATACTGTAGTCCTGGGTTATTGCACAGAGCCTTAAAAAAAGAACACTTCACATAAGCACTTAACAACATACTGTATCTTGACTCTAAAGATTTAGCCTAACTTAAACTGCTTATTATTCTTATTTTATTGCAATTTTTTCATTTATTTGTATGTACTGGATGTTTCATGGGGCTACAAGTATGTTGCAGTAGTTTTATGAAGCACATGCCGTATGCTACCAAAGGCTAAAGAGCACTTCCTTGAAATAAATGTCCAATTCTTGCTTTGGATCAGAGTGCCAGGGCTCAGCATAGCCAAAAGCAGAACACAGACTCCTCAGAGAAGCCCAATATTCCTCAGAAAGAGGCCTCTTTAAGCATCATGCCCCATTTAGAAAATTGAGTTAGAGCCTCAGCAGATGTAGTCCAATTTTGTAACAGTCAGTACCATGAGATGTGCAGATCTGGCATGAGATGTCCAAAACAGCCTATATTTGATACTAAGATGACTAATCAGAGTAATTTTCCCCAAGGTTTTCTGAGGAATTCCTTGCTTTTCAAATTACACTTACTACTAGAAGTTACAAATAGATGTGTGAGAAATAGTTCTTACCTTGTGGCAAAAACGTCCTCACACTGTAGTGCTGTCACCTCTTTTCTTTCAAAAATATTTACCCACAATTTACAAAACTTCAGTATTTTGTGAATAATTATTTACAGTCTGTAAAAAAGAACAAAACTTTTAATTTTGACTGAATACCCAGAGAAACAAGGTCAAAATCACAAAACCAGGAAGGTAAAACTTCTGGTATAAATTATTCTCTAATTATAATTTCTGCAGAAGATACCATTCCCATCAGAACACCAAAAGTATCCGATTCCCAAAGGCAGTTGATGATATTAGTTAGACAGTCACCTAGAAAACTGTCTGTATGGTTGGAGGAATTTGAACAGGGAATACTCAGTGAGGGGAGGTGGATAATGAATATTTACTTCTTGATTGAGACTTGTTGGTCCTCTGCTTTTGATTTTGTACTACCCTTACTGCTTCTACTCAGATTTTCACTCTGTGCCACACCTCAGGTAATGAGCAATCTGGCTCCAGTACTTCCAAGGTGCTGCAATATGCAGGTTAAGGCAAGTACCTGTTGACGGCTCACGTCATGAGCCTTCCAAGGACCCTCATGGGAAACATGATATTTGGAAGAGGCGAGAAAAGAGTTGGAAGAGGGCTGGAGTCCGCAGATGGAGATCCCTTAGCCTTGATCCAGGGGTGGTTACATTACATGGCCCTGGAAAATAGAAATACCAGACAGCTCTGAGAAATTACACTTTGACTTCAGGGAAAATGACAGATATGGATATATACTGAAAAGGAGAAAAGTCTCTATTATTTAGCTAGAGAGAGCACTACCAAACCCATACACAAGGCTATTGTGTAGATGGGTAGTAGAGGGCCCATCCATGGAAACATTCAAGGTCAGGTTGCATGGGGCTCTGAGCAACCTGATCTCGTTGAAGATGTCCCTGCTTATTGCAGGGAGTGTTGGACTGGGTAACCTTTAAAGTTCTGTTCCCATCCAAACCATTCTGTGATTCTATGATCGTGTGACTAAAGAGAAAAAATCCTATTGGCATTTCCTTTAACATATGGAAAGCTGAACACTGCTCTGCAGAGCTAAGCTACCAAATCTGAAAATCAAATTCTAACACTACCTAGGCTTCAAGTGTGGACTTCCCATCATTACTAATTTTTCTTTAACCTAGAAAATGTCCATCATTCTTTTTGGTAATGTGATAATTGCTGGAAATGGGTGAAAAATGTAAGACCTTTTTCCAGACAATCGGCTATAACTTGAATTCTGCATCCTGTGCTTACAGTCCCAAAATCTGGCATCTCTGCAGCCGCAGAAGATGCTGATAATGGTAATAAGTTTTCAGGACCTGCACGGAGTAAGTTGTTTTGTCCAGACTTGTCTATTGCATGTAATAAGCTCAGTTCTACAAAAAGAAAGTCATTACTGAAACTCCAGGAGTCAGGAGTACTGTGACAGACTGCTAATTAATTTTGCCTCTGAAACTTTCAGTAATAATTGGATCAGGGAGTGACACATGCATGGAAAAGCAAATGTATCTCTGTGAAGCTGTTGGGCCTAAGAATTTTCGTAATATATTAATAGGAATTGGTTTTATTTTGGGAAGGCAGGGCAAATGATATGTTCATGTAGTTTTTTAGACAAAACACAGGCTATTTTTAACAACTTGTTTTTCTACTGGCGCCTAAGAAAAAAGTTTTTACATTTGATAGACTATCTGAATTGTATCAAAAGGTGATATTCATGATTATAAGAGCCGTTCCTCTTGGAAAATCACATTACAACTTCAAGCACCAAAATGAAGGTAACAGAAGGGAAACAAGTAAGAAAGCTGTGGAGAGAAAGAGATGGGAAATGAAAAAGAAATTGATCAAAAGAGGTATCAGTAGTTGTCTTCCATACAACAAAGCCTATTCAATGATTGGGTTTTCTTCGGAAGCAAACTGAAAAACTTAAAGCACCATCTGTTTTTGGGCTATTATGAATGAGACTATAGATTCTATTTTCATCATGATACCACCCACAAGTTTCAGTGCATTCAAGGTCTCATCGCTTAGATGTAATACGTACAATAAAAATAATTTTCAAGCCTCCTTTTCCTTCATCTACCCTAGCCAAAAAGAAAAAAAAAAAACAGTTATGGAAGAACACTGGCTCAGGGAAATGAAGACAATTCCACAATCTCCCAGGGTAAGTTTGCAGCTGAAAGCAAAGCCCTGTCTTTCCCAAATATACTGTTATGCACTCAATTACACAAGAAGCCTGCAAGATAAACAATTAGATCTTCAGGTCACTTTGTAGTGGAACAAATCCTACACTGTTTATGACCATTCATGGAAGATGTCAACTGTTGCTTACCTCCCACACACCCCCCTCCTCTTTCTGTACTGTGCTCTGCACTGTCCTGCCAGGCTCTCTGTGCACCCCACACGTTCCCAGCCCCAAATCACAGCATCCTGATGACTTACAGTTGGGTTTTCAGAAGCAGGTGGGCCTCGATTGCACAGCTCTCAAGGAGGGTTAACACACCTTGTGGAAAATATGATAAATTTATCAGCTCCAAGAAACCTCATATGCACTAGTTTCAGTAGGCTAACTGTACAGCAGAAGAGCCCTCATTTCATCTTATCTCTAATGCACATAGCTCAGCACTGCTTTTTTGTACTGTTGATCCAGCAAAACCTCATATGGACTTTGCTTTAGGGAGATGCTTTAACTGTAGGCTGGGGTTCTCAACGTGCAGTCAACCTCTTCTGATTAACAAGATTGGCTTCTTTAATAGAAATCTATTTGAAATCGATGGCTACTATAGCCCTAATTCCCTAGCAGACATTGTGAACAGTTATCAGGAAAACAAGACTTTCAGAAATTACTGGCAGCTCCCATATTAGTTATCAGTTCATGTGTGAGCAATGCCCACAAAAAATGGGGAAAAAAATCAGCTGTCTCATATGATTGATCAGCACAGATCACATTTGAGTTCGAGGACATCTGACCCTTCATCCATGCCTGACTCACAGCCTCCAGGCTGGGACACAAAGCCACATCAACTGAAAGCCTCAAAGAGCCTGCACTACGCTTTTTAATGTTTCAATAATACACAACGCAGACCTTTCAGGGAACTTCTCTCTGATCAGCACAGCAGTTCTGAGTCCCACAGTTCTGTTCATTTGCCATATGCAAAAAAGTCTTTGGTCTCCAAGGGCAGGAGAAAAGGAAGATCAAAGTCAAGCCCCACTACATAGATCCCAGAAGAGAATTTGTCGTAATTCTGTGTTCCATCTTTTACCTTGAAGCACAGAGCAAATGAGAAAGGAAAGAAAATTATGGCTTAAAAATGTGTGCAATTAGCAACCAGAGGGAACTCATCCAATAAATTTTTTCAGATATCATATAACTTTTTAGAAGACAGTTAACTCTCTCTGCTACAATCTGCTAATTTGAGACATAATATGCAATTACTTCTTGAAGTCTTGATGGCAATCCATCATGATAGCTTTGTACCCAGGAGAGTTTCCCTCATGTTTGCCCATAAAGTCACCACACAGTTCTGAAACCTCTTGCTGGCCTACACAAGAGCAGAAGAAATATTTGGGGAGTAATGTGATCAGCACGTCTGGTACTCTCCATTCCATCCCAAATCTCTACACTATGTTTTGTGGAGTAAAGAGGGTTGTATTTACTCTTTGTATGTCTGAACTCCAGTCCAAGAAGAAAGCTTGCTGCAGCACATGATCAATCACAATTATGATGCTCATACAGTCCAAGTTATGGTCTAAGCTTCAATGTCAAGGAAGTATTGCTGACTTGTATTGTATTTCAGAAGACGAAAGAAAATTTAAAAAGGAGAGTACATTGCTTGAATTTGAAGAGCCTAGATATTTTTGTGCATGCTTTATTCCTCTTAAACACCTCTGTGAATACTAGAAATCTTCAAAGAACTGTATTTTCCATCACAAATATTTTTTAAATGAAAAAAAGGCACAAAGTACAGAATTGCCATTTATGGGAGCAAAGAGAAAATTAGCCTAGAATTGTCACATCACTGCATTGTCTGTTTACAGGCATACCTGCTAAATCAACAGACCTAAGAAAGCTGTTGAGCAAGGCATAAAGGCATTAGGTTTTATTCCCTGTTTTCCATTGCATAAGATTCTATCAGGTTTGTACTTACAACAATGCTGAAAAGATACATCAGAATTGCATTCTGAATTTTAAATACGACTGTCTTTCCACCTAGGCAAAAAAGCTATTAAACTTATTAAAATGGTAGGTAAAAAGTGCAGAATTCTTCCTGCCATAGGTCAACCACAAAAGGGAAAAGATTTTAAAATAATCGTGACTAGTACCATGTTGTCTGAGAGAGCCCGCATGGAGGAAATGCTGAAATTAAGTTATTCATTTAAATAACAAAAGTAGAAAAGGTTGCAAGTATGACACAAAACATGTCTGGAATGGACTGGGGTTAATTAGACTGAAGGAAACAGCTTGGGCTCTTCATTGTGCTTGAGCAGACGAAGACCACAGGCAGCAAAGAGCATCGTAAAAGGAGATGGGCATGCCAGCAAGAGAAAAAGGTCTTATATAAATTATTAGGCTGCTGCAATTTTAAGACAAAACAGTTCCGAGAAAAGAGAATTGTCTTCAGAAATTTTGGGGCCAGAAGATACTTGCTATTTTAAGACATGGCACTTTATTCCTTTAACAGTAAGTTGATTTTGTGTGCGTGACCATTTGTGTTTTCCCTAATGTTAATAATAAAAAATCCAAACCGATACATTTTAAATTAACTATAATAATTTCAGATCAATGTGATTTAATGCTAATACAGAAAATAATAGATGTGTACTTACCAACTACATTTACATATTTAAATGATAGTACTGTTTCTAATATTACAATTTCACATCACATTTCTATGCATCATGCTGCAGTCAGAAAAATGAGTAACCTTTCAGTTATAACAAACTGGCTGAAAGGTCACCCTTTCCCCAAACTATGGCTAAATAGATTTAATCTCCTCAGTTTAGTATTACAGCCAGAGCAAAGTGTTTATGATCAATCCAATTAAAATGGTAATTTCAGGGGGACTGGCAGCTCTCCTAAACTGTAAAGAGTTCTAGTTTACTTGAAATCCCATGGCACAAGGTAATAATACGGGATGTTTGCTGTTTTGTCCCCACAGTAATTTTCCATTATATTACACTGGAACACTTACAGAAATACAACTGCAGATAATGCACACACAAAAAGTTAAAACATTTAATTTTAATGTAGTTATCACATCTCACTGAAAATGTATGACTAAGATCAAAAGATCATTGCAGTATAGACCAGTGAGAGCACTGTATTAATCAGAAGGAGCTCTGATTCAAAGCTATTCTCCTTGCCAAAGTGAGTGTCGTCTTGGGTCATGCAAGATCACCCGGCCCCTTAGAACAAGTCATTGGAATTACGTCATTATTTTTTTCTCTTGCAGATTTTGATAGCGTAGCAGACCCTGAAGCAAAGCTTTGCCTCTAGTTGCAATTACATAAGCTTCTCAGTTTTTACCACAAGTCCTTCTGAATGTTTTTGTGATAAGCCATAAGCATAAACCGGTAAGTAATTGTTGTTACAAAGATCTATTCATAGATATTTTAGAAAAAAACAAAAAGCTATTCATATTCAGCACTGATGAACAAGGCATTTTAGGGAATTTTAAAGGGAAATTGTCAACTTGAAATTTCATTCCCTTCTGATTACTTCAGACATACCCAGAAGCTAACAAAAAGGATGAAGATGTGGGTTTTTTACCATTCCCTCCTCAAAACTTCTCTATCTGGCTGGTGAACCTACTTTGCAAATTTGCCTGTCTCTGCTCAGTTCCATGGTTTGTTGATGGGAAACACCACGCCATTGAGTGCTCTGAGGCTGAATACTCACACAGACCCTTCTCCTGGCCATGTAGAAAGCAGCAGAGCGATGTAAGAGTTCAAAGAGATTGCAGCCAAAAACCGAACAGGCATGTACTCAAAAGAAAGAGTAAGATGGTAAATGTCATCTTGTTTGTTATTGTTGCTCAAGGTCTACTGAAAAGACCCATCAAAAGAAGTATTATTAAACAAGTGGAAAAGCCTCCCAAACGCAACTAAGAATTTTTCAACAGTATTTTCTTCCAAGTAATACATGGTGTTTAGAGGTTGCTGCATTTGTACTTTAGTGAACTAAAGAAATAACTGGTTTTGCAGTTAATCCTGAAGGTGGTCAAATGACATAACTGCAAATTCATGAACGTCTTTTGAAAGTCGAATCTGTTTTGCTTACACTGCAGCCTCTGCTGAGACCAAAGCCTGGCTAGATGTACGTGTCTCAGCCTTCAGCTAAGTAGCTCAGAGCAGTATAGCTGCAAGAAATAGAACCCTCCGTCTGGACTGCAAAACCCTTCTGAAAAGCAGAGCAAATATTTTGATTGCTGGCTCATGCTGAAATCAACACTGTTGTGGCTAAAAGTGCCCAAGCCAACTCCGTGTGATTACACGCTAAAAGCTCTTAGCAATATAGCGTCCACATACCATCCGTTTTGAAATGTCTAGAAACGTGGTGACTCCAGAGCTCACTCAATCAGGGTGGAGGGGAGTAAAAAAATGTAAATAAATCTGTGTCATTTTGCTGAGTGAAAGTGTATACAGCCAGCACAGCAAGGAAATCGCAGAACCTTACCTTTTTAATGGCACCAAATACAGAGATAGTAAAAAAAAGTTTTTATTTTCTGTTAAAGCTCTTAGAAATCTAACCAAGCAGATAGTGATGTAGAAGGCCTAAAAACTGAAGGAAGTTACTGTCTATATCCTTTGTTAAATTCAGTAGGTCTTAACATAGGCTCTCGCAAGTGGTATGTTTTATTTCACAAATCCTTTATCTTCTTTGTCTAGTGATGACCTGTTCGAACGTTCAAGAATTGCCTGAGACATTGGGTACACCTCTAACTTAAAGACATACAGACAGGACCCTGAGTGATACACAAGTAGAGCAAGGGAAAGAATTACTTTCCTGGAAATACACTAAGTCCTTAGTTTAGGACCAGGAATACAGCTGCTGAAACCACTGCTCTCAGCTTTCAGCAGCCCTTTGGCTAAAAAGACCTCCAAAAAGAGTCCAGTGTGAGAAACCAACCTGCTTCTGACTCTTAACACCACTAGTTTTTAAGATGCAGGTGCTGGGGAAACCGAAAGAAACACAACAACCTTGACGAAATATATCCCAGTCCCTGTAAACAGAAGGAATATGTATCTGCTTGCTGTCTGCTGAAGGAATAGCTCCAACACTCTCGCCAAAAAACAGCAAACCACAGTCATCGACAAAGAATGGGCCACTGCAAAAAGAACAGAGGAAAAGTATGCAAAGGAAAAATGAACTCACTGTGTCTTCAGGAAGTCTGAAATATTCTGAAAGTGGCAGCGTAGGCATATTCTTATTTAAACGTATCCAGTGCGGAAAATCTACATGCAGCATCTGTTCGAGCAATGACAAGAATGGAGCACTGGAGATGAGACTGTCTGGGAGACAGAAACTAGAAGACAATATTTGTTTTGGCACTGAAATTTGGGACGTTACATAGCTAAAGAAACTCAATGTGTTGATGCAACATTTTATGTTGCTAGTTTCATGGTGGTTGGCCTTGGCTGAAACCTTTATGTGTACATAAAAGTAAACCCTGTCTCCAACTCTCAAAGCAATTAAATGACCCCAAAAAGATTTCTGCATCTTTATGTTTCTTCATTACAACAGGATCTGCTGCTGTTTCTATTAATACAAATCCTGTATGCTGGTAAGAACACATGGGCTAGCTTTTAATCAGCTGAAAAATTGCAGGAGGAAGCAAGACACTCTTAGGCAGATTATAAAATTAAAAAGCTCATGTGGGAGATCTTTTTAAAGTATTTTTTTTTGCAAAGAAAAAAATTACCCTCTCTTCTATGGAGCAGAAAGATACAGCTATAGTTAAGAGCAGGAAGTGAAGAATATCTCATGGTTTAGACAGGATATTTCAGCATTTAAAGAATTTTCTCTTTCCTTCTTTCTTTCTGACAGTAGGTTTCTTTGCCAAATTTTTTCTTCTCAAGTTTATAATTCCCTGAGCTACCGTACTTTCAAGTGCTGTGCTGGATATCAGGATAATTATTCCTGTGGCTATTTGGACTCAAGTATTGATAAATCTTTGGATGTTTTGAAGCACTCTCCATTTCTTATACCGATATGTCTTCACAAACTTGAAGTGCAACATTTTCCACACAGAAGCAGAGAGCTTGAAAATGAAATTTCTGTGATTATTCCACATTTGAAAAATCACGTAAACACGATCATCGTGCTTGCCATAAGTAGTCACCCAGGATTTAGAATGTTTGCCAGCTGGAAAACAGGAAAAGACAGGAGTGGAAATGGATTGAAAAAAAAAAAAAAGCACTTTATAGGAAAGATTTTCCAGCATCATCACATCCCAGTGAACCTCAGGAAAAAAAAAATCAGGCAAAAATGTAATAAAAAATGGTTTGATGGAACCATGGGGATTTGGGGGATTAAACCCAACTAGCCCACTTGGGTTCAGACCAAAATTGTCTGAAAAAAAAAGTTATTGTTGACTTGGGGACCAAAGACCACAGTTGCTTCTGCTGACAGACAAGCAGGGGATGAGAAGAAGACCTTGAGAAATAAGTAGCCAAGGAAAAGAGGCAGGACACTGTGCTGACACCAAAACCTACGAAAGGCAGCTGCCATTCACCACACTGGTGTGGGTCTGACTGTACAACATGAGGACCAAGAGACTGAAGAGATATAAATGACTTTTTATGGGGTAGGTAGATTTCTACCAATGATATTCAAAGTAATTGATAAAAAATTAAGAATCAGTGCTTATTTTTTGTTAACAGCAGGCTCAAACCACTTGCAGACAAAACACGTGAGTGAAATAACAAATGAAAAATCTCAGGAGCTACATTTCTGAACCACATATCATTTATAACCAACTTAGTAACATTATTGTTTGAAGGCAGGCAAAAGGACATCTTTATAAAATATATGGCCAAATACCCAAAAGCTCCTCCAGTTTTACTTCACGCATATGGCCTTTCAGCACTGTAATTTATATTTCTACTGCTCACTTGCCCAGATGGGCTTTTACAACATCCTTCTCATAGCTCTCCAGGTGTTGCAAATAAATAAAACACTTTATTTCAGGGAGATGAGAATAGAGTAGGTACCAGTGAAAGTTGCCAATACACTTATTTTAGCAACAGCCATTATAAAAATGTATTGCAATATTATTACTAAGCATGCCAAGTGATTCTGTATATTATTAAAATGTCCTGCATGACAAGTAAACCACAAAACTACTCTCAGTAAAATACTGAAATCAACAGTTGACTGCAGTTAACGACTCTGTCACTGTGTCAAATTTGATAAAGAAACTTACGGAGCATTAGCATCAGAATTATAATTTAACTACCTTGCCCTGTGTGATATACTGTCCCACTAATATTAACAACCAAAAAAATAGTGTAAAAGATTCAGTGAATTTCCACGTGAGTAAATGACCGTCCCTTCCTCTATTCCAGTGCCAAAAATCACATCACATCACATGACGGGTAGCACGGCAATGTGTCTTAAAATATTACTCCGTTTTTTTTCCTTTGTTCTATTTAGCATTCCTGAGAAGAAGTCTGTCCCTGTAGGGTCCTGCTGTGTTTGAAAAGAAATGGTAATTCAAGAAGATTGGAAATATGTAGAGGATTCAGTGAAGATATCTCCTCACCTCTTTTGCCCATATTAGAGACTTATTCCTGAAAGGGGAAAAAAAATCCTGTACTTACAGACGTAACACATCTAACCACAGTGGAAGTTTCCCTACAATCTAACAATGACACTGCAATTAGGCCAGCACTTCTTCTTAAACAAGGCTGTAATTAAATCCGGATGCCTCTAACATCCACGGGTTTTTAAATATACTTGGATACCAGCTATTATTACAAACAGGTATCTGGTATTTCTCAGTTTGTCACAAAGGGCACTCAATAAAACTGTGTCTTAATGTATTTATCACATCAGTTTGCTACTTTCAAGCCACCTTGTGTTCTGAAATGATTTCTGCACTTTGGCAGAGAGTCTTTACAAACTCAACACTTACAAATTAGCCCATTGCTGAAAATACTCTCACTGATTCAGAGGTCATTTTTTAATTTCTAGGGTGGATGGGAAAGGAGACAGAAACACACTTATGCTTTCAAAACAGGGATAGTTCAATCACTTCTAGCAAATTAGCAATGACATGTTTAATTTTTATGGGGCAGTATTGTTCTCATTGAAAGGATGATAACAATATTCAAACCATTCTAGATTTACAGAGCATAAAATAGTCTAACGGTTTCCATTTTGCATAATACTGATTGCAACAGTATTCATTCACAGAGGAAAGGTAAGATTTTCCAGAAGCATTTAGGAATGTGACTTCTATTGGTTCTGTTAAGTGTCAATGGGGTTTTCATACATATCTATATTTATTCCTTTCTCACTCTTTCTTTTAAGGGTCTAGATAACAGAAGGTCACAAAACTACCACAATACAGGCATCTATTGTGAACTTTTTTCTTTTTTTTTTGGTCAAAGGTACAAGAAATAAGAAATTACAAGAAATAAATGTCTCTGAGCATGCAGAATGAGCACAACTCTTCAGGGGTGGCTGGACATGCCACATACACACACATGGCTGGTGCAGCTGGGAATTGACCTTGATATGATCTCTGTACGCACGCGGCATGCTCTCCAGAGCTTCAGGAAAGGCTGTGGGTACACAGTTCCAAAAATCTCTTGCCAGAACTATGCCAGAAATTAAACAATCCAGATTAAGACCTGACTGCTGTACACTCGCGGGTATCTCACACCCAAAGAGATTGCTGTGCAGAACTGGCAGGGAAAATTACAGATGAACTCTGTGCCCTCCCAATAAATCTTACAGTAGGAAGTTCTGAAGAAATTACACTTTAGGCGAGGCCTGTCTGGAAGCCAAGAAAGTAGTTTTAACATTTTCTCTAAGTGTCCCTTTCTCTTTTCTAAGTTGCTGTTTCTCATTGAGACTTTCACAATCCCAGGGACAGCTTCAGACTTCTCCTGCACTATGTTTATTCAATACAGAGACAGTTGCAACATTGTGTGACTTATCGCAAGGAGCACACAAGACTTGCATGTTAAATATTGACTTCCAAACAATCAAAACAAGCCATTCACCAGGAAAAGAGTGAAACAAGTGAGAAAATAATACTCAAAAAACAACTGATAAACTGTGTGAAAGCATTATCTAATCTCAGAGGACCATCCATAAATAGAAAACTAAATTCATCACTTGTTCCCTGAATTACTGGCTCAGCTCCAAGAGATAAAATAATCAAATTATTCTAGAAAGAAAATAAGAAGACTCACTTCAAAATTCGGACAAGGTTTAAGAGACCGTTAGTTACGGATTTCTCACCTTTACCTGGTTTCACAGTAACTTCCCGAGTCAAAACTCACTGAAGACAAAGGAAAGACTTTCTGTCATTTAAATTAACCTTGAGACATAAACGCACAATATCTAATCTTATGACCAGTTAGCTTCTCATTTCTGTTATAACTTTGTACATCCTGATGCTAATGGTGTTCAAGTGCTATAAAAAAGGTGCTCAACAAAATCAGGCTGAGGCTTGGAAGACGATTGCTATGCTGGTGTTGGGGGCTCACCGCTAAGCCAAGAAACTAAAGCTGAAGGGAAGACATACATTTGCTGGTTGGGCCCAAAATCTATTTAAAGACTCACTAGTGCTATGACACCCACAGGAAATGGAAGTTTTTGTAGACAAAATGTAATAATATTAATTTTTACTCTTTCATCAGAATGTAGCCAACCACAACATCAAGTTTACTTGAGCTTGAAATAAAAACATCTCAAACCATTCCTTTGTCCAGGAACAACCCCCTTCTGCCCCCACTATGTTCAATCTTCTCATTTCCCTGGGGGGGGGTCTGCCTCCAGCAGAGCACTACTCCTGCATACAGCCAGAGCACAGTGGAGAAACTGTTTCACAGAAAAAATGTAGTTTGGCAGCGAGCTGCATTTTTTTAAAGTCACGCCACTGGAGGTTAGGAAACTGCAGAATACAGTCAAGAAAGAGAAGGAAACTAGAATTATCCCTTTTATAGTTATTCTGTGTTTCCAACAACAGCATATTCCATGAACACAAGAAAGCATTCAGACAAAAACAAAAGGAAGATAGATACCGATTCTCTTCAAGTTGCTTTTCATGTAAAGTCATTGGTGTGACTGGAGATATAAAAATGTAAAGCTTGACATCATTGCAGGGGAATTGGTCTAGAAGCTGGCAAACTGAAGGAAACCCTGAATGTTTGGTGCGTGTTTTGAGAAAATGAACATTGCCAGAAAAGAAGTGCGATTATGTCAGGTATGTGATTTGTAGTTATGGAAGCAAAAGCTTTGCCAGGAGCCTTAGAGACATTTTTGTTGCTACCATTAAATGAGAATTCACTCTGAAGGTTAAAAAAAAATATTTGTATAAAATACCAGTCTCCAAAGCAAGCGTCACCAGCACTGAGCTGTTTCCTCCCCAAATTTTGTTCTCCCAAATACAATGCGATTTCCCTCCACATATTATGTTATGCCAGCCAGCAGTCAAGCAAGGAACAAGAAGAGATGGACTTCTTCCTTGCCTCTCCTCCCTGTGTTGATCTCTTGAATAAACTGCCGTTTTCTCCAGCAGAGCATACCATCCATGTTGCACCAGGGACAGACGTGGTGTGTGTCGCCCTTTCAGGTATACCTGCTAAATCTCTTAGTGCAGATTGAGGGGGACAGCTGGGAGTGTGTGATTCTCTAATCCATCCACCTCTGCTGGTGGCTGTTTCTCTTGCTGAACATTAAACTGACTTATTTTGGTTTGTGAAGAAGGCAAGATCAGTAATGTACAGTGTGTGTGGAGTCACAACGCAGCGCAGCTCTGCATGCTACTGATGGCTATCCAGCGCCCTGCTCCTGCTGGTGACTTTGAAAATCTTTTCCAATGAATCCTCTCTTAAGTAATCACTCTGCCAAATATCAGTTGTCTAGAGGAGCTTCGTTTTTAACAAAAGGTCAAACAAAATTGCAATGAAAACCCTCGGGATACTTGCAAAAGGTCACTTAAGACAGAGGGGATTCCCAGCCGAATACAGGTTTCACCATAGTGTGTATATTTGTGGGCTACTTTTTCAGACAAAAGCTTTAATTCATAGTCAAAATCAATGCTTATAATTTTCTGTGCACAATCATCCATACACACAGTAAATGAAACTCTGTGATTTGCAGGCTGTTACTCAGGCCTCCAGATAAAACACTCTGTTCCGCACAAACTGCATTACTCATGATGGCAAATAAAGTTGCAACATGTTGATGCTTACAGAACTGTAGTGGCCTGTTTACATGAAGACCTGGCCTCAAGAAATGTATTTTCAGTTCTGTACTTGTTGATCTAGATGAGCATTTTACAGTGAATAATTTATTTGATTAATTTAGGGCCATCACTCTCCAACAAAATTCCTTTGCGATGACTTCTTTGGCCACTTTGTTCATTATTTGAAGTTCCAGAACAGATGGTTTGTTCACATATATTCCTGCCTAATGATTGCTCATAAACTCTCTGTCCTGGATGGTGCTTTGAATATTTGCTATGCAGGCTCTGTGACTGGATTTTTAACTCACACAGTGCATGGACCGGATTCCCAAATCACTTTTTTTGTGTGTGTGTGCGTAAGCTAACTAAATATTTTCCCAAACCAAAGAATATCTTCAAGAAAGTGAGGGTGAAAGTATCTGGTTTAAAGCAAAGCTTCTTAAATATATGTGCAACTTTCAATTTCTGAATAGTCTAACTGAAGCTACGAAAATTCAAACATTTATGTACAGATACTTAAGTACCTGACTAGATCAATACCTGTGTACAAAGGGACTGATGAAACTGTCTACTAAGAAAAACGAGACTCAACAAAACATTTCAAAAAAGCAAGTAGATTAAATAAAATATGTCCATGAAGTAAGCAAAACAGAAAAAAAAAATCAGTATTATTGCCAGGAGAAGGTCAGAGCTGGCCCAACAGGATGCCATGCTGGAACAATGACACAATGATATCCTAGATGATAATGAGCCCTTCAAAAGAATGGTGTCTGTTTAAAGCAGGTAAGAATTTGGGCATATTAGCTGTTGCTGAACCATTTACAAAGTTGCTGTAAAAAAACCCAGCAAGCATGATTCCTCAGTAAGTCCGTATAAGAACAAACAACAGTGATCCAATCAGGCTTACATTTTACTGCTAATGATGTGTTTATAGATATTTACCTCTGCAGCAGTTTCAGAGACTGTATCTTGAATTGCTACTAGTGCTTTTCTTCACTGATTAGTAGAGTGAGGCTACTGAGAGGTACGGTTTCCACTTGTTTTTATATCAGTGTAACATTGCCATCTGCAGGACTTACAGCACAGAAGCTCTCCATTACTTGACTGCTATTCCAATCAAGGAACAGAAACCACTGAAGTTGAAAATGTAAGTGTCCAAAATTAGCCCTGTTTGATCAGCCTGACAAACTGCTATTTTACAAATCATCCAGTGATAATATGGCTCACCAATGAAAGCAGTATATTAAACTACCATCTAGCAAGTTATAAAACTGAGGGATTTCCTTTAAGTTAGTTGAATTATGCATTAGGACAAAAAGAAATAATTGCTAAGTACAATGGGTTTCTGATTTAGTTGCTCATCAGAAATTGACGTTATGTTTTCAAACTGTCATATAAAAATTTTATAATTTTCTATTCTGCAGACATTTCAGAGAAGTCTTTCTCAGCCTCTGCCTGTCTTCTCAGCTTTGAAGAAGGGTTATACAACACAACGTGTCATTCACCACACTAGACTATGGATATCCCTTCACAAGTACAAAGTATACTGTCCAGAGAGCCAAAATTGCACGTATGCAAGTGCTTAATTTTAGGCAGCTTCTTAATTTTAACCCTGCTGTTTAATCTCTGTCCTACAGACAATATTTTGTGCTTTTCAAGATGGCCATCAATTCATTTAGAGATCTTAGTCTTCTAGAGCTAACTGGTTTCACAACATTTAGCATTCTTCTAATGAAAGAAAAGGTTCTCATGGCTCAAATGCTGTGTTAGCTGACCAGGCACTCCAAATAAAACCACCACAAATGGGGATGATACGTTATTGAGGAGCACCGAATTAGGGCTGCTGCACTGAAATCTCTTTTAGTGTGACAAGGGAGAAAAACTGAATTAAACAGGGATCAATAAGTACTAGGGGAAAGCTGGAGAGGTCATGGGAGGCAACTTGAATGAAATAATCTGATTGAAAGTGTGAACCTTTGATGTCAGAAAAAGTGGTTATTGACTTTAATTCAAGGAAGACAGAATGCTGCAAGACATTTTCATTTTTGAGAATCGAAGAAAAAAGTAAATCAAAGGGGAAAAGAACCGGCAGCAATAAAACAGACAAGAGATAACAAATTTGAGATGGACACTTTCTATGTATGCAGGAAAAAAAAAAAGTCACACTGACCCAAGCTGAACATAGTTTCATTTTTCAGTTCAATGGCCAAACTAGAAAATCAAGAATGTCCACAACTCTATCTAGACATTTGTAGTCCAGGCAACACATCTCTGGAGCAGAACGGGCAGGAAGGGATAACTTGGCAACATACAGAGGCACATTTTGGTTTCAGGTTTCTCTTCTGGCAGCTTCACAATGGTCTGCTCCAGACAAACAGATGACAAAAAGGCTGATCTATTGCCAATTCAAAACTGTCAGTCTCCCATACTTAAGGGTAGTAATAAGGCTGTTAGCAGAGGGTTGTCACCACTAAGATATTAAGATCATTAAGAGACTTTCCAGGTTCAGCTGATGTCAGTTAATACTCGAAGCCAGCAGCTGAGCTGTGAACAGGCAGCATCTGTAACAGTGCTGAAGTTGCTGAGGAGGGCACAAATTCATCTGTTAACCTGCCACTTGGTTTGCCCCATCTGACTCTATTGTTGTAAGCAGCTGGTATAACGCTATAGGTTTGAGAGTGATGCAGAAGAAACTCTTATCTCTGCTATGGCCAGGAACTGACAGATGTTGGGAGAATATTCCTCTGTAGTGTGAAGTCCCGGGAGCTACAGCAATGATGAGATCTGTCACTACAGCAGCTTTGATTGGGATACTGTCAGTAACCACCTTACTACTGACACAAAGAGAAGCAAGTGGCTATCCAGGTGTGAAACCTTCGATAACCGTAGTTGTAGCCTAGGTCACTATATCTAGAGGATACCATGGATTCTTCTCCCTCGGTGACACTCTGCTATTAATAAATTGATAGTAGAAAGTGAATAACAAATTACTGTCTTGAGAATACTCATTTTCAGGACCATTTTATTGTTCTGCATAAAAACTCAATGTTGACAGAAAAAAAATAATTTCAGGTTTGTGTTGACTATAGTATTTACAATTTACAATTTACATGCTGCTTAAGGATTATTTGTGAATTAAATTGCATCTTGGAGTGTATTTCTTGTGGATGATATATCTCAGAATTTTGGAATTATTTACAGAAGAAAAACAGTTTTAAAATTATTTAATTTGCCATTGCCTGGCATCATTTCATTTTTGTAACACTTTTCATTGTGCTATAGAAGCAGTGATTATATATTAAAGAGGGGCTAAAATCCTCTAGGCTCTGGTTTGCCCTGTTGTAAGCACTTAAAAATACATACTCAGAGACAGCCGCCTCCTCTGCCTCATCAAAATCTCCCACTAGAAAGAGATAATTCTTGTTGTGCCCTTATGGATGGACATTCATGCTTAACGGGTTCTCAGAGGAACACGCCAAACATTACACGGTGTCTACAGCAATGCCCAGAAATGCCTGAAGTCTGCCTTTACCCCTTTCCTCTTTTGTGATCTTTAGAAATTTTTCCAATTTTAATTTTTAAAATGCTGCTGAAAGACCATGCATTCACATGTTTTAGACACCAAAAAGCTTTACAGAAGTCAAGGCAGTTCTAAAGCCAACAGATATAACGGGGCGGGAGAGGGGGATGAATTCAGAGCTATAAAAGAAAGCAACAAAGATATTTACACCTCCAATTCCCTCAGGAAGTTAATAAGGTGGAAAGATGGCCAGAGGTCATGGCTGGCGATTGGCAGCAGAGTGGTGAGGGCTCCCACAGGAGAAGCAGAAGGTCTGTGGGGTCAGGAAGGGGTCGCTGACAGGAGCCTGGAAAAGAGATGAGGGAGAGAGGCTGGAAGCAACACTTAGGGGGTTAGGCAGGAACACACATCTGTTGTGTATTTCATAAGGACAGACACCAGAAAGGCAGGGTACATACAGCACCAGCTCAGCAGATGTCTTGAAAAATGAGGCTGATCCTTGTGTGCACTGCTCACTGTCCCAGCTGGCTTTCCTCTGCACCGCGCCGTCTCCAGCCCCTGCCGGCTTCCAGCAGCTCAGCCAACAGCAAAGGGGACTCCAGCCTCCTGCTTCCGCTCGTTGTTTGGTGCAATGGATTTATTTTGTGCAGCCTTTCTGCTGTGCAACGGTACAAAAGCGCAAGGTACGTAAAGCACTAGATACATAAACATTACCAGTTCAATCCAGCACGTAGAGGGGTGCAACTTTTTACCCAAATCTGGCTTCTCTTACTATTACTTTATTATCTACCCAGCAGATATATTAAGCTCCCCATTAAAGATATCTGTCCTATTGAGGCTGACTGCCATGATATAGTATAGACTGGATCTCGTAAAGCCCATGGAGCTCATGCAATTCTGGTGAATTAGAGGCAGTGAGATGTCCTTGCCAATCTACTGCTGTCTCTGCCCTGATCCCAGTTCAATTGCTTGTAAGTCACCACAGGAAAGCAGAATAATGATGCTCTGACCACTGTAACCTTGGACAGTTAGGCTGGAATATGGTGAAATTACAGTAGTCAAGGCTGTGATAAATGCCTGTTCTTGAGCAGGCAATGAATAACTCTGCATTACAATTGTCAAATATATGATGTTTTACAATTTATATTTTACATAAAATATTAACTTCTACTGGGCCTTTGGGAAAAACTTGCAAAAGCTTGGTTAGCATTCATACTGCTAATCCCGGAGATGGATTGGACACCATTAAATAGAACAAAAATGTTACTGAATAAATAGTTAAGGCTAATGGCTTTCTTTGCCAGAGAGGAAATAAATTATCCAACATGAGTTGTTGTATTAGCCATATCACAGAATTGTTAAATAAAATAAGGGACTCAAAAAACTGGTCTAGGAAAACGAGGTAGTATCTAACTGTATTCTTGAAAAGACAGAGAGGAGCTAATTAGAGCAAAAAATATATTTAAAACATGATTGCTCTTGTTGGGATCAAAGACACCCTCAAATGATGAGCAAAAGGGCAGTCCTAAACAGAAACCCTAGGGAGCCTAAAAGCAGTGAGCCAAAGGAAACCTTTATTTTAGTGCCTGTGGGGAGCAGAACCCGCTCTGCAGCAGATGGTCCCTGTCTGCCTTCTGACATCTTTAGCAGCACTGATCTGAGTCACGTTTGTGCTCAACTTTATTCTCTGCCTGAAAACCACAACATGACCAAATGTAGACAGCTTCCACTGGAATAAAGCCTCATCCACACACATGTCCCGGCACACTTTCATAGCTAGAACAGGAGAACCTATCCTGGCATGGTTAAAACATTTGATTTACACCCACTCAGAGACATTACAGTTTGATAAAAGCAATGACAACTAATTCTCACACAGGCTGTTTGGATATTCACAGCTACTACACGATCCTGCCTTATCATGAATGAACAAGACGTAGTCCTGTCACAGGAGGAAACACCAGAAGCAGGTGGGACAGTGGAACGTGTACAACAACAGATGGAAGGAAGAGGCTGCAGCAAGACCCTATATACTGCAGTTTAAAGGAATGCACTTCCTTCGTTTTGTAAGGCTGATCCATTTTCTTTGATAGAGATACACTGCACAACTGTGCAGTCTTCTGGCTAATCAATGTCAGTTCTCTACAAACGCCCACCTCAGCAACCTTCAAGATGGATGATTTCACAATTTTTCGTGTAGGAACTGTGATTCCAGAGACAAGAAAGAGCCATTGTTTCTCTGTGCCAGACAAGAAGAGCTATACTAAGCCTTAGGCAGGACTTGTAAGGAAAATTTCGAGAGTTCTCACACTAATCCATCTTCTTCACAACACAGTAATGTCAACATTTACAGAACTAATAGTCTGAGTGACCTGTCTGGGTACCTGGAACTGTGATTTGAACTCATCCTGTGGAACAAACAGCCCTCAGTCACTGCTACAGGTTGCTACATCAGAGAAGCTGTGGATACCCCACCCCTGGAGGGGTTCAAGGCCAGGCTGGATGAGGCTTTGAGCAACCTGGGCTAGTGGGAGGTGTCCCTGCCCATGGCAGGGGGTTGGAACTAGATGATCTTTAACTAGATGATCCCTTCCACCCAAACCATTCCATGATTCTGTGTCAGACCCCACCTGTATTCCCTTGCTCTGCTGCAAATTGCAATCAATTAGAAATTACTCTGAGGTCATATTTCACATTTACAATTTCCTGTCCTGCCACTGAGCTAGTTAAGATGATTTTCATCTAACTAGTTCCTACCTCACTCCTGCTTGGTGAGAGTTTCAAGTGTATGGCTTATAAAAGCTCTTAACACTGTGTTACAGCTAACTCAGTAGCAGCTGCACATACCAGATATCTCTATTAAAGATTCTCATATTTTAGTCTCTGAAAACTAACAACTAACTCTCTTTTTGAATAAAAGAGACCATGAAAAACTGAGCTCTTAGAGGGCCTCATTAATCCCTGTTGCAACTTGACGCATTTCACATGATATCAGGAAATACACCTGACCTCCTATGACATTATCCGGTACCAAAGTGACTATGAAGGATCAGCCGTGTTGTGCCAGCCATTTATGTTACACTGTGAAAAGCCCTTCAATTTCCACACGGCCTCATCTCAATACAGGGACAATGTCAAGGGCTAAATTTCCAAAATGTCAGAGCTCTAAGTTGACCAGCTCTGTAATATAATATTCATGAAGGTCAGAAGCAGCTGTCACCTCAGATGTGTATTTTTCACAGAGTTATTTTCTTAGCCAAGAAGAAATTCACTGGAGTACATTACTAAACTGAGAAAAATAACATGAGAGGATGGGAAGAGGCCACGTAAAAAATGAGACAGTCAGGCCAGAAACCCCAGCTCATTTTGACTGCATTGGCATGCTTGATCCAACTTTTAAAACAGCCTTAACAGAGAAGCATTTTTCCTGTTTGAATTGCATTAAAAAGTGGAATTAGCTTTATAAATATAAATCAGTTAAGTATAATGCAATATTTATGCCACGGTATCTGATTTTTCCCCCTTTAGGATTCCATTTAAAAGGGAAATAACAAGAAAACTTAGCACTCTCAGAAAGAGAGTGGGTTTACAATATATGCTAATTAATTTTCATATTTACACAAAACTAAATCCTGCATTTTATTTGATTGCAGACAGGAAAATAAAAGAAAATATTAAACAAAAAAGATTTTTTTCTGCAACTGGTAATGCTGTAAGGAAAAATCTCTGTCTTTTACCAAGCGTGCTAGTTCTCATTCACTCATTCTTCTACTGCCCAATATGCCACTGTGCCCAAACCAGTGCTTGTTCCCTATCCCAGTTCCTCAGATACAAGGGCAAAGACATAAGCAAGAAAAATAGTTCAATTTATTTGAAGCCATGAAAGGTTCCAATCAAAATCAAGTGCCCATTATTCTAGGCACTATATAAAAAGAGCAATAGTCCATCCCTGACCTGAAAAGAGGTTCAAAATATTCCATTAAATCAAATAACATCATTCAAAGTTGGAAGTAAAAATTCTATTGCTAGCAAAGGTAGGAAAAAAAATATAAATCACCATTCTGTTAATAAAAAGGCTACATGGAATTTGCAAAAAACCCTACCAGTTGGCTAGTTCTATATGTACTCACTGAAAAGCCCGTGCCAGACTCATCATTGTTCTAACTTTCTGGGTTTTACTGGTGCTACATCAAAAAGAAAACTGGATCCACTGAGGTCTATTTTCTATTAGAATTATTCATCAAGGATCTGCAAGCCTGACCTGAAATTTTCTTCCAACTTCAGCTGAATCAAATTCTTTTTGGTGTTCAAACAGACTCATTTTTCTCTTCCCATTTCCCACATGTATGCCCCATCTCATTTGGGCAATAGTGAAAGGTTCTATGCTGCTAGAAGTGAAATGCTGTATTATGTCTTTGATTATTTTAGAGAGGCAGGAAAGAAGCTGAATAGCCGTAACTCCGCTTCACTGACCAACGCAGGTTCCATCAGGTTTGTCCCTTTCCTTAAAATATTTACTCTTCTTTGCTATAATTTAATTATTTGGTCAGGTTTTTTTTTTAATTGGTAATAGAATTTTCCCATTATATTGATGAGTTTACTTAGTTCAGCTGGATTCACAGTGTAAATAAGATTTCTTTACAATTTAAAAATCCTTTTGCTCCAGTGACTCCATATGTGGTTTTTTTCCCCCTAATTTTAGTGGAAGCAGAAGCACTAATTACCTGCTCTTATTCCAAGATTCCCTCAGCAGCATCCTCCACTACTGAACTTCTGGTTTCCTTATTTTTATTGTCATTAGCACTGAAGTATTATAAGGAATATTTCATACAGCCAAGCCTGAGGTTCTTACTTCTGCAACAGTAAAATAATAACTTCTCAGTTAAAATCAGGATGTCGTCTATTCTTAATGAGACAGCAGCATGATTAGAAATGGTGATATTTTCCATTTCCCATCCACACTCATTTAATCCACATTTCACTGAAGTAAATGTAGGCTTGTCCTAAGGTGCATGTTGTGCCTATTCACAAAAATAGTGAATTCTTTATCTCAGGTTTGCAGCTTTCTCAAACTTCATAAAATCTTAATTCAGTTTTCCTAATTTTAATGGGTGTTCCCAGTACAGTTTTCAGGCAGACATGGAAGCTAGATTATTAACATCTGGCAATAGCATGATGCCACAGTCCTCAGTTAAACATGCTGTGCCTGAATTATACTATGCAAAGATATCTACAATACTGGAAAAAAGGAGAGGGTTATAGTTTAAAGTACGATAGCAAATCCCTCAGCTTAAAATCTAACTCCTTCATTTTATCTCAGCATAAGAATAAACTGATTTTTTTAAATTTACCGGGATAGCTGTTTAGGAATTTTGTTTGATTGAGACAGAAAGCAACTCTACTCCACTGCTTTTCTGTTTTAAATATTCGCTTTTGACATTGTGTCACCTTACATCTTCTCCATTAGTTAAGCCATCTTGAATATTTACAGATCATTGACTTTGCCGATCCTTATACAATCTTATTTTTAAAATAGCTGCCAAAATACTTCAGACAGGAAAGCTATGATATATATTTGGCACCAAATTATTACTGAGGAGGGCAATTTTAAAAAGTTTAGTAGAAAAGGGAAAGACTAAGTCTTCCTCCAGGGATAGGTGACACACTGAAGAAGGTGTCACAAAGAATAGAGACACGTAAGGATGTCAGAGGCAAGGTAACCTTACCTACTGGAGGATGAGGATAACAAATTCAGATGGCACAAAACAAAACAGGAATTTTGTTTTCTCCTCTATAAAGTGTTTCTGGAGACAATAAACTCAGGAAGATGTACTGCAGAGGCATTTATCAGGAAAGACAGCCTAAATGGCCAAATTGAAGTACCCTTGAGCTTTCTGGGGGGCCTGAAACCTAATTTAAATCCAAGCAGATGTATGATGCAAGTTGCCAAGAGCTGGCGAGCGCAGCGGTTTGCTCAGCGCCAGCACAGGGTGGCTTAGGCTGGGCTTGTGTGGCTCAACAAAACGCGGGCTTTCTTCTAGCTGCCTGACAAAGCCCACGCTAGGAGGTTAGCTTCATGCTCTTCTCTGGCCTACCAGTTAAAGTCTTGTCTGGTTTGAAATCTTAACAGGGAGGTAGAGAGAGACTTCTGTAAGATCTGTGCACCATCCCCACTGTTGTTCACTGCTCTGCAGCTGAATGCATTGAAACAATGGCAAATGTTACCAGTAAAAACCTGCAACGATTTATTACTGGTCACCATGCAGGTAAATCCTTTCATCTGAATACATATGCAGAATTCACAATTAGTGCCAAAATTCTTCTGACTTCCTGAATACCACACTGTTATTAATCCCATATAAAGAGTGTCCATGGAGCATTCTCCAAGTTTGTCAGCATGGGAGCAGAGGGGTTAATCCCAATGAGTTCCTGAAGGGGTTTAGCTAAATTAAACTATTATTCAGACATTTGTATTAAGAATTAAAAATGCCTTGGTTCAATTTTCTTTACCTGACTTCCAAAGCAATTCAAGTCAAAATCAAATTAAAGACATTTTATTTCTGAATATGAACATGTGCACAGAATGTAACACAGTTAAACTAAATCTCCCTATGAGTGACTGAGGCAGAGAAGGAAACCTCGACAATTGCCAGTCTCCAAAAGAAATCCAGACAACTCTAACACTCCATTTCTTGATAGTTAAAATCTGTCTTGTGTGTTTAAGGAGAGATAGGAGGGAAATGGAAACGTATATGCTTTGCGCAATAACATTATATAATGCCATCCAATACCAGAGGCAGACGTTGGACTATTTAGTCTCATCCCATATGGCAAGACAAATGTTCTCCCAGTTTATTATTAATAGCACTGTGACAACACTGTGACTCAGCATCAGAAATCATTATTTTAAATATCTTCCACCAGAACTGCCTTGGCACAAGCCTTTCTTCCACAGAAGGTCTCTCCTGACTCAAACCTTCCACACAGCGCTGAGATGAGCACACTGATGCAACAACCTGGTGATCTGCTTCCCCATTAAAATAAATGTGTGTCCTAACCTTCGAGGAGTTGATATAGCATTTTGAATTATAGATCAAGGAGAAAAATTTCATGGATAAATGTTAAAATCATTAAAGTAGCTTTTCACTGCAAATGAAGAGTGAATGACTCCTCCCAAGTCAGCTATCAGATGTATCAGTTTAGGTTTTCCCTCCCAAAGTACGCATAAATCTCTTCAGTCTCATTTCTTGTCATCTTCTTGTCAAAAGAAATTTTGCATCACTTCCCCCCATCATTACTCCCCCTGGCTTCTGAAAACATTCCACTTTAAAATTTTATTACAGAGTGGGTTTTTCTCTTTCCCTTCTAGGTTTCGTGGAGGGTTATGCTATGAAATGCACAGAAGAAGACTCTACTTGAAAAAAAAAATAGAAGAGCCTTAATACAGTTAGAAAAGAAAAGAATAAAAATCTCAGAGTGACTGAACAACCTTGATATTTTCCCTCTCTGAAACTACCTTCATTTCATTTCCAAAGTCCAACTGAAGCTGCAGATTTTGATGGGCATTTTCCCTCATTAGAGTGTATGTGATGCTCCTAGAGAAAATAGATGGATCTGTCACCCAGGCAGACTCCCAGAGACTGCTTCCTTGTGACATTCCTTCCTCATACACAAACATCTCCTTCGTTAGTTCACAACTACGGCTAGTATCTAAGGCTGTAAAAAAAACCCCAAAACCAAAAACTAGATCACCACCAAATGACAGGCATCCAATTAAAAAAACTTGATAGTTTGAGTTACTTTCTATGTGTTTCTTCACCTATTTTTTTTGCATAAGGTAACACACACATTTCTGCAGAAAACAGGGTGTTGGGGAGATCAAGAGTAACTTAGCTTTATAAATGCACATGAGATGACTCCTTCCCATGCTGCCTGTCCTGTGGGGTGGGAGGAGAGGAATCCCATTTTCATTGCATTTTTGTTACTGGACAAATGCAGCCCAGGAGGGTTCATTGCTTTTCTATTTTTCTTGAATCTTTTTTGTGACACTGATTTTGAGACAATTTTAGGAGTAGTTGTACATTACAAGCACATAAGAGCTTCTGTCTGTAACCCAGTAGAAACCTCTTACATTTCACAGGTGGTTTGTGAGCTGCAGATGGAGAACTTCTGTGTAAAAAACTTAAAAAAAAAATCATCCAGCCTTATTCATCTTCTAATAACACCTGGTTTTCACCACTTCCTCACACTGTCTGCCTTTCTGAATGCTGCAGAATAGCATCCAACTTAAAGTTTTTAAAAAATAACCTCTTATTTTGTAACAATATCCTACCCAACTATTACCAAACTATTCTGTTAACTTCTGTCTTTCCTATTGTCCTTTGTGCTGTTGCAGAGAAACTTGGTCCTTGGTTGGCAACAGGCACACACACCAAATATTGACCCAAAGGGGCCTCTGCACAGAGAAATGTAGTTTGCCAGTGACAGATCAAAAGAGCAAAGAAAAAGATATGAAGGAAGAAGCAAATCTTCAGCAGCTTAATTGGACACCAACTCGGCAATTTTCACAACGTAATTTTGCAATGATCTTCTGCTGTCAGCTGAACTTCCCCTGGACATGACTCTTCCTCAAGGAAGGCTTCTCTAACAAACAAGTCCCCTTGCATCACTGGTTTTAAGCTTTTGATCCTGGTCTTCCAGCTTCTTGCTTCCAAATAGTGCATTAAAGTAAAAGCTGCTGGAAAGCACCAAGCCTATCATCTAGTAAAGCATTATATCACTGCTGTAACACCAATTAAATAAAATACTCCTCCCTGCACTAGGGAAGAGTGTGACTGAGGTTTACAAAGTCACAAACATCATTAATAATGTGAATGCAGAATCTTTATTCACCAAACCCCCCAACAGTAGAATGAGAAGCATTTCAGACTAGCATGAAATATGCAGATAAAAGCAGGTACTTTTTTTTTTTTTTTTAAACAGCTTGTAGCAAACTACTGGAATTTGTTGGCAGGAGCTTACCAAAGCAGACAGTAACAGCATGTTTAAAAAGGGATTAGGAGAGTTCATGGACAATAAGTCCAAAACCAGATATTGAAAAGATCATCCTTGACCCAACAGTTGTGAATGCTGAAGATATACAAAGGGAGTGGACTACAGAAAGTGACCGAGCTTACACGCTCATTCCAAATAACAGCTTTTGTTGCCCCCACTGAAACAGGATACTGAGCTACACCAAACCCCAGGATACATGACCTGGCGCGCACCGAGGTTCTTGCTGGGCAGCTCAATATCAAAGACAAATGGAGAGTCTGGAGGGAGACAGGAGAGAGAATTTTATCCAAGTAAAGCTGGAATGACAGTCCAGATACTCTAAGAACAGCTATTTCCCCTCCTTCGCAGCCAGCCTACAACTCAGTAATGAGAGAATTATTGCAAAGAAGAACTTTGTTCTGGCATAGTTTACTGCACAGCTCTATGATTCAACAATGCACAGAGTCCAGGCAAGCACTCAAGGTTTGAGCTGTGACCCTGCAATCTCTCCACTCGTCCCTTGTCACTGCATGGTGGGCAACAGTGATACTACCACTGTGCTCAGAGGTTGTGAGCCCTGGTCCTCTTCACTCTCTGATGTAAATCAGAGATAACTTCCATGATAGACAATGGACATGAGCTGCTCTAAAGAGTGATGAGACTAGAATCAGGTACTTAATGTTTATTTGTAAAGGTTGGTGGAAGTTAATAATGAATAGCTGTTTCCCAGATAAACTCCTGCTAAAGCTGGAAGTGATTTATTCTTTCCCACTAGGAATATTTCTCAGATGCACTACCTACCATGACCCATTCTGACTTTGAAGTTACAGTATGTCTAAAAGACAGTATCTCAAGACTTACCTAACAATTTCTTAAGATCTACTTTTCCTAGTAAAAAAATGCAATGTTCTTTCCACTTCCCATCATAAACTAAGCATTTTATCCACGTCCTACTCCACCCCCCCAAAAAAGGCAAAAAATAGCTCAGTGTTTTTCCAGCCAGCCCCTCTGCAACAAGGACTAACTTAATCCAAAATTAAAGGTAAGAATAAAAGGTTGTTTATCTTTAAGCTGACTTTTCAAATTTACTTCTAATCAGCTGGGACATTTGTTTGTTACCTTAAAAAAAGAGCTAAGACAAAAGGAGAATAAAAATGTATTTCAGGTCCTATTGTTTTTGTTCCTTTTCATCAGACTCAAGTACTTAAACTCTCAAAAGGACATAAAATAGTGAAAATTATAGGCATGACAAATCAAAAAATGCACCCATTGTAATTATTTTATAACCAAGCCCTGATGGTGCAGCATTTAGAAAGAGTCAATCTATCACGTTGAAATCCAACTCTATAAACACAGACGGATTTGCAGGTGTCCAGATTTTACTGTTAGTGAAGGAGGAATCAAACGTGAATAAGACACAGAAATGTAATATATCTGCACATTGGACATTTCTCCTTGGTGATATTCCCCACTTAGAGAAACAGATATGCAACTAAGAGAAAGATAACTGTATACAGGTGCTTTTTTCTTTGGTTTCAGGGTCCAGCAGTACTCTAAGACTGCTTGCCAGTGTTTCTCTTCTACTTCCCACTGGACCAGTATTTGCATCCATATCATTCCATACTGCCTACATAACAAGTAAAACATAGGGTAATATCTGTGCACCTCACAAGGAAATGAAAAGAATAACATGGTCATCTAAACCAACCCCTTCCCATGCAGCTGTAACCTCACATCAAACAGCAACGTCAAACACACTGGTTAAGTTTTGAATTGTCACTGTGTCCACCTTACTCAAGAGGTTGGAAATTTGCTGACTGATCCCAGCATTCTTCACTGTTAATAAATAGAAAAAAAAAATACCAAAAACAAGACAAGCTCCTACTAAGGATAAAGCAAAAACACTCATGAAAAGATCTAGAAGTTATCATCAGCTATTGTTTAGAGGTAACTCAAAACCAGTGCCAAATAAAGTTCAAAACAAAATACACAGTGGCAAGAGCACAGGTTATATCTTCAAAGAAACTCTGGAGCTGGAGCTCTCAAATTGAGATGTTTAAAGTACACATTTTTGCATATTTTTGTGTATGTGATCTTAAAAAATCCATCCATGGGTAACTGTCTAGGATACTGATTTGATATCTTTTTACTTATATCAGTGGAAAATTTTAATTGTATAAGGGGAGACGTGAACTTTAGATTCACCAGGATGTCCACTCAGAAGCCGTTGATTTAAATAGTCTGATACACAAACAGAGAGAAAGTTAATTTTGCATCTTCCACATGTACATGAAATAATTGATACCTTGAGAACCTCAGCAAACTCACCTGGTTTTGAAGAGTTTATTTATCATTTCAGTTACATGCAGAGCTCATCTGGGCCCTCTGTAGAGGGAAAATTCCCTTACAAAGCAAAACTATGGCTAAAAATATTTTCAATCTAACCCTAACTTGTCTTGCCACACGAAAATAGCATGCAGCACAATTAATATGCATAAAACATAAACTCATTAATGGATTGCATTTAGGTGGGCTAAAGGAAGTGAACCAAGATTGTCCTAAATCTTCTTATATGCTTTTTGCTGATACCATGACAGCGAGGAATTAAATATCCCAGGAACTTTTATTGAACTGTCCAGATCCTATTTATATTCAATCAAAGTAGCCTACTTTATCATGCCACTCTCGACATTGCTGCAAAATAGATAACAGCTAAATCAGAGACTGTCAAACTGAAGTAACTGTCAGGAGTTAAATGGTATTGCTGAATAAAAGCCACAATTGAAATGCACAAAACCCCCTCTAAAACAATGTGGGAAACTATAGATGACATTGCAGAGACATCAAAAGTCCCTGATACAGCAGTAGAATTGAGCAGATTGTTTGGGCAAAATGTCATAATTTGAGCTTTCTTGTGCCTTATTACACACAGACATCATCTGGGACTCTTCAGAGTACTGAATTACTGTTTACAGAATTTTGACCTTGAATATCACAGTTGCATTAATACAGTCCATTCAGCAGAACAGACAGATAGTTACAAGGTCAGTGAAAATATATAACAGATTTTTGTATTCAAAGAGGAAAAACAAAATTGTGACTTGTATAGATCCTAAACAAAGCATCTGTTCGTAAAACACCTGGACTAACAAAGGGTAATCTTTTCTATGTAACAGTTAAAATGCAATATATTATTGATGAAGCATTGTAAGAGGTTTAGCACCCTTTCACAGCTCTCATGATACTCTAATTATGTGATGTAAATTAGAATCTCTAAAACCTGTAAGTTTCTTGAAGATGAAATTTAGTCACCCTCAAGCATGCCTTATTAACTGGCACAGAATTGTAAGCAGGAGTTTGAAATTCAGTATTCATTCAAAATAAACCAATTTGAGAATTTCAAATACTCCACTAACAATCAGAGACTAGCAGCATATAGCCTGATTATTTAACATCCTAAAGCTTTTTTCACCCCTACATGTATAGTGACATCTGCAAGCACTAATAGAGTTCTCTGTAGGATGGGGATCATTAAGTCAAAGTACTCAAGCACAATGGGCAATGAAAGATCAAATTTGTTTGTGCTCATAACAATTGACAGTGATGCTAATATACATGAGTACTTCCTTGAATTTGTGCACATCTGGAAACTCTCCCCTGGATTTCTGTCCAATCAGTATAAAACTTTAAATAAATACTTAGTAACATACACATTTCAAAAACATATCTGTAACCTGCTTGACATTATCTGGAATTGCCCGTAAAAAACTTGGGGAATCAATGGGAGAAGAGAATGCTGGCAGTCAAAAACCCAGTACAGTGAAGTCATCGTTCCTACATGTGATACCACTGGCACGTCCATGTGAGACTTGATTCAACACCATTAACAGCAGTGCGAGCTTACCACTGACTTGTAATGAGTTCAAGAGCTCGGTCCTTGAAGTGTTTTCATTAGAGAGGTGAGACCCAATGAGAAGAAAACCCCCTCACTCTTTTGGCCTTTAGTCACACTCAAAAAAAAAAAAAAGAGTATCAACGGATTTAAAGTGGAGAACAAGAGCAAAGGTTCATTCAGCACCCAAGTCTGACAGCAGCCTGCAGCAGATACTTGGGGAACCAGCTAGGTCCAGTGCACCATTACATCTGTTTGCACTGGGAAATGGCCCCCTGAATCAAGAGCATACGTAGAAGGTTTGAGGTACAGAATTCATTGTATGTTAATTCTATTAACAAAATGCAAAATAACACTGCAAAAAGACTACCAAAAGCCTTCCTGTTAAAACAAAGCCCTTTTATCCGTCTTGAGATCCAAAAGACACAGACTTCTCAGTTTTCCTCCACCCTAAAGAAAATATATCCTCAACTATTATGGATGTCCCTCATATCTATTTGCCTTGAAAAGGCAAAACTAAAACCAAACCCAGACTGAACTGCAGGAATTTTGTGTCAAATTATCTTTTGAGCTAGAAGCCATCATTCATTTATACATCTACATACATGGAACTGATAATTTTCTTGCACAATCACATTATGTTTATTTCAAAAAAGGAGCTTTTTCATGACTTTGCATTTTGAATAGATTACTGAGTATGAATGTATATGCTCACTCACATGCACAGGAAATTTTGGGATATACAGTGTTATGCATAAAGCTGAGTACAAAGCGGTGACATTGTGGTTCTGCTTCTCTGCAACATCTATTTGTATTGCTTGCAGTAAGCAATATGACTATAATCCAAAATATTTACTGTGTAAAAGTGCTGACCTACACCTCCCATAATAACTTTCTTTGTTTAAAATATGAATATCATTTGCACTGATTTCAACGATTTAAAAAACATTTAATCAATGCAAATAACATAAACAGTGGTTTATGGTTCACCCTTGTATAAAGACACTTGCTTTTATTTGCTTTTCAAATGACAGAATACAAAAGTCATTTGCTTTTTAATAAAGGATTTCTTTGTCAGCTTTTCATACCATCTTACATCACTTGTCAGTAAGAAACAACTGCAGTAGAATTAGACACCTTGAAAGACATAGCACAGGTTTTATGGCACGTGGCAACAGACTCTTGTGTCTGTTAAGGACAAATAAAATAATAACCTATTTTATTATGATTTTTCACAGGTTGTGAAATTATGCATTTCTTTTCAATCCAGCAAAATTTGGACTGTTTATGCCCCATATAATGTTGTCTTTCAAGACCAGCAGTTATTCTTTTCACAATGTGATGGATGTTGCACTGGATTATATAACTCAACTACATCTGTTCTCTCATTTTCTAGATATTACATTCATTGTACTTCACAGCATGAACTCACCATCAAGACCCTGAATATCACTCCATGATAAATATCACAGATGAAGAAATGGTCCAGTGCCAATGTTATTTTCATGGTGCTGGCACATGTCCTGAGCAATGCCTGTTACTGCTCATCACTGCATTTGGTGGTAAACACTATTTCAGTTTCAAAAAATTTTCAGGCATTACTGTACCATTCAGCTGGAAAGTAATTTTTACAAGTATTTCAATATACTTTGTGGCTTTTTCCTTCATCTACTCTTTCTACAAATCAGTACTACTCTTTCCTGCCTTGAACATTTGTAGAAGCAGGAGTTGATCCTGTCAATACTTACACCAGTGAGCAAGTTTAGCTACGTTACTGCCCCATTATATTCAGTGGGACTACACATGCAGGAAATTCTGGCAAGACTCGTAGCCTTGATATATCAACTCAGCTCTTCACTGAAATACAACCATCTCTGGGGTAAAGCACGATAAATATTCAACAGCACAGGGAAACACTTCACTGCAGATTTAAGGCTCAATCTGGCAAATACTTACACAAGAGTATATTTTCTTCACACTGCTAAAGAAAAATACTTATATATATAAATGTATTCATAGGCACAAGATTGCAGACTATGGGACCCAAGAGAAGAACAACGGGGGAGGACAAGAGAGACTTTTCAATGCACTCCAGGGTCTTCAGCATGCATTGAATGTCTCACCAAAACACAGAGAGCCCACAAGGTGATCAATGCAGCGACAGCTGGAACCAAAACTATTCAGGAATGCCCCGTACCAGGAACAGACACACCAGCCCAGCACTGCCAATGTCCAGTGAACTAGCAAATCTGACTGAGCACTTCTGAAGGCAAACCAGCCTGCTGAAATGTCTGCGCATGAAGATGGAAAATAACAAGCAGGAGTAAAAGCCCTTTTCTGACAGCATACAGTTGCAGGATCCATCTTGATCACATGCCCTTTTCAGTTTTACCTCTCTCCCAAAAGTTGGTAACATTTTCCAAATAATTCAAAGTGCCTGACACTCTTCAGAAAGCTCTGCTCATGCACATATTCACAAATCAGATAATATTCTGCGTGCGTGATGGCTAGTCTTTGGACATCTGACAAAGTATATTTCCCATTTTTCCACAGGAAACTGCAATTTCTTCTTCAATCTTGCTTTGTTTCAGCACTATAAAAAGGAACCAGTCAAAACACCTCTCTGGCACAGCTTCCCAGAGAAACATTTCCCTCTCTCACTCTTCATAAAGGTCTGAAATAAACAGATACCTGTAAGCCAACCTTTCTAAAACTGTAATTTCCATTTAATAACTCATACAGAACCAGAATGATATGAAAGGGGTTAATGGATTACTTTTTTTAATCACTTAGATTTAATTCAGCATCTTTAATGCATAGAAATGGAGAATTTTTCATTCTCTCCCATATGCACATGTCGCTTATTGAAATACAAGATAGTCTCTTCAGTTTGGAGAAACTCACTGACATGAAATGATAGGCGCAGAATATTTGGTGATCATATATTAGATACTCATTGCAGTACTTGCACAGGCAGAGATTCAGCAATCACAGGCTGAAGGCATTTGAACCAGTCTGAAAAGCCTGCTTATGCTTTATACTTATGAGCAGTGATGCCCTTTACTATGCCATTAACAACAAGTTCATCTAAAATCATATTGACTCAGCTGCAATAGTTCTAGTTTATTCTTTAGAGGGTTTTGTTTGTTTGGGTTTCTTTTTTTGGAGTTTTGTTTTTGTTTTTTTAATATGTGAAGTTTGGGTTCCCATTTCTGTCTTGTTTAAGACAGGACTTTTTCCATAAAGGGATAATTATTTCACATAGTTGAAGTTTTAAAGAAAGTAGACATCAATTCAAATAGTCTTTTCAACCCACACCAGTTGAGGAACTATCCTTTTTCTGCTGATGGAAGCCACTTGGTCCTCCAGCAAACTACGAATAAAAGACAACTGATATTTCCAAAGCTGCATGAAGGATTTAGGCATTCAATTTCCATTTTACTCTTTATGTATGTGAAGCTACAGACAAGTGAATAGGTAAAAAACTACAGCAAACTGCAGTATAGTATACGCTTAGCTACAAGCAGACCTTGCTCTCAAACATATCTATTTGTAAGAACGTAAGTATTTGTAAGATCAAGAAAGCCCTAATTCATTCTGTTGTAAATACCTTGCTACCAGCATGGCGTTAAATTATTTTGATGCTATGTCACATAGAAATCATAGGCAATGTTATTTCTGTTCCTTCAAAAATAAATACATGGATGCTTTCTATACTTCATATATAGTTAAACTATTGCCACATTTTAGTTGGAATCTAAAAGGAAACAGCAAAAATCAACATACAATTAAAAGGCCAGTTCATGATTTTTATGTCACTTGTCCTCAATAATGACAAGGAGACTTTGTCATAACTGTCTGGCTGTTAACTAGTAAGTAAGACAGAGGACACAGTGGGGACAGGATACTTACTTCAGAGACAAATTACACACTAGCTTGGGTATGCTTGTCACAACCCATAAAGTAGTATATGCATTAATTCTGTACAGCCACACCATACTTTATCAAGGCTTCGCACAGCCATTTTGCTTTAGTTAAATTCTTAACAAATTAAATTTCTCACTTTATATCTAAGAAAATTTTCTGCGCTTGTCAAACCAACTTCAGTCGTGGTTGATAAAACACCACAAAAATATATTGGAGAAGCCAGAAACCATAGTCATAGGAATGCTTCACTCTTTGTCTTTTTGTATTTTTCTATTATTTTTTTCTCAAAAGTTTTTTATTTTCTGCACCTATCCTCTCCTGTTACAGCTTTTTTTCTCCTTTCTCATGTCTAAAATTCCTCTCCTTACCACTAACTCCTTAATAATTCCACTAATCACTTATATTGCTAGAGGACATTTCTAGGACAGCTGCCATCCCAGTCTTTTTGGTTGTTTAAAGAAACTGAAACAATGAAACTGCAAGAGAGACAAACTTTGAAAAGGGCAACTGAAGGAGAAAACCTCAAAAGATCATACAAATTTTCCATTCACAATCTAATATATCTGGATAAGTCCAAACTGAATAAAACCTGTGAACTTGTAGACATTGATACATTAAGTGCATTGAATGTGTTCTTTCTATATTTTCAAGCACTTTGAAAAATATTAGCAACATTTACCATTTTAAAAATGAATGTGCACTTCAGTTTGGTTTTTACAATACTAAGAAACTGGTCTGAGGAGCATTTCCCCTGAAATTGTCTAATGTGTTTCTTCAGCCAACATTAGCTGATATATTATAATCACCTATCATGAGAGTGGCAGTACTTGCATTGTGCAGTAAAATAACAGGGATATAGAAAAATCTGGCTACTGAAAACATTGAAAACTGGTGTTGGAAACTCTTAGATCTCTTGAGGCTCAACTTACCTTTATTTTTGTGTGCAACTACCTAAGCCATTTGGGCCATTTATTTGGGACCTCCTTTTGAGAAGAATGAATATTAAAAACTAATTATGCCTCCTTAGGATATAATATTCACTTTCGGAAGTAAAAATGTAGAAGGTAAACCCCAAATTGTTTAAGATACATGTTATGTAGTGCAACACATTAGGTAAAGGGAATATTATCTGCTTCTAACAGGTTTTGCAAAGGGAAAGACTTGGTTAGATAGAAAAGTCACTTCTCAGCACATTCACAAATTAACACTACTTCAGACTTTTTTTTGTCCCTTTGGTTCCAATTGATAAAATGGCTTCAAGGGATTAAATTAAATACAAACTCTCTAAAGGTCACAGACTATGGGTCCAAAGTAGCCCAAATTAATCAGTGCATAAAGATCTCTCAGTACACTGAGAGAGACCTAATATTCCTGAGCTGTTAAATTTCAGGACAGCCTCATGTGTAAGGGTGTAGATTCTGTCAGGGTGCTTGAAACACTGGTGACACAGATTTTCACCCACCCACACACCAAAGGAGTGAGAACGCTATCTGGTGGCCTGTCACTCCCATCAAAGCCTTCAGCAGAGTTATGGTGCCTCTGCAGCTTCTTCAGATTTTCTGCCAAGATCAGATGGTGAAGAGAAGTTTGGTGAGAGGTATTTTGTACAGGTACTAAAAAAAAGAAAGAAACACTTCTTGTATCCATAGACATTGAAAGATACAAGTCACTAAACAAGTTTCTATGCTAAAACTCAAGGAAAAGAGGCTACAGACTATGTAAATACTTGCATCTCTAAGTGCAAAGCCTAGACAACATCCATCGGTAAGCAGTTATCCCATTTGCATTCCATGCTTGGCCCTGTGCTCTCAAAATGTTCACTGTAGGGTTATGTCCCTATTACATGCTACTAGGTAGACGACGTTGCTGAGACAGTGTCATCTCTGCTGCTCATATAGGTACAATGATAACACCAAAACTGCAATTAAACAATCGTGCCTTATTTTATTCAAAGTTTGAAGGATATGTTATACCAGGGTATGTTGTATCTGTGCCAAGAGGACTTCACTGGTTTGATATACTCACATACGTTCTTGTAAAGCGCTCCTTGTTAGGCCAGCTTTTAAAAAAACAATAGTGGCAAACAATGAGATGGAACTGAGGCAACTATAACTCTCAAGCTAATGATGGGTTTTATCTTTATATGTGCTGGGTAAATAATTTTCCTCTCGCTAGGAAGGAGTGGTGTGATCTGCCAGGAGCGCAATTCTGTAGAACAGGACTACACTTAAACTTTTTTTCTAAAGAAAAAATCCTTTATTTTATAGGTATTGCATGTATATTTTCAAGATTGCACCCGCAGGATGAATCTTCACATGCTTCCAGCCCACTCCAGGAACCTTTACCTCCTCCTGCTCCACATAAGAGTTTAAATAACATCCACTGCTTTCACCTAGTACATTTTTGTTAGCTGAAGAAGTAGAAAATATTTTTAGCCAATAAGTTCAGCTTACGTAGGTTAAGCTCCTACTATTCAAATAAAGATATGCAAAGGTTTGCCATATGGGATATACAGAAGGGTACCATAGCTTCTTGTTTAACATGATTGTATTTCTTGTTGGAAATTTTGCCCAAGTAACATTTCAGGATCACTTTCCATGCATAGCTCATGTCTGCAAGTATGCTGAACCCTGCTACACTGTTCTTGTATGCTGCTTCTGTCCAAAAAAAATCACAAACAGAAATGTAGTAATCTTAGTTGCATCTCTAAGGGGCCAGTTGAGAAGATTTCATGTAAAATCTCAGCATTAAAATTTAGCCTCTTAACTGAACTTAAATCAGTTTCTACCTATGTTGCCTGATATATAGAGTCATAGAATGGCTAGAGTCAGGAGGAACCTTAAAGATCATCGAGTTCCAACCCCTCTGCCATGGGCAGAGACACCTCCCCCTAGCCCAGGTTGCTCAAAGCCTCATCCAGCCTGGCCTTGAACACCTCCAGGGATGGGGCATCCACAGCTTCTCTGGGCAACCTGGGACAGTGCCTCACCACCCTCACAGCAAAGAACTTCTTCCTTATATGCAAAATAAAATAATTTATAATTGTAGTTTAATTGTATCTTTTAGGAGGGAGAGTTTGCACCTTACCTATTAATTTCCAAGAATGAATACAGAAAAATTGTTATTCAGGTGTTGTTTTTATCCAGTCATGAGAGGGTAATATGGAGAAAGAGTGGATGGAACAAATCTCTGCAGGTGCCTGCTCTTGAGGGAGAAGGGACGAGCAAACCCATCAATGCTAACTGCTTTCCAGTGACAGAAAACAATATTGGTAACCGATGATGACAGAAGCACAGCAATCCCATAAACAGCTGCTGTGGCAAGTCTTTGTCTTCGTGAGGTTGTGACCCAGCCCCCGGTACTGTATTCATGAGAGAATGAGGAGAAGAACCAAAGTCACATATCTTGTAGAAAATGTCCTCAAAATGCTTCAAACATATAAGGAATTCAAAAAGATACAAGTCCAAGTTCACCATTTTATTACCCATCTCAAGTTCACTATTACAGCATTCTATACAGCAGCCTAGACTTCCAGAATATTAACTATAAATTTCTATTCCGGAACTTGATATGGTGACTCAGTCTTAGCTGGGATTGATGAGTATACTTGCATCATTTTTTTCCCCCCCATATTTACTCTCAAAAATTCATTTACATATTAAAAAGCCTCTTTCTTTGTGTCTTTGCCGCTTGTGTGTCATGGTATAATAGCCCATTTCTTGTAATACAATTGATTACACTATATAGAGTAAGGAGAGAAAGTTGAAAGCCTCTGATAATGGAAATAGTTGTCCAAAAACATGTTCACAGAAGTCGATCACCTAAACACCAGATATTCTATTCTCATTTTCTAGCAAAAGCCGGATTCATCCTTATATTATACTGAGAGTAAAAATATCATGTGAATGGGACCTGTAGTCTAATTTAATGAATATATTAAAAGTTTCTGGTTTTGGCAGGTAAGAAGTAGCTGTCATTCTTTTCAACACTTTGTGAATTAAGCTGCTGTCCTTCATTATCCCAAAAGATTATTATTGCTCTGTTTCTTGTGAGTGCAGTGAGCTAGAACAGCAGAGATAATAGGTTATTATAGAAAAATTTGGCTTTGACATTTATATGATAAATTTGAAGTCAATTAGAGGCAAAAATACTCCATTAGATAAAGTGAGTGTACCAATTACTGCACTGAACAGCTATTGCTAATAGTATAATTGAAATTTATAGAGTGGTGGTCCCAGCACCGTAAAATTAGATTGTATAAGTGATGACAATAACAGGCATGTAAACATTTTAGTTCCTAGCCATTTGCACGCTGAGGATGGAGGGATTTTTTTTATTAGGAATCTATTTCCATCCTGATGTTAAAAACCCACTCCAGAATTACCAGGAAAGGGCTTATGTGAGACACCTTTCTCCATAAGTTCTAGCAAAATAAAACAAATATATGTGCATTTTCATGAAAATGAAGCCTATGTATAAGAAATTATTAAGAGAAAGAAAAAGAAAATTTTCTTCAGCAGGGGATATTTTTCAGTGTTGAGAGAACTAATCAAATGTATAACTTCATATGAATATAGAGTTATAGGAGAAACTTAGAAAAATATTTTGATCCAATTTAGGTAGAGAGGTGGCAAAAAGGGAAGTGTTTCTGTCTTAGACATTAGACTATGAAATAGCCTTGTGAAGGAACTACATAAAATCCAATTTATAGCAGTTCAAAACTAGATGGAGACACATGCTGGGAGATAAATACTACAGAATATTACTTTAGACTAGATCAAAAGGACAGGTTAGTAAGAATTTGATTAACACCTTTCCATCCATGCTTTTAAAACTTCTGTATTTTCTAAAAGCTTTAGGAAAAACACAACAGTCAGGAAAACTATAAATAGGGAACATACTGTAATCACTATTTGTGATGTGCTATTTTTCTTTTTGTTTCTTGTGTTCTCCCTTGTCTTACCTCCTCTCAGACCTTTCCTCGCCATGGTTGTGTGGTGGGGCCGCAGCTCTTGCTGGATGCACATCAAAGAGTGATGAAAGAGGCAGGCGCTCAGCTGGGGAGCCGCAGGAATACCGGACACTGCATCCTGATGAAACAGAATTTCACACGTCTCCTGCAACTCGCTGAGAACACAAGGGCAGGTCTAGGGTTTTGCAGCAGAACCTAGCAAATGTTATGGTGCAAAGGCCAGGTGGAGCTCCATGCTTGCCACCCCACACCTCGGCAGGTTCAGCCCTGATTCAGCTGCAGAGCAAAACATAAAATAGGAACCTGTGTATTTTTCAGTGCCATGGCAGGGCACAGCTATGGGAAATGCAAAATACCAGCATAAGGCCTGAAGGGAAGTGCACACAGTGCATATATTTAAACTCTATTGAAATCAAGTTAGACAACCAAAGCCATGTTTCAATACAAATGGGAAGGAGAGGAAGGAGAGCAGGGAGAGGGGAGAGGGGAGGAGGAGTTCTGGGGAGACCTTACAGCAGCCCTCCAGTACTCAAAGGGGGCCTACAGGAGAGATGGGGAGGCACTCTTTATCAGGGAGTGTACCAATACAATGAGGGGTAACAGCTTTAAGCTGAAAGAGGGTAGATTTAGATTAGATATTAGGAAGAAATTTTTCACTATGAGGGTGGTGAGGCACTGGCCCAGGTTACCCAGAGAAGCTGTGGATGCCCCGTCCCTGGAGGTGTTCAAGGCCAGGCTGGATGAGGCTTTGAGCAACCTGGGCTAGTGGGAGGTGTCCCTGCCCAGGTGTCCCCCCCTGCAATAATCTTGCAGGGGGGTTGGAACTTGATGATTTTTAGGGTTTCTTCCAACCCAAACCTTTCTATGATTCTACGATTCTATGAAATATGCTGATCAACTCCACTGGCTTGGGTGGAATTTCAGTGTTCACATCCTCAAAAAGTCAGTTCACTATGTGCCAAAATAGGAGTTAAGGCTTAAAATAAGGCTAACTCAAGACCCCTAGCTTTGATAATTTTGTGTATGGGGTGTTAACCTGAAAAAAATCCATGCTCATGCAGAGTTGGATTGGTAACACTGTGCTGGGCTCTGGTGAAATCCAAAGGAGTTCATTCTATTTTCACTCACCCCACAGGAGAAACAGCCAGAGGTTTACTCTGGAGTGTTATCTCACAAGTTGATTTTCCTTAAGCACCAGAACCCACAAACCTGGTTCCCTCCAGATTTGTGTCTTTTTTTCTCTGACCCCACACTCTCTGTTAGCAGCAAAGCCATTCCCTCCTCCTTCCTTCCCCTTCACTCCTCCCCTTCCTCCTCTACCCCCGGGTATCAGCTCTGCAGACAAGCAATCTCTGCTGAAACCAGTCTGGAGGCAAACACACTTCCCAGCAAACAACTCTCACAGAACAAGCGTATGGTGCTGGAGTTCAGCCTGCCTTTTCCTCGAGGACTAATTTGGGTCTCTCCTTCTCAATCTGGCGCCAAATTTTACAATTAGCTTGTGGAAACATAATTTTCCTTCTATCTCTATTTCAAAAGTTGCCAGCTGGTAATTGGAGAGGAAAATGACCCAGCAATCACATATGTATTGTTTCTTTCAGGAACCAGCTTGAAAATAAATCTTAGAGACACTATTTTTCACTAATACAGATGAAATAGAAAAGCAAATAGATATTATGGGAGCACAAATATATGCTGAAGACAAGGTTGCTGCATTGCTTCCATTATGAACTCCATTCCAAGAACTATCATCACTTCTTCACTGAAATTTTGCTGCCTACTGAGATTTGTACAGTTGGAAATAGAGGAAACAATACTCCCTACATGTCTTAGTGCAAGAGAAGGGATGAGACAGCTGCCTAAATAATTTCTGTCTGGACCGCTAATTCCTTCCTCATTTATCCCACTTATGGGACCCCATGTCACCCTCGCAGCTATTGCAGCCTGAATAGTAGCTTTGTCTTCATTGACATTTCTTCTCTGTTTTAAAAAGCCGACTGCACACTCTTTCAGATACAAAATATTACCAGTTATTTAGCTCTACACACAAAACCCATTATTTCCAAAATGCTCTCTCACAAATCCAGCTGTTATTCCTCCTCAATCAAGTTTCTACTCAATTCAGTCTATCAAAAGAGATTTTACAATTTCTCTTCTGTGAGTATCACTTCCACATTCCCATTCCACCAAGAGCAATCAGACATTCACGGAGCTCCTCTCCATACCCTGCCAGTCTTGACAACTGATTCTCTCACCCCTGAGAAAAAGTCATTCCTTCCCACTAACAACCCCTCTTCACCCTCTGTCAGGGACATGACTTATAGAACAAAATCACTAACATAATTCTGGTAACCTAGGATTTCCTCATGCACGATGTGATGGAAAATTCCCAGGAGCCGCTTCAAAACAGTTGTGCCACATTACCTGGTATGTCAGCTGGTAGGTTTTTGTGAGATGCTTTTTTGCCTGCTTCCTTCATTACTGCTCTGCAGTCATTAATGCACTAGTCCAAAGCATGCATGTATGCTCACAGAGTTTTATTTCTGGTTTATGTTTAATGAATGAAGCACACTGAAGTGGCACTGGGATTCAACCTATCCAAACAGCTTGTTCTAAGGATGCCAGTCTGAGCTTCAGCCCCTTATGCTTAATGTTGTACAAGGGACTACTTGTGGAAATACAATTAAGATTGCCTCTTAATTGTGACTTATATTCCTTTCATGTACAACATTGCCATTCGAGAGTGCTAGCGTGGCTCCTTCCTTCATTTCCCTCCACTTAACCCATTACATGCAACTAAAATTTCACCAGGTTGAAATGCTTTTATGCATTGTTTTTTATTTGTTTTAAAACTCAGTGTTTCTCCATGAAATTAATCCTGTGAGCAGGAAAATGCTTAAAGGACAGGTGGAGATTTAAAAGCTCCAAGGCTGCAACTGGAACTACATTGGGGAGTATTATTTATGCTAAATATTGCTGACTCCACTTGGTCTTTTAGCCAAGATTAATCTACCTCACCTCACTGCTTCCACGATTCCTGCCAAAGCAGAGCTTGCTTTTGTTTAGCATGCTTAGTGCATTTTTACTGTCACTTTGCTACTGTATCTTTAGCCCCACTGGGAGCTTTATTTCAGTACCAGCTTCTTATTTCCTATGATCTGCTGAAGAGGGGAACCATCTACTTTTTGCTTACCCATATAGGATAGCAAAATCAAAGGACAACTTGCTCTTTCATCGCTCCATTGCAGTTACTACAGTAGTTGAATAACTAGTTTCAAGGTCAAGAGAACTGGGCATTTGATAATTTATTGGGCAATGCTTTGATTGACCAGCAAAGTGATATTTGGCCACAATCACATGTTACTAGCTGACACAAACACTATAGCCCCAATTCTTTTTCCTTTGCTGTAAACCAAGAACAGCGAAAGTAAAGGCAGCAGATTAGCACTGAAAGCGATACCTGAATCAAGGTCTCTTTTCACCACAGCAAAATGAGAATAAACCCAGCCATCCCATTTTATCTCTGTCCAAATGAGTCAAGTTAAAATTTAACCAATTGTTTAAAATCACAGAAGTCTTCCAGGCAGCATCCTCCACATTTCACTTTTCCTTCCCCAGATCTCAATTCTAAACAGCATATGCCAGATACGTACATTGAATAAGATACACAACTCCCTTCTATTCAGAGCTACTCCCTGTATGCAAGCACCCTAGCCACCTCTGGGCTGAAATTACAAACTAGTATTGATGAAACTATTTACTTCATCTTTTATGTTCACACTCAAGGATGGATCAAAATAATCTCTAATGGTCAGATTTCAAAAGAAGCTGGTGTGAGAGCTCCCACTGGGAACAATGACAGCGACTAAACATGCAGTTCTTTCAAAAATGCAGACTGATGATATCCAGCATTGTGTATCATTCAGAACAGTATATTTTCTTCTTTTTGCCTCCTTTAAAACTACATAAGCCTATGTTTACTAGCCTCTTTACAGCTTCCTCTACAATGTACTGTGCTGTCTTCCGGCCAACATCCATTTAATCATTAGATGAATTACCCAAGCATAGAAATTACTAAAGAACAGAAGCTCCTTCTTAAAAAGACGTAAAAAATAAAAGAAAAACCCGCTTCCTACAATAATGTAATACACTTTCTTTGTATAGCTGTTATTTTTGTAAATACTACTGGAACAGTAATCTTGCATTTGCAGTGCACCTTCTTCAAAAAAAGTAAAAGAAACTTTTAAAAAAGCTATTGAAATCTATCTCCCATGGCTAAAATACTGTTAATATCTAGTATAGAAGATGTCAAGATAATAAGGAACATTCAGATTTTTAAAAGTGTTTGAGGGGACTTGGGAGTTTATGGCCCCATTTTCAATGCACCTTTGGCTGGATGATTCCAAAGGGACTGATGAGCAAGAGGAATTTACATCCTGCTGATGTCCATGAGAATTGGACCTTTACAGTTATTATATTTTTACAATTTAACTTTTCATGCCCAGTCCAGTTTGCAATAATCATTGCTGATGAGAAAGCTGTGTTTAATTTGCTTTGAAGATGATGGCAAAAACAGCACAGGGATCTATAAAAAGGTTATTGCAGAACACTTACCAACATCATTGTAATCTTTGGGAAGTCCCTCCACTTGATGTTCCTGAACATCTGGGGACCTCGTGTTTCTCCCTATTTTACATGATCCATGTAAAACAGCAATCACCATAAACAAAGAAACCCTCCCTCTCTTTTTATTTCTTTTTCCATCTGTTCTTGATGGGCACACTATTGTAGACAATAAATGGCAATATTAGCTGTTAAATCTTTCTGAAATTATTTCAATGGCATGTAATTCACAGGTGACATTCTTAGGGATTATGTTCTTGCTCAAGCAAAATATTCACTGAAGCTGTCTGGGTTTTACCCCAAAAGATTACTAGGTTCTGGCTGCAAGCGGCTTCCAACAAGATTGTGTAACTTTGTTTGATTTTCACTTTTTGAAAAGTGCTTTTAAAAAGTCAGTTTAACAAGAAATTTCATTGTCTAATGGGCCATGTCTGTTCATGATGGGATTTCATTTTAAATTCTGTTCATTATGCTTTCGTTAGGGAAGATATGACTTGTCTTATTGCATCTTATAATTTACCAAAATTTTTATGTCCATTATTAGTCTGGATTTTCAAAGTAAGATATTCACTCAGCACCTGATGAAATGCATGGCATAAGTTAAAGAAGAAGATGGATTAGCTTACAGCAACAAAGCAATGAACTGAACCTCAACAAATCTTCCTCTTTGGCACCTTGGAGCTGGGGGCAACGACCTTGTTAAGCAAAACTCACTTGGTTAGTGAGGGAAGTGCGTTCTAGCTCGCTGCTGCTTCTCAGCAAGGAACAGGATGATTGCCTATTGCCTTTGTACAACCAAGATGCTTGAGACATCCCAAGGCCTTCCCTGATCAGGGCCTTAGACAGGCAGTTAGTCCTTTACAATCAGGTTTTTGTAGAGCTGGGGTGGTGTTGGTGCAGTTGGTGCAGGTATGAATTCTGGAGTTGGGTTTTTGGCAGGGAGAGTGGTTCTAGACTACATTCTAGCTCGCTTGTTGGTTCTAGATAATGCTCTAGCTCACTTAAAAGTTTCAGACCATGTTCTAGGTAATGCCTGAACGGTCTAGGTCGGGTTTCTGGCTCACTTTGTGATTCTAGAGCGGGATCTATATCAGGTTCAAGCTCACTTTGAGGTTCTAGATAAGGTTCTAGATCTTGCCAAGCTCTATTCAACACAAAGGATACGACTGAGAGCTCTGGAAGCCTCTCTAGGACTCTGGAAGATGAGAAGTGCTTCAGTACATTTGTTTGTACATGCTCTAATAGAGGCTGGGGACACTACATTTCATTACCACATGTGTTTGGGATATTCAAGGATGTTCTCCAGGCAGTTTCTTAATCTTTTGGCTTTTAAAGTATGTGAGACTTTTTTTTAATCAGGTTTTCACATATTAGAAATGAAATATCAGAGCTAGACAAGATGGAGATTTGTTCAATCCTGAACACTTTAAAAAAATATGATCCACATTTCTTAGATGATAAGCTGATGCAGCAGAAACATTCTGTGTACCAGCAGCTTCAAATGCCATCTCACACGGAGCGGCAGACCACATCAGCATGCACTTTTAGATCTATTACAGCAATATCAGCAGTCCTTGATTTCTCAAAATGGTGTTATTTGTGCAGGTAGAGCAAGCTGTCACAATTTGACAGGTTTAGATTATTTCATGGGGAACATCCCACTGCAAGGCACAGACAGTAATTGATTCATTTTTCCCCACACACAGGCTCGCCAAGCTGCCGTCACACAAGCTCAGGACCCTGCTCACTGCAGAACGAAGCAGGGCTAGTGCAAAATTAAAAGTTACCTTCTTTGTGCATTCTTTATTCACAAGCCATAAATACAGACCAAAGCCCTGCTTATTGTTATAGTTTGCATTTTAACTGCCTTATTCGTTTACTGCCAATTAAAAAAAATTGGAGAGATTTAAAATGTAAAAAAAACCTACACTCCTTTTTTCCAAAACAATCCTACATATTGCAATCATGCCACATACCGAGCTGACTCTTCACATGGAAAATCAGTAGGTCAGGGCCAAGCAGAACCAAGTACTTGACACAGTTTTATCCCTTGATGATTAATTACCACTTGTTGCCTCTCTGCTCCCACCTGGGACAACGATGCTCCAGGATTTTGTCTGCTAATAAAGATTTTAAAATTTTAGCATAATAATAATGATAATTATAATAATGATTGTAATAATGTAATAATGATTTTCATCCACATTTTTGCTGCACTTAGATATTGCTAATTTATCAGAGAAAGACACACACACACAAAAAATCAATAATGGCAAATACTTGCATACTTGTGCACTCATAACCCCCGTGTGTGTGCACACAGGCCAGTGCATACCTGATTTACTAGATTTGCCAGAAAATCTGTTTTCATTTAAATTATGAGACATGGGTAAGTAATGTTCAGAGACCCTGCCAGTCCTGCTCCAAGTAACTTCACCTACTAAGGGAAAAGGTTTTATTTTTGATCTTCAAGTAAACCCTCAAACGAGTTTTGATGATTGCATTCAAAAGTAATAGATCACGGCCTTTTAAAACAATCTTTGAGAAACACAACCTAAAGGTTTGCTTTAAGTGATTTTTCTGGTGTGTAGAAAGTGTTGTTTTTCTCTACAGCTGTGTTTGTCTCCTTCACCATCTGCAATGAGCCTGGTTTTAATTGTTGCTGTACCTCAGCGACTGCAGCTTTGGGGTCTGTTTTTGATTTTTAGTGTGCGTCGTGTCAGACAGCATGGAGGAAAGAACAGGAAGTCTCCTGGGAAACTGAAAGAAATAGGCCTATCTGGAACAACTTTTATTGATTAATTTTACAAAGAAAATAAATAGACTGGTACTTCCAAAGATGTTTTTACTCCAGCATATAATACAGTAAGCAAATGTAATTTCATTTGTCTAGCACAAAGAGAGAAAATCAGATACGTTTCGCGCCTACATTAACAAACCCTTTAAACTCAAAAAAAACAGTTCAAAATTGATTTAGAGATCAATAAAGAAAAAACCCATACTTTTTTAAAAACAAACCCCTAAATTAATAGTTCCTAAATGTAAATGAATGTGACAAAACTTCTCACCCAGATGGAAAAGCTGCATTGTGTCTAACCACAGGACCTACTGAATGAGGAAGACAACAGAAGGAAAAATTATTATCTCACAGCTCAGCCCTGAAGTTCCACCCCTGAGAATGGAAATCTGCTCGTCCTCTGACCCAGAACTCCTCTGCAATGTTTGGGAACCACTCATCTCGCGCATCTTGCCGCTGCTGGTTGCCAGCTGCCTGGGCTCGGGCACTTCCAGTCAGATTGGCAGGACTTGCTGAGTGCCATCAGCTGCAGCTGAGAGCAGTTCTAGCTGTGTTTTAAAAACTAAGACGTCTTTAAAAAAAAAATAAATAAATAATTCTACATTTCAGTCTGGGGACAGGCTGATATTTCCTACAACTTTAGACTTGACCTTTCGGGCTTCAGTTCCCTCAATGTAAAACAGCAATGTCACCTGCTACTCTGAAAAGCGTCACATGTTCATTTATATCCATAAAAGCTTTAGAAATCCTATGGAAAGCACTAGAGAGATGCAATGAGTAAGTTATGAAAGAAAACCTTTGTAAAACCCCACAGAATGACAGGAGAGCAAGTGGAGAAGGCAACAAGCGATAATTTATCAAGACCAGAGACAGTGCAAACAAGAAGCTGACCTGAAGGTTCATGTGCATCGTTAATTCTGAGCTTTCTCATCTGAATATTTGACCTTTCATAAAATATTCTTTAAAATGCTTTTTTGCTTTTAGTACTAAAAAATCTACTTCAGTCAAGTTGACTGACACAAAACAACTTGAGAGCAAAAATAGTACCTTTAGCATGTCAGGGAAACCCAGCTACAGTGGCGATGATTTATCACCAATTACTATGGAGATGATTTGTCTGAAATTGAGGTCTCTATCAGGGAAAAAAATGCTTGTGTCATTAGCAACAATAAACAGAGGACTGAATCTATCAGTGGCCACTTAGAGGCACTTCCAACACCACACAGGAGTTTAAAGCATTGATACCAACAGTTCAAGCTATGACGTCTCTTCAGAAAAAATGCTTAGGCCCTGGTCAATAATTCTTTAACCGAGCACAAAAGAAATTCTGCAGCTGATTCTTGGTTACGTTAACAGAGCAGGAAGATGATGTGACAGTGAAATACTGGATGCGCCCCTCTCCATCCTGCCTTTCACCCAAGGGAACACTCAGCACATCATGACATACGGTTTTCTCCGCAGGTCAGAGTACTCACAGTCCAAGTACATTTCCAATTTCTGTGCAGAATAACAATTACAGCAGTGATTCTCACCCAGGCTAACAGCAAGCACATACCCTAAACCAATCTCACAATAGTATCAGGTGCTCTTGCTTCTTGCAGGCTTTTAACATCTGATTTCTCCCAGCAAAAATTTACTGAAGATGAGCTCCAGCATGTTTGCAGCCTCAAAATGTTTATTAAGAACTTGATCTCCTCTCTCCTGATCTCCCACCTAATGTTATTGATTATGCATCAGATAAAGCCTTTTCTTTTAGTGGGACCATCCAAAGAAGAATGACAAGTCCCATCACATATCTGACACTTAATCAAACACAAAAGACAGCAGGAACACTGACACATTTCTCCTGTTACAAGGCGATGGTGCCCTGTCCCTGCACCACAAAAGCTCTGCACAGCTACACCCTCACTTCATATCTGTGCCACTCTGAAGCCAGTGGACCCCCATCTGAACGTGAGGATGTCATTGCACACTGGCCCAGCATAGCACTATGTTGGGGAAAAAGCATCAATTCCTTTACCATGTCCTAGCAGATCTAAGCCTTCTGCAATTCTTGGGAAATACAACTGAAGCTGCAGATGGGCAATGAGGGTAAAAGAACCTAAGATGCGGGTAAGACAAAAGTGGGTCTGAAGAAAGCAAAAATCACAGATGAAGTACACAGACAAAAACTAAAGATCAGTTGATTTGCAGCCTCGATACGTTTATTCTCCCTATCACAAGATACAACAAATGTAGAATTTCATTGTGCCTCATTTGCAGACCCACGCTTCCTAAAGCAAAAGCACTTCAAAAGCAACCTATACATCATGAAAGCTTGAAGCCTTGATGGCCTCTTGCCAAGATAAAGGTAGCTAAACATTATATGATTTATTACTTTGAAGGAGTGGCTTTTGCCTGCCACACTCATCACATTTAATAATGTCTAATATTGTTGATTCCAGTGAGTGTTTTCACAGTGTGTGGGACCATTACACAATATCTGACTAAGGATGGCAGCAACTGGGACTCAATTATTTCATGAGATATACCGGCTTAACATCACTGTCTTGTTTTCAAACTAGAGACTTGACTGAAGCTACTCCTAACTAACATGCACACAGGAGATTTCCTTCCCATCAGTCTGCCTAGGAAACATAAACAGGCAGGAACTGGTGGGCACAGCTGAAGGTTAAACCTTACTTCTCCCTTCCTCTCCCACCACCATGGACTCTGCATCGTGCCTTGGGAAGGCCACCCCAAAGCTCACCACTGCCCAGTGTGAGAAGAGGCATGAGAGCAGGATGGTTGTTGGGTCCGAGTCAAGCAGGACAGTTACATTCTGGCTCAAAAGTCTGTGCTATTCCTAAATTATCAATTCTATCAATTAGTAATATTCTAGTGAAACGACTTTTTTTTTTTTTCTCCCTAAACACTGTTGGTTGGACTACTTACCAAAGCTACACGGTCTCCATGGTCACTGCTTCATTCCAGCCAACTGGCACCAGAGCAAATTAGCAGAATTGATGCCATATGGGCCATATAGTATGTGGGCTATAAAGTAGTCTAAGTAGTCTTTGCTTCCTCTAACATTTTAGCACTCTAAAATTCATGCTGAGATTTGGCCAAAGTTCCAGAGTGCTGGAATTTTATTTTCTTCTGGAAGTAAATAATTTTTAGGATTATTTTCTTTATGGCATGGCACAGTTTGCACTAGAAATTTGAAAAAATACAAGAATAGCAATTGACCAAAGGATATGAAGAGACTGGTCAAGGTAGCAGGGACTTCTTTCTAAAGTGTGCTGGCCTGTAATAGTAAGTCCTATTTTTAGTTTTTCAGAAAGCACACAAATTGATCTGTAACATTTTACTTCAGCTCAATGTCCTTTCAATCCCCTGCTCTGATAGCTATTTCAAGAGCTGCCTTGCTGTGATAATGTCAGATTTTCTGTCCCATGCCTACCATACCCATATTTCAATTATCATGTTCCATAGGACATCAGCAGCCAACAAGTTTAAGCAGCTTTTTCCAGCACAGTTCCATGTGCGCACACAGGCACAAACAGTGATGACATCTAACTCATTCACACTATTGTTGTGTGCGATGAGCAACAAAACACAAGGGGACTCAACATGGGAAGCAGATGTTTTAATTTTAATTTGTACCCATCCAAAGAACTGAACGTTCTTAATATAAAAACAGCTCTGTCAGAGAAGAGCCATATTGCTATTATATTCAGTGTTAAATCTCTGACTGCTACTGGCGCATTATGGTTCACTGTTTAAATCCAGTATGCTCAGAAATCTCTTCCTTTCTCATCTGTTTCACTTTATCACTGAATTACTCTCTGTGCCATTGTCAAAATGCTTTTTGAATATGCTCGTCAAAACAACAGGATGGGGGGACATACAAACAGTAAGTGTCTGATAACAAGTTCTTTCTTGCATTAGTTGTATTAACTTGTTCTTATTTGTTAGGTATATCTAATGCTCAATTTCTTGAGCATTACATCCTCATAACAAATTAAGTCTGTCGTTTTAAATGACATCTTGTATCACAAAACAGTTTGTACATGGCACACGTAGTGTTCCCTCTGCAATAAAAAGAAACACAATTAAAAAGCTGACAATCATTTCCCATTGAAACACTTTTTGGCCCCAGTCAAAAATTTTGCATTCAGAAATAAGCCTCTAGTGCCCACTTCCCCTTCTCTGGGCTAGCCTTCCTTTTCCTTCTTGCACCATGATCGCAAGATCTCAGGATGGAAACTCACATGGCTGTTCAGTAGGAGAAAACAGCGACGTGTCTTGGGGCACAAGGACTCAGACTGAAATACTGAAGCACCAGCAAAGCCTTTGCAGGTAGCTCTTCTCAGATTCAGACCAGGAGCTTTGGCTGAAAACTGCACTATTCAGTTCCGAATTTTTCAACCTCAGTTTCTATTTTCTTGACAAAAAAAAAGAAGGTAATCATGAAGTTGCAGGCAGCGTTGGCCCTGTAAAAACTATGAAGTCATTTTGCATGCAAGTTGTTGGTAAGATAGAACACACTGACTAACTCAGCCCAGTGCTGCCTGGGCTCTGGCTACCCACTGAGCTTCCCCATGTTGCGGTATCACCTGAACTATGATAAAATGAATACAACAATACAACAGTTAAATTCAGTCTCTGCTTCACTGGGGAAGAAGCAGTACTGGAGAGGGAAGTACCTTTGCTTTAGGGAGACCAAAACGCAAGTGTTAATTTCTAAGGACTAATTTGGAATATGTTAAGACAACACAACTCCCATCCGATCTGCTAGCCACATTCTCCATCCTGCAAAGAGCAGTACTGTTGGATAAAATGAGCCAACACTGAGCACACTGCTAACCCACTCAGTGCTACAGCCCAGCAGTGCCACTGCCCAGCTCAGTGCCTGTGGGTCACACCAAGAACAGGGATATGGCATACAACCTGCTCTACCCACTGCACCGGTGATGAAGGACTGGCTCCAGCCTGAACATCAGCTCACTCACTATCAAGTCCTTGTTCACAAGTGTGTCAAATAGTCTTTCAGAGTCACCTGGGTGCTGAACGAACTCTGCTTTTGATCCTTCAGAAAGCACTTTTTTTTTTTTTTGCCTGATTCTGGCAACCCTAGCATGAGGTTACACTTTATCCTCCTTTCAGCCTTGTGTTTCCACTTCACTCCCACCTGTGACATTGCTTGCTGAAGTGCTGTCCTCTTACATCCCCCTGAGAGTCTAGTGCTTATGGAGATATATACATCAAGTCTCTTCTATTAACTTACACTCAGTAAAAGTCAAGACATCCCTGGCTCCTTTGGTGCTGCAGCTCTCCATAAGTATTTGCAAAACTATTTCGTTCAAATCATTCCTAAAGTTCCCCTGTCCTGCAACATCCCTTGCAAATCCAACTAACCAGGAAACCACCCTGGCTGGGCAGCTCCCTATCCTGCCAGCAGCAACACTCCTGCTTTCCCTTATATCCTCATTTTTCTTAGATCTTGGGATCTTTACGCACAGGGGATGTTTTCTGTTATGTATTTCTAGCATGTCCAGCATAATGACTGCAGTTCCCCTGTGATACCAGGGGCAATCTATGTGAACATTTTTATTTTCTTTTCCCTTTCGTTTTCGGATGGTTGCTTGACAGATCCATTATATAAAATGCTTCAAATACCCCCCTGAACCTTCTGTTTCCTTATTTAAATGACTCAGAGCTGAACGCCACCAGAATAGCACTTTTTGTAAGAGAAAGCAGGAGGAGGGTGAAATCCACTTTTACCCCTCCCATCCCAGAAGAACCCTTTTTCTCCTTTAGCAAGCTCCTGCTAATGTCCTCATGGCAGCCTCTCTGCCAAACATATTATTTGTCCTAAGGAGACAATGAAGTAGTATGTGGCTGCTCTGGTCAACACCGCATGGGACCAACTCCTATCACTTCCAGATCACTCACTATCCTTTCCCCCCCCAGCTCCTTCCCAGGAGCAGACCCCTGCAGGCAGTTAGGACCACAGACGGACAGCAGCAGCAATCAGGAAGAAAACTTTCTATCCAGCAACCATTGCCCTGAGTAGTGTCCTGCAGTTTTACTGCTCGGTCTGGCACTCTCGGAGGTACTGGACTGACCGGTAAGAACTGAATTAAAAACACCTTGAGGAATGCAGCCTGTGTCCAAATCTATTTTTGACTCACCAACTCATCAAAAGGATCATCTACTGTTTCCACATGCTGCATTCCCACACATGCTGTCCTGTCGACAGTGAAAGGTGAGTCACCAATGACCCTCCTGTTGTCCTCCCAGCCACAGGGATTCCTTGTCCCACTGCATCAAGGACAGGAATCACAGCTTTCTAGATTCAGATATTGATTAACTTGTCACCACACTGTCCAGTATATGCCCAGTACTGCAGACCAGTCTTTGTCCATACTTGTGCAATTTATACAAGTTCTTTGACTGAGAACTAAGCTAAGAAAGAAATGCTCGTTGGAAAGTCTTCCCATAAAAAAGAAAGACAAAAAAATATATGAGCAATTTCACAAGAAATAAAACAATCATAATAAAACTGAAATCATCAGTTCTGAGGCTAGCGACCGCTCTCCAACAGGCAAAGCAAACATGTTGTTTGATTGCATTACCAAAAAGAAAATAATTTAAAGCCACAGGTAACTGGATTAAAAAAAAAATTGTATCAATTTCTAAGAAACTGTGTCTATCAGATCAATTATGTTCTTATGACTAATAAAAGTAATACAAAAAGGAACAAGATGTAGAGCACTATCATAATTCCATGGAGGTACAAGAAAGGAAGTACTAAGCTAATTTAATCATGCTGTTGTAAAATATCTGGGTCTGGGTCTGCAAAGGGATTACCAGGCTCATAGTGACAGGAAAGCAAGAAGTCAGCAGGATGTTTGAAACAGGGGAGGGAGCAACATCTTCCTTCCACAGCAGCACTTTCTGGTTCAGCAGGGTGCCCCCTTCTAAACTAAATTATTATTTGTGACACTCAGTAGGAAACTTTTCACATATAAAAAATTTTGCTGAGATAAATCTACCAAAATGTGGGACATTGATTTTTATTTTTAGTTGCAGATAAAATGATGCCCTGGAGACTCAATACCAATTTTATATGTTTATATAATCAAGGAAAATAAAAAGCAGTTATTTTGAGGCTGTTGAACTATGCTACTTTTATGTGATGCACACCTTTTAAGCCCATGTTTCACACTCGGCCTACTTGCTTCTCAGAGGAGACGAACACAAGAAACTATGAACTGCAAGGAACAGGTGATGTGGGTTTTAATAAGTTACACCAAAAAGACGCTCTCACTTGGGACTAAAGTAGCAATGTGAGCACAAACCAGAGCAACTCCATTTCCGTTCTGTCACATGTCATCACACCTGTGACTCAGTGGGGTGGAAAATATTTGGTCAGTGGCTCGACAACGAAGAGAAGACAAGACAAGTCAAGAAAAGACAAGACAAACATCCTTTTCCTTCCCTTAAAGTTGTGGAACTTGTGGTTAATTATTAGAAAGCAAAACATGAAAGTGAGGATGTATGTGCATGCTAGTGTCAAAAAGACAGTCTTTTGGGGACAAAAATTTCTGAGACATCCAGGGTAGATGCTTTTAGTTCCATGGAAGTAAAGACATTACTAAAGACACAGAATATTAAACTCCCCATAATGAGGCAGACTTTTTCCTTCCTTCCATTTTGCTGTCCATAAGGATCATTTTATATTGCTTACTCAGAAAACAGTTGAGAAATTATGTGTAATAAATATTTCCTTAAATTGAGCTGGCAGAATCTATCTCTTCTTTTAAAATATATTGTTCCCAGTTAAGTTATTACTCTGTGCTGGGACTTGCCTCTTAAAGAGAAATATTGCTTGAGGGTCCACTCCTCATTTAAACAAATGCTATTAAGCCAGAGCATGAAGATAGTACGGAAACTACTGAAAGGCTTCCCTAGCTGCACTAAATCACAGCTAATAGCTTGAGATAAAGTAAGTGGGGCTGTTCTTCTGTTCTTTGTCAGTACCAATATTTTAAGTTACAGCTCCTCACTAGACTCTCCCTGCTTCTTTCCCCCTTCTTTTGGGTCAGAAATTCCAGAAGTTTTCTCTTAGGCACAGCTCGCAATTTTATTCCTTGTGTTTGGCTGTCGCTTCCACACTATCTTGACTGTCTGACATTTACTGAGCTTGGAGTAGTGCTCACACGACATTCAATTTTCCATCTGAATGCCATGTTAATCACAAGCAAGCACGGGGCCATCTGCAAGCACAATTTACATGGAATATGTGATCTGGTAAGCCAATTAGGGCAACATGGAGTGCTAACGCCCTGCTTCACAGAGGGTAACACCATAAGGAATGAAGAGCTTTCAGGAGCTTTTGCTGTTGAACTACAAATTATTTGCTGACCTTTAATTATTTCTTTTGCCTCGCAACAAGCATGGTTTCCATCCCTATAGCCCACATCTCTCTCTTGAATCTACCCCGGAGTTAAGTATTCTCATGACTCTTTCCCACTCTCTTGAACTAGAAACATCTCTTCAGCTTCTTTTTCTGAAAGCATTAGATGGACTTCTTGGCTGTTTCTGAATAAAGATTTCTCAAAGACCACAGAAACTTTCCCCCACGTATTATAGTGCTTCAACCATTTCCAATAATGCAATTAGATCTGGGTGAATTTTTTTTTAGAAAGCAATAAAACCATTAGAGAGCATGGCTTTAGGGGCACAGAAATACTCATAAATTCAGCTCCAGTTCAGGAAACAGATTCTGCCAAATTAAAAGCAGGGACACATTTTTAGAAAAGTCTGAGCACTATCTTTTGTTATTTGTCAGGCACCAAAGTCACACAGTTTGACAGGCATCATGAAGCAGTTGCCTACAACTAGGAGTTTTGACTCTTGGGTGGAGGGGAGGGTGAGAATGGAGAAGATAGACTGTGGATGGACAAATATCAAAAAATGTCTACTATATGGCTAAAAAAAGAAAAGCGTCTTCATGTAAATAAGTGTGGGAGGAGAACAAACCAAGACAGTTTAAGAAAGGCTGGGGAAAAAAAATATTTTAGAGACAGGTGTTTTCTTGTTATCCTTAGATAAATTATTTTAAGTAGTTAATGTTATAGAGAAGTTACAAAGAGCAAGAACAAGACAAGATGTTTATAGTAGAGACTAAAAGATAGTGTATGGAAAAAATCAGAGAGATCAAGGCACATGGTAAGATCAAACTAGTAAAAGACGTGAAGAAATCACTCTAAAGAAACATTAGGAAGAGAAGGAAGACCAAAGAAAAAGAATTTGTCAACAGTGAACAGAGGAAAGTTATCTATGGAAAGCAGCCCTGCAATTTCAGTGGTTTTTCCGAATCAACCTTTACCTTGCAAGTAAATTGTCAGCACAATTAGTGCTCTTGAGAAATGAGCAAACGTTCAGCCAGACAAGGCCTGATGAACATTACTGAGGGTGCCGAAAGAGAGGGCTGAAGCAATCAAAGAACTATTAGCATTCAGCATTGCAATCCTGTGGAGGAGGGGTAAACTACTGGAGGACTGAAAAAAGATCAGCGTAGTGCAGTTCTTTAAAGAGAGAAAAAAAGGAGTAGCTGGGAGATTCATAAATCAATCAGATTAACTCCAGTTCCTGCCGAAACAAATCAAACCATTTGTCAGAATCAGGAAGATAACAAGGAGATGAGATGCAGTCAGCAGTAGGTAGATTTGTTAAGAAGAAAGCATGCCAAAGAAATATATTTTATTTCTACAGCAGGTAACAAACCTTCTGGAGGTGAGAAAAAGTAGATACCATCAATCTCAAAGTAAGGCTTTCAATGCTGTTTTACTCACCAGTCTCAGAAACAAACTAGGGAAAAAATCTTGTTAAAACTTTCTCTGAGTGATAGGGTAAGTAGATGGTGACAAGGTAGCTGTATTCAAAGAGTGATCATCCATGGTATGATCCCAATACGTAAGGATATACTGACGGGTGCTGTGGGACCTCTCCCAGGTCTCATATTGTTCAATATTTTAATTCATTATCAAGGTGATGGAATGTGGAGTATGCTTTTAAATTTTCAGGTGAGAGGAAGGCCGGAATGACACATGCCAAGAGAGACCTGGTGTGCCTGTAAAAGGCACTTTTAGAATGTGTCCAAACCAGCCTAAACTTTGAAACGGAGCAAAACACAGGAGATTCTTTGCAGATCGAAAATTTGCATACAAATGGTTAAGCTAAGATGCCAAACCCTTTCAGATTTCAGAGACATCTATGGTTACATGGCTGCTAATACAGATTTTCAGGAGCTTGAGTGCAAATTTACAATATCCAAATCCCAGATGAAGCCTGTTTGGCTCTACCTAGGAATGAAAAATATCTAGACACATTTTCAGAGCTGCAGTTCCACCACATCTAATTCAAATACAGATCACACTGTTTTCGATGTGAGCAAATGCTCCGACACTAACACTCACCTGGATTCCGCTCCACCAGCTGAGACCCCTTCCCCATGCTGGTGTTTCCACCTATTGCTCACAGTTACAGAAAACTTAAAACACCAGTGTATACCTATTGAAACCAACAACATTCCTCAATGCAGTTGATAAAACAGCTCTGTGTGTGTGCCGTAGCTTGACACTGCCTAGTGTTAGGGAACATATTTTTCACAGATACCTGTCTCTGTGAAATCGAGCTACCAGGCTCAGCTGTGCATCATGAACCTTTGCTGCCTCAGCTACTGGAGATTCTTCCTGATTTACTGTTAGAGGCCGGAGGATTTGAAGCACAGAACTTCGGCTGCTGCCACAGCAAAACTCAAAATGCCAGGGAGCAAACATTAGGACCAATGGCAGCAAAATTACATTATATTTATGATTTGCTGTGCAAAGCAGTAATTCTAACCAAGCATGAGCACTCCCATTTTCCTTTATGGTCTAATCTATACTTTCTTGTGCATGAACACCAAGTCAGTAACTAAAAGGTATTTGAAAACAATGACTGGGTATTTGCCTTAAAATGAAGAAACCTTTTTTTTTTTTTTTTCTTAATCTGAATCTCCAGCTTGGGAATTTAGCTGGGAGAAGAAGCTTTTAAGAGAAGTGACTTCTCATGACAATAAGGTTAATAGACTATTGTGCTGCCTTCTGTTGCCAACTGGAAGATCAGCTCAAAAGGCAGAAAATGTAATGCTTCAGAAGATAGTGTATTGGAAATGATTCCACATCTAGCCTATTCACATTGATAGGAAGACCTTCAAACATATTTGAAAAAGCCCGAAAGAGAAATCCTGTGGGAAGAAATACAGGACTGCAAGAAACACTGAAAGTTGTCCTAAAGCTTTAAAAGAAAATCATTGCCCCAAAACAATATTCTTCTTCCTAACAGGTTTAAGGGAAATGTCATTATTTTATTAAAGTGATCCATCTCTTCCTTCAGCACTGTTTCTGTGGCAGTGCTCAGGATTCAAGCTGATGTTATAAGGTGCAGTCTTCAATATAAGCCTAAAAGAAAATAGCCACTGAAAATATTTATTCAGCAGTGTCTGAAAGATGTGGTCAGGCACTGTCATATGGGGGATACTATCAACTTTAATATCACTGTCTCCAGCCTAGTGGAAGGATGCATCTGTCTGTGCAAACAGGATACACCAAGACACACAGGTGGGAAGAAATTGAAAAAATACTTCAGAGAAGTGTCAAAAAAGCATCAAATAAAATGGCAGACATGGTTTTGGCAATTTCTCACCTTTTATAGCACACAAGTCTCAAGAATCTTAGTAGGTAAAAAACAGAGACTTGCAGTAAGATAAACTTGCCAATGTCTTCTCCAGGCCAGATTTCAAAAGAGTGTTGTTCACCATCTCATGTGTCTAGGCCACTTGTGAGTCTCGCCCTGAGTGTGATGCTTACACAGGAGGTGGGCTCTTCTCTGACCCCTGCCAAGAGCATGCTTGTCCTGACGTGACTGAGATCAAGGTTGGCTACAGGTTGCATGATAGTGCTTCCTAGACTCTGTACCATGCAAATAGAGTAAATATGCATTTGAACATCAGCCTTCAACTCTTTTAATCCAATAATTCAAGCACGAGTCAAATTCTTATATCTGTAAATTTAAGTGGGGCATAAATATTAACACTCTGAGAATCTGGCCTGGAGATTGAGAGATAATCAGCCTCTGAAGAGACCACCATACATTCAAACATTTTGCATCTCCTTTTCAGAAACTTCAACTTAACACTGAAACCAAAATTAAACTAGGGGCAACATAATGTATACCTTCACGCCGTGAGCCAGCCCTTCAGCCTAAACAAGCATAATTTTACCAGTTCCAGGAACAATTAATCAGACAGGTCTTCCCTCCAGCTGGGTTTCTTACAAACAGTCTGACTAAGCCAGCGCTAAGCAAAGCACACTTGCAGCTATGATAGCCCTTTCCTCCTCCAGCACAAGAAAGCAGGATAAGGAAGGCTAAATGAATGTAGCAATACCTTTCTATGCGAAATGCTGAGCTTGTATGTATGGACCCTCCCTACTTTAGAAGTCTCCTTCTCCTCCACACCACAATCCCCAGAGGCCTTTCGGTGGTCTTTCCAAGTCTTAATATCAGCATAGCAGTTATCTTATTATACATGAAGGATCACGCTATAATAGGGACCCGGACTTAAAGGAAATCAAATGCAAGTCTTATGTTTGCAAAAGAGACAGGCTTTTGTTTGATAAGATGCACACTGCACTTAGCATTGTTAGTGAGCAATTATTTTAGAGGCTCCAGCAGCCTCATTTATCCTTGGACGACACAGCTCAGTCAAGTGTTCAGTGCCAGGCTTACATTTAATAGCAGGATTTTTGTTTCTTCCTTCCAACCTGTTGTTAACGCTAAAAGCAAGAAGCCCCATGAACTTCCTTAGAAGAAAAGGTCCCACAATCTGCTCCTTCTTACTGGGGAGTTTACAAGTACCAAGCCCCAGAACTCTCTTTGCGGTACCACAACCAAGACCTAGTTACCCTCAGTACCAAACTGGCCTCATTTAGACCAGAGTGGTCCCCATCCAACCAGCACACTGCTCTCTATTCTGAGAGATGTGTTTCCAAGTCCCTCTGTTGCAGATGTCTTGTGCAGCTTTGGGCCATTCGTTTAGGTTGATGGGCACAGGTAGAACATCTATAAAATAACATGATATTTATCCTCCTAAGATACTCAAATCATGAGCAGATCTAGTGAACTAAAAAGGATTCCAGTTAAACAGAGTAATTTCAACAGTCTCTTGATGGGGGGCCAATTACAGTAAAATGTTAAACAGCAAGAATTACCTTTTAGTTATGCTTTTCTTTCTGTAAATACCTTTACAATCTATATTTGTCACATAGTAAATTGTGACACTATCTTTCTTACTCTGAGATGCAATTAGCTTCCTATATTAAATCACGTCAGTGCGTACTCCTGTCCTGTGCTCTGTGACTCCTCATTGCTTCCTGGAGCGTGGCTCTCTATAAACAGTCATTTCCTTCTCATTGTGGTCTTGAAGATAAGAACTATTTTAAATGCTGAAGACTTCAGCTTACTTACAAACAAAGGTTTCTGAGCCAACGTGAGTGAGCTAGCCAGACTGCTCAAATCTCCTGTTCCCATCTCATGAGACTCATGTGTCTTTTATCATCTCAGAAGTGCCAAACGAATGCACCTAGAACTGGCAGGGACTGTTACTTCTGCCTGCTGGCATCCCCCTCCCACAGGAAGCCTGTGAAACAATGTCTGGAGGTAGTCAGGGTTTAAATCAATATCTTCGGTGAATGGCAGTGCACCCAGGGGCGACATTTAGCCCTTGGACGTTGCCACTGCAAACTGACACTTCAGCTTGATTTATCTTAACATTCCTCCACTTCCCTCCTGGTTGCGACTACTCTTCTGGTTTCACCAGCAAATGAGCGTTTGGCCTTTGATTTTACTGGGGACCAGAAATGCAGTGTTTGGCCTGACTGCTCAGCTCTGTCACCCAAGTATTCAGAGAATATTAACCTTTTCCAACCCTCCCGCAAGTGAGTCTTACCCTGGATCTGGGCAGTAGAAAAGCAGTGATTTGATCAATACCAAGTATGGGGTGGCGATGGAAGGAGTATTTCTTGTAAAGAAAATCAGCTCTTTTTTTGTCAGTAAATTAATGCTAATACACTTTCCCTATTAAGGCAGACTCCTGCTTTAAAACTTTTATGTCTTCCATATATCATGGTTTTGGAAGAAAGTTTTGCTATTTAAGTAGCTGCCAGAGTGTTACAGGCTTATATGATTGCAATTTACAGTACTTCATAAATCAGCAGACCTCAGATGCATCGGACAGATGAGACTTTAAATTGACATCCTGTCTTTTTATGAACATTAAAAGGCTTGAACTCATGACATATTTACACAAAAGTATCCCTATTACTTGGGCCAAATTGTTCCTAAAGTATAAAGTACTTTACATGAACGAATATAATGACGACAGCCTGAAGCTTTGTACATTAAATTACCTAAGTGCTACAAGTAGTCCAGAGGGGTTAGTTCAAGACCAGGAGAGATCTCTGCAGTGCCTGTTGCTCACACATAAAAATGGCAGAAATTTGTCCTTTAAACAAGAATCACATGAAGGAACCCCATGGGCAGAGGTGACCTTGGAGACTGGACAAAATACATACACCTTCACTTAAACAAGAGCTTGCGGAACGCTGGGGCATCCTATGGACAGGACCAGCTTCCAAATTAACACATCTAGGCACAGCACTATTGCGGTCCCTAGGCTCAGGCACACCAAAAACAATGGTATGCCCAAGTCATGTCTCCCTCTCAGATCCCTCAACTAGACAAACAAAATCTTACCTCTACTGACATCCTGGGTGGGTTTTGCCATCGCCATCAGCAGACCCTCAGCACCACCAGCCTCTCTGAGGCACCCTTCGGTTCTTGCACAGCCAAGCCTGACTCAGTACTGATGCTGTTTTCTTACAGCCAAACTGGAAAATTATGGTAATAGTTCTTCCCTCCAGAGTGGCTAAAGATGACTTTAGGAAGACTCTGAATTTACAGGATTTTTTTTTTTTCAAGATGGATTGAAAAGTAACATGTAGAAGCGTTCAGCTGAAAAAAGCTGAAGGGTGAAGGTACTCTCACTACCTCTGACTTTGAGAGTGAAAACGTCAAAAGCACTGGAACATACCCCAAAATAAAACACTGACACAGAAAAAGAACTCGGGCTTACTTTCCACATAAGAATGATTTCTTTATACTTCTGGAATGCCTATATGTGATATCTGATGAGACTTGACCTTGGATGCTGGGGAACCCCAATTCAGGTTTCCTCAGCTTGTCCATTCTGGGTTATTTTGAATGAGGATGAAGTGGTACAATTGCAGGGACCCCCCAGCAAAGGAAACAAATTGACTAACATAATCGAAACACAGCAGGACCCAACAGGTCTTAGCTATCTCCAAGGGCCAGGTATATGAGCTCTTCTTCTAATTTACTTGGATCTTGTTGCATCTCTCTGCAATGGAAAAGTGCCTTTTCTGCCTCTAGCTGACAGAATAACCTGTGCAAGCATCCCAGGTAATTGGAAATGCGCACTATAAAGCTTTGAAGACCACATTTCAGTGCAGAGACATAATGCAGAGCTGGATGCCATCAACCACATTTCCAGTAGAGTAAGCAGACTTTCTTGTAGAAGTTACTATTTTGAGAACGTAGCTTCAGTCAATGCTCTGGCCCAAGTCCTCCAAATACATACACACACAAGTCATTTCATCCAGCTATGGAGCTCTGTTGCAGAAAATGACATTACTTGTACACATACAGCAGTGGAGTTATATACCAGCCATTTTAAGAAATATGTGTTTCAGAAAAGACATGAGGGTGACAACCACAGGACAAACTCCCTCGAATCAGAGTACATCTTGATGTTCATGACACAGTAACTTCCCTTCAGGACCACAGTTTATCACAAGCAATTGCTGTGAGTCAAATCTTTTCAGGCTTTTGCGTCGATGTTGGTTTTCTTGGGCAGCTCTCTTTGCAAAGCCAGAGACTAAATGTTTACAGACTGGAACTACCTCAGAAGAAAAACATTTTTTAGCACCTTGGCATTCAATCCACCCACAAATCCATCTGATATATTTCAAGTAGAAATCACAGTTGAACATTTACATACTATTACCTAACTGGGCTGTCCAGATTTTAATTACTACAAATCTCTCAGTGATGCCAGAGCCAGGTATTTCAGAGCTTGTTTCTAATCAGAGGGCAACAGTCCACTTTTCATCATGTAGAAGAATGAGCAAATAAGCCAGGAAAAAATCATCACATCGTTAGAAACAACCCCAGGAGGTAGATGACTGCCTTAAATGATGTTACTCATATTGTCTGTCTGTGCAGTGATACCAAAGAAATTATTTGGTTATTAAAAAGGACCAAGCAAAAGCAATGACCCTCTGGACTTAGTTGCTGGCTCTAATCAAATAAACATTCACGTACATCCCTTATCACTCAGCCACACACTCTAAAAGAACGATCAACATCAATAATAAACTCTAACTTGCTCCTGATAGACCTCACTCACTTTTTTAGTTATACTTTCCCACTTAAAATGGGATTGCTTAAAGGAATCATATCCTCCCTCTTTCTTCCTGCCAACAAGCACTGTTAACAGAAGATCTGTAAAATATTATGGTTATCGTTATTGTACTTGTATAAGCCAGCCATCCTGAAGAGTTTCCCTTCCCTACAGCAACAGAGCTGAATGGTTACAGCCAAGAAAGAAGCGAAGAGCAAGCTCTGCTGTTAGTCACGCTAGTGCAAATGCCAGCAGAAGCTGAGCCTGTCGTTAACAGTAGTGGAATTATTGTTACAGTTGATTCATCTTGTGGTCAGGGTGTCAGTTCATTTTTCTAAGCACTGTGGAAAAAACACCACCTGCTCACAGCCTCTTCACCGACCGTGATGTGCAGAAGTTGCACAGGATCACAGTATGCCCCAGCCTCAAAACATGGCTGAATTATGTATGAGGGAATTCAGGCACAGAGAGATGCTGGAAGATATTAGGTACCCAAATGTGCAATGAGAAGAAGACTCTTAAATATGAATGGAGTTAGCCTCCTCACTCTCCAGCCAGGCAGGTACATCTGCATTGCCTCCACTACACGGGAAAATTATGGTGTAGACAAAAACGCAATTATTTTAAAGGCATTTTTGACACTTCAGTCTGGGTCTGCCCTGTCTAATCTCAGGCAGCTGATTCAGGATCCTAAATAGTCACTGTCTGGCAAACCAGATCCCCTCTGTAGATGCCCATCTCCCTCTGTTGACCACAACACTCCTGGCCACAGTCACCTCTGGTAGGTGTCAATGGTTTGATGGCAGGATTTCATCCCCAATTTCCGCAACCATAGCCACATCCTGATGACCCAGCACTCAGCCAAGGGACCATGCCAGGACTGAACAGGAGCCAGGTCTGATCCTGCTCCCAGCCAGCAGCCCGCTGAAGGGTTCTGCCCCTGCAAGCAGTCCTACCCAAACACCCCTCCTGCCAATACAATATGCATTTTCTGTCCCTGCTGCTTATTTCGACATGGCAGCAGACAATGCAGCAAGATGGCTCACATCACATTTCACCTATTTGCTACTCAATGTATATAAAAATTGAATTTGCATCATTAAGTAATGTCCAGATACAGAATTAAATACATAAACTCTAACGCTGAAGTACAGTCCCAGACTCACCTATGTCATCATGTTCTTTTTCACGTCCCCAGCAGAGCCTTTTTACAAAATTAAACTTGGTGAAGGCAAGAAAGGACCTTTCTTTCCTATAAATATGAGTTCAGACAGCAAGCATAAGGAAATATAATAATTTCATAACAAATACACACTGTAAGAACCATAAGAAACTGTATAATCAGTGCAAACTCAGTGGATATTTTCAATAATTCAGTAGCACAGAGGTAGAAAGCAGAACAGAAAAAAGTAAGAATACCAGTGCAGTTTCTCCTGATCTCAATATGGAAACTCAGCAAGGTGGTCAGTGCACATGGTTTTTGTACTTGGCACTAATCAGCAAAGTTAATCTAAGATCTATCTTGTTCTTTCCAACTGCTGTGAAGCACCTTGATTGACTGTGTAACTGTTTACAAAGCATTAACAATTTTCAGTGATCAAAATCTTGACTGCAGTTGCCCCAGCATCGCAGCACTGCCCTTAAAATCACGAAGTTAAAAAAAAAAATCAATAAATAATAACAGCATTTAACAATCATTTGTGGATGGTGTTTGCTTTTCCGGGTAGGAACTAACTTCTGATCTTTGAAATGCAGGGTCATATTTGCTTAACGTTTTAAACTTTTCTCTGGCTCAGGAAGATGTGAGCCTAACCTTTTCTTTTCTTTTTTTAACAAAAGCTGAGATTTGCCTAAAATAATGTGATTACAGCAACCAGGCTAGTTTTTATCGCTGGAGTTGTTGTGGTTTTAAACCCATCTACGGGCAAACCCACACAGCTGCTCGCTCACGCTTTCCCCTTGTCGTGGGTTAAGCAGAGCGGAGTTAATTTTTTTTCTTTTTCCCTTCTCTTTCTCTCTTTTTCGTGGGGGGGCAGCATAATTGTGTATCACCTATTCTCTCCCTCCTTCGGGGCCACTGGCTGGGAGTGGGCTAGGCCTTTGGTCATCAGGTGGGGAGGGGCATTATCACTGTGTGTCACATTGCATCTTTGTATATAGTATTATTTCTAATATTATTGTAGTTTAGTGATTAAATTGTCCTTATCTCAACCCACGAGTCCTCACACCCCTCCCAGGGAAGGGGGATAGAATTAAAGAGCCAAATTTAAAAGAGACTCGTGGGTTGAGATAAAAACAATTTAACAACTAAACTACAACAGAACTGAAAACAATATTATAATAGTAATATATACATATGAATGATACACAGTGATACTGCTTACCATGCAATGATCAAGGCTCAGCCCATTCCTGGCTAACGATCGCGGAACAGGGAGAGTCCCAAAACTGCAATCCTAGAAAAGAGATAAGAGCCTGAGAGTCTGAGAGCTGACCAAGAGAGAGCCAGAGACCACCCTCAGAAGGCAAAGCAACCCCAAGACAGAGAGAACTTCCAGACAGACCCTCATCTATATACTGGGCATCACATGCATGATATGGAATAGACTGTTGGCCAATTTGGGTCTCAATCCTAAACCTAACGTGAAATCCTAGGGCAGTAATTGGGGCTGTGCCCCCTCCCAGCTTCTCCTGCACCTGCAGACACTGGCACAGCAGAAAAGCTAAAAAGTCGTTGACTGTCCTGGCAACAACTACGAACATCAGTATGTGATCAGCTTTTCCTCAGCACAAATTCAAAACACAGCCTCACACTAGCTACTATGAAGAAAGTTAACTCTGTCCCAGCTGAAAGTTAACTCTTGTCCCAGGACAAGAATATTTTTAGTTTCTAGACAAGGTGACATGACTGCAGCAGAACCACTTCAATGGCACCTGTCCAGTTTATTATTGTTGCAATACAGTCAACAACAACCACGTTAATCCCTATTTGCTCTAAAGTGACCCAAGTTACCTATGGGTGATGTCAAGTCCCTCCTCTGCTGTACCCATACACTGTGGCAGCTGAGTTTCTGCCCTATAGGGACACAGCAGCAATAATGCAACATAGTGGGAAGATGGGTTACAGAAAATATCAGTAGCAAACAATCAATTAGTAGAACAAAGGCAGAGTTTGGAGCCAGGACTACAAACATATCTGCATCTGTTCCTCTTTTGTCACGAGTGTCACCTTGTGCTTCCTGAGGGTCTGATCCTGCTTTTGATGCATGAGCACTGGGGAGAGCTGCATGCACATAGCAAGAAGAGAGAGACTGAGCAAAATCACTCATCATCACTGGAGCACATCTAAAGCTGATGACAATGCTTTTGACAAGAGAAGAAATGCAGAAGCACATCCGTAGATGCAGTAGATAGCATATGTCAACATCAGTGCTTCCCGTGTTTGTTAAGAATTTGATTGAATAAAGAGCCCGGCAATAAACTACATGAGTGATTCCAGATTGCAGCACACATATCCATCACATGCCTCTTCTCCCCCAGAGCGTTATATTTCACCAAATTGGTGACACATGTTAAGTGCTGCAGACTGTCGACCACCCGTGCAGAGCAATGGTTTCCTTGCTGTACCTTCCCCAGAACCTCTGGATTCCCCAAAGCCACCACATTTTACATGGGTACGTTCCTTTGTCTTTAGTGGGAATGCAGCACGGGTACATGAACCTGTAATAGCAAAATGTAATTTGTTCAGATCTTTGCCTTCAGGGTAAACATTAAGATGTTGCCATCAGACAGAAAATTTGTGATCTAATTTAGAAGCAGCAAGGCATGTCTTCTCTCTGAGGCTTCCGCGAAACAGAGCTGGATTCCCACTTTTACATGATCTAGTAATTATCTTTTTTCCAAAGTACTAAACAATATTCATCTTTTCTCCACATGGCAGTGGGCTGAGACAAATGAAGGCACTCTACAGAGGGCTGCTGGCCTGGTACACAGCCCTGTGCTCCAGCTGGGATGGCAGGTCCTGCACTGTGACACTGAGTTTGGTGCTGGCGTTCCTTGGCCCCACATACCTCAGCTGTTGCTGGTGCCAGTCATTCACAAGCACCAGAAGGGGGGTAAAGTGGGGTTTTGCAATTCATTTTTGTCACAGCAGCCCCATGAAGTGTTTTAAGATGGCTGTTCTACAATTTTCCATGCACTCTCTCCTTAGCCCTCACTTGTCAGGAGCAGTGCAGAATAATATGGCTGCAATGAATGACAGGAGGTTTCAGCTGCAATTTTAATGCACAGCATCCCATTTCACCTGTTTAACCCTGACTCCTGCAGAGTGTTAGAGATGGGCTTAGAAATGTCACACAAACAGGCCAGGGATCTTTTTTCCCCTCTTTTAGAAAATTTCTGGGTAAAGTCTGCTTCTTCCAGTCAAGCTAAAAATACTGCAGAAAGAGTCTTTCATTGTGAAGCAGCACTTGGAAAGGTCTCCTAAAGGTCATAGACTGAGAGTTTGAGCTGCTGAGATTTACACTTAGCTCTTGCACTGAACTGTTAAGTGTCATATGGCTTTGCTCTCCTTTGCCCCAGTGTACTGGGACAAGTGACAACCGCAGTGTCGGAGATACCAGTGTGTCCAGTTTGCTCGTGCCCTGTCCAGCTGCACCTGGAGCCTGAGGTACCACCATACAACCCCAGGACAACACACTTGCAAGGGAGGCATCGCCCTGGCCCCTGGTACTTTGGGTGAGGAGCTTCTTTCTCGGGGAAGGCTTTCAGGGGTGGCACTGCCCCATCTCTAGTTGGTGTCCTATGTGATACCTTGTTCTGGTTCTGTCCCCAGGTCACCCAGCAGATGAGCAGTACAGAAATATGGTTGACACCTGAAAGCACTGGATTTAGGGCAAAGAAACAAAGATATTCCACACCCCAGCAGATCCATCTCTTCTCCAAACAGGAAAAGTTTCCCCTTTCCACCTTTTCTTCTCAGGAGCAACTCCCTAGGGGTATCAGAGACTCAGCAGTGAGCTGACACATGCTGTGCTTTTGGCCATAGGCATTTCCTAGCTGTGACTGTTACCAAAAGATCAGTGTTTCACTTCAAATTGTTACCACTCCTCCTGGCTCCCCCAAGAGCCTCCCCAGCACAGAGGAGCAGATATACAGATCCAGGGCACAAACTGAGACCCAGAAAGGAAACCTTTACCCCCAGTCCAGCTCCTTGCTCCCACCAGGGCAGAGTGTCAGGAGTTACGCACCAACCTCATTAGCAGGGAGCATTGCTGCTTCAGCGGGGACAGCACTTCGGGGGTGAAGCCCCTGTCTCACAGGAGCCCGCCTGCTGTCAGGGCACCTCCTCTCCCCAAGTTAAACCCGGTTTAACGCAAGCTTCAGCATTCCCTCTTTGAGACTTCCAAATTCAGCAAATTTGGAAAGAAAACCCTAAACCAAGTGTCCCTCGTGAATACTAATTTCCATAGAGCTTCTTCACTACACAATTTTCAGGCTTTTTTATATTCTTCCCTGCAATTCAGCAGTAGCACTGGTAGGAAGACAAACACGGTTCTCAGCAACGTAGTGTATTTACCAGTGAGAAATAAGTGTGAGCTGCTTGCTCGACAGAAGCCACCTACACCCTCGAACAGCCTCGGCGGTGACAACGGGCAACACAGCACAAACCCGACTCCCGCCGCCCCGTCAGCTCCCAGCCGCGGAGCTGCGGCGGGAAGGCAATTCTGCGCAAAACCCCGCGGAACTGGGTCCCTGGGAAACACTGAGGTGCTTGAAGTCTCCCCAAAGGCCAGCAGGCACCCCACTCCGCACCCGCGGGATGATTTTTGGGGACAATTCAGGGGCTCCGCCGCCCTGAGCAGCGCTGAGGGTCGAGATCAGCGCTGAGGAGCGCGGAGGACGCGCGAGCGGGGCGGCACGTCGGCGGGGCGCGAGCGCCACCTGGCGGTCACAGGCGGAATCTGCAGCGCGGTGCCCACCGGGGATCGAGCCCCCTCAGGCGCGGCCGCTGCCACCTCCCAGCTCCCTCCCTTCTTTGGGCCCGGGTTGGGCAAAATTCGGCTGAGGCCGGTGCCTGCCGCCGCGGGGAAGCTGGGGACCCTCCTACATCGCCAGCTTCACCTGACAAAAAAAGGCCAAAGACCCTATAAGGTTATTTTCACAGGCAGCACCATGGCCATAGCATGGAGAGCCAGCTGCAAGCCATGGAAGTTGAATGGAAGTGAGCTGTGCCATGACCAGTCCTAGTTCCCAACTGACTTTGTCTCATCCACAGAATAAGAGCTGGCAGAAGTGTCTGTTACAGCATTTATGTTCCTGCTCTGCAATGCAAAAGCTCTTCCAGCAATTAAAGGAAGTCAGCAGTACCCTGGTTAGTGTAAACATTTGCAATCAGTAATTACAGATATCACTTCCCCATCTGAGCTGCTGAATGACTGCTGCCATCTGATATCCCTCCACCCCCTCCACTTTTCCACTTTTAAAAAAAGAAACCAAACATTTTGCATTGCTTGAGCAATCACAGCCTGCCATCTGAGACACACTGGACTGTATCAGTAAAGATAGCGTGAAAGATACTGGTTTAAGCCACCCACATATACTCACAATGGTGTCGTGTCCAACTCCACAGGCTAAGGGACCTAAGAATATATGTTAGGTCCTCAACTGAATTCCCTTGACCGTGCAGCATATTTGGCTTTTGAAGTGAGAAGAGCCGGCAGATAAAAATGGAAGCTCATATTTAATTCCCAGCCATTCCTTGAGGCTCTCATGGCTGAGCTCGGAGACCCTTCCCAGCACCACAACCTGGACATATAAACGAGCTGATCCTCAAAGTCTGCAGTGAGTATTTGTGATTTGAGGTGAGTTGCCCTGTAGCTCAGTTTCCTAGCCATGACACAGGAAGACAGATGACTGCTGCAGAGGCATCTGTGAGACTCAGATACATGAATTAAGCCAGTCACAAACTTTTCCTTTCTACTTCTCACCCACCTCAGGGAAAAAAACACATCACCACAGTGCCTCACTGCCAGCCTGGGAGAGCAGAGAGAAGATGCCCAGGAACAGCCTGCTCCCCATATTGGCAGCTATCAACCGGCTTTTGCAGATACGTTGTACAAACATTTACATTTCGCTGCAGACCCCATTTGTATCTGTCTGTGTATCTAAGCCTTTCTGTTGTAGCCAGTAGGAAGGGAAGAAGGTCATCCCAGACCACACAGTCAGGTGCCATTAATGCTCCAAGCTCACAACCCAAAAGAGGATCACAGATACTGTGTGGCCAGGGTATTCAGCATCACCAGGGACCAAAGTGAACAGGAAGCCAACAGGATTCAATGCTATGTAAAGGTCAAGCTGCACACTTGGACAGTGTCTTACCTCAGAATTGCATTTTCGGGGAGTACGAGCCCTGTGTCAATGCTTCCTGAGGATGCTGTGATTGACCAGTGCTGTTCGCATTTAACAGGTGGGTGAGACGCAGACAAAAGGACTCACTTGCTCAAATATCACCCCACATGTCCAACCAGCAAACTCCACTCAGTTACACTCAGGAATTCCCAGGCACTAAATCTGGCTTTTGTTCTAGCTGGTTTCTGCTACAGAAGGTGACTTAAAGGTTAAAATTTCACCAAAGGTGAATGACAGAGGGTTTTCCTGGTACAGGAGAGTTTTCATCCAATATAAAATAAAAGCTTTCCAGAAAGCTGAATTTCTGAATTTCAGGGGAAATACCAGCATCTCAAAATTTCTTTTTAATCTCTATTAAGAGAAAAGCAATTCCAGAGACAAAGTTACAAAATTGTACTCCTTCCATGATGTTGAATCATTTCATTTTTATAATGTCAAAACATCCTAAAATATTGTCTTATGCAAAATAGTAAACAGATTAACCATTTTAATAAGACAAAATTAAATTAATTTACACAAGCAAGTCAGAATTATTTGTTTTGACTTCTTCCTTTAAAAACCATCAAATTGCCAAAAACCTGAGATTTCAACAGTAACAATACTGCCTTTCCTACAAGGTAACTCTTCCAGCCTGTGTTTTAGACAGTTTTTCATATAACAGCCAGATTGACTTCAGCCCCAGCAATACCCATTGCTTTGTTGGTACCTGGGCCAAATCCTACTCTTCTGGAGCTCCTGGAAGTGAGACAAAGCCTGTGGTGACAGAGTTGACCACAGTTAGGATGTGTACAACACCTGTGCTTTACCCTTGGGGATGCCTTTGCTTTGGCTTCTGCTGGTTTGAGGGACTGAGCAGCTAAAACTAAAGAAACTGTCACCCAGGTGACAGCTCAAAAGAAAATTGTAGCCATCAAAGTAAGAGCCCAGAAAATAATCATTATAATCTCTGGGGAATCACCAAGTGCACATACAGCTGAGACTGGTCACTTCAATCTTGACTTGTAGAGCTGTACCAAACCACTCAGACTGGGCTAATTTGTAATTACGAGTGGGTGATTTATTGCACATTGAGAGCGTTGTAAATCAACCTGAAAAACTGGGCTTGTCAGAAGCTGTCTGTTAGCATTTCCATTTCTTTCTGTGCTTACAGCTACCAAAGAAACTTCAGACTGTGCTATTCCAGGTCCCAGCTTTCATTCACATGTCATTTTAAAGTATTTCAGCTCCCATGAAAGGGCTGAAAAATCTGGGTTTTGATGCTGTGGATCATGGTGCAAAATATTGTCCCCAAGTCTCTTCCTCTAGAGAACACAAAAAATCTACACCCTTCTACCTCAGATCGTGTGCCACATTTAAGAAATCCACAAAACTTCAAATACACTGAGACGAGCTGCCAAAAGCAGTGAGGGCAAACTGCTACAACACACTGTGGGCTCCGAAAAACGAGAGAAAATTTTAATTTCCACAAAACCACTCGCCAGTCTGTCTGCAGGCAGCCTGGCTTCCTGCACACGTCACACGAGTTCCCTACCTGCCACTGCACACCACTTTGACACGGGAAAGATCCTCCCTTTGACACTTTGCTTTCCACCTCCCCTGGCTGCGGGTTTCCCCAGGGTGCTAGACATCGCACGTGCTGCCTCCCCTGTCTGAACTCACCACTGGTATTAGAAGGTTTCTTACAGAGAGATCCACAGCACATTTAATTAATATATTTATACCAGGTAACCATTCCCAGCAGCCAGTCTGATCATGCTCAGGTTGGTCGTAGGAAGGACCACAAAGATCCAGACACATTTTCCCCATTGCCCACTCTGCTCCGTGAGGAGCAGTGTGGCCTTTCCCTACTTCAACACTGTATTTTCCATTTCAAGAAATTTCTTCCTGACCCCACCAAGTTGTGCCCTGAAAGATGAAAAAAGATAAATTTAGAGATGAGAATTTTATTTCAAACAATGTTTTTTTGTTTTCATAAGTGTCTCTTGTTTAAGGTTCTTGGCAGCTTGCATACTAAATAGCCCACCTTGTTTTCACTTTGCCGCATCTTTGTGTTGTATTATTTTTACAGCTGACAAGCACCGTTAGACTACGGGAACGCTGTAGTGTCAAAAGCAGATTGAATTTGCTGATTGTGGGAGTTCTTTGTGCTGCTCGCACAAGATTTCTTTCCCCTATAATACATCTGTTGTTTGTATATTCGATAAAGTTAATATCTGCGAAATCAGTCATTTCCCCTAGCTCTAAATTATACCGCAACAGACAGAAGATTGACTTCATTGTATTGACAAGAGAGAACTCTCAATGCTTATTATTTGTGGTGGCTTGGAGAGATTACAAAAGCACACACAATGGCTTTATCAGGGGAGTATATTTCTATAAAAGCGGATAACGTGATGTATGTGCATTGACAGTGGGAATAGTTAGTTTTTAACAAACTTCAACTTTCCTGGTGTTTTAGTGAAGAACTAAAGAAATAGCATAAATCAGTGTATCATTCCCTTCCTCTCTTCATGCCAGTATCCTGTTTAATACCGATCTCATGTGCAATATTTATGTCTACATAAATAATTCAGGAACCAATTAATCCAATTCTTTTATAATTACCTCTTATAATGGCATACAGCCCAAATCCCAGCAGCTTAATTGGTACTTAATGGAGATATTTATGACACCAACACTAGTAAAGAATACAGGCGGTCTCACTTATTTCAATTAGGAATGAGGCTTGAGCTACTAAACTCCTGATTTGGATTTCAAACACCTCTGAAGTTCTGGCATTTAAAGACACACAGGTTTCTCACTTCAGAACATGAGATTTCAAGATTTCAACACTTCTGTTTCACTCAGGACACAAGAGTTAGCACTCATTTACTGCTAGACAATACTGAAGCACCATTTATCTGATGCTTTGGCTCCCACAGTAGGGATGTACTGGATTTGGGGCCCATATTGCTAAACACAACCAAGTTTGCCCAGGTTGGCTTAATACACCATGGACATAACCAGAGTGCGGATCACCCTGAGCTCAATCCTTAAGCCTTGCTCAGTACATGTGAGCAGCCTGAATGCTAAGGGCATCTCAGATGGGAACAGGATGCGATGCACCATGAATCCTGTCTTAATGAACCACCCCAAAATTAGACTCTCAGCTGAAGAACATCACTCAAACAGCTGAGAGCAGAAATGTATTGTACAGATCTGGGAACGTTAGAATCAGGCAACTGAAGATTGCCTGCATACTACTCACCCCAGTCAGATTGCAAGACGTGAGGCAAGTCTCCAGCTTTCCCAGTTTCCTTTCCCAGTGCCCTTTCACAGGTTCAGGAGTTTATCCTTTTCCCTCTGTATCCAGCATCACAGTGACCCAGCACACCAGAAACCTGCTCAACATGGATAACATCTGCCACTCAACACAGCTGCCGATGCAGGTCCTCAATTACATTTTCACAAACCTGGAAGGGAAGTGCTCTTGCAAAGCTACGCACAGGAGCAGCTGGCAATGAGAAGCCCTGACCACTGAGCACTAAGTGTGGGTCAGCAGCACACAGCAGGATACTCCTGCAGAGACAGGAGCCCCATGCCCAGCAGCACCATGCCACCCTGGATGGTCCTGCAGAAAGGAGGGAGGTCTGGGATTTTACTGGGGTGGAATGGTTTGGGATTGGTTTTGCTTATTTTCCACGTGCAAATACAAAGTTTCATAACAGCACAACTTTGCAATAGATGCAGGTAGTGGCTTAGCAAATAATTTATGATAGTTACCTGCAAGAATTGGATTACCAGCTTTGTCAGATAACAGTAGATTAGAAAACACTTGGAAAAGTAAATAGCATATAAAGAGATCTTCAGGGCATAACCCCATGGAGCTTTTGCTCTAGTCACATCTGTCAACATTTTGATGTCTAATTTATTTTATGGGGTCACGTTAATAAGGGAATTAAGATCACAAGCAGAGTTACGAATAATCAGGTGTCACTGGTCACATCCTCTTGCTCTGTTGTTTGTGTTTCAGCAGGGGAACACTGCCTTGATTTAGAAATAAAGGAAGGTTAGTTCTCCCTGCTTCAGCTTAGCAGGCCTGCAATTTTCCCATCACCCCTTCAGAGGAAAAAGTGAGAGAGAAACCTTGCAAAAGGAACAAACATTTAATGGGCTATATAATTTGGCAGTCATACTCTTAAACGTGATTTCAGGTGAGTAGGATATTTCCAGAGCTCAGTTTGACACACACTGCCCGAAATATGAGCATCTTGTGAGGTTGTCTTACACATCACTTAAAATAAACCTCCTTGAAAATAAGAAAGCATTCCTTGGACCACCATATAATTAAATATGTGGTGTCTTTTCCACTGCATACATTGCACATCTCTCCGACCGGCTGTGCACATGCCTCGGCATAGCTCAAAATCCAGAGCAAGGGAAGGAGAAAAGCCTGGAGCAGGACTCTGCCCCCTTCCTGTCAGGGATGCCCCACGGCCATGGCCTGTTTTAAGCAACACGTTACAACATCAACCTGGGAAACGCACTGGTATTTGGGTAGTCAAGAGGCAAACTTGGTGTTCCCGAGTAAGGCTTTGTCTACGTTGAGTTGTTGCATTGATTTTGTTTACCTGAGCCTCAGAAACAATGAAGTTGAGGCAGTAGAAACAGCTCTAGGGATGTATGCGTTTCTGATTCAAAGGAGTGCATTTAGTTCAACTTGAATGCATTCTCAATTGGTTTAAATTAAGGGAAAATAAACAATTCTTAAATGAAAAATGAACACCCACAGACTGGCTGGCACAGGTTTAACTATACTCACAGGAAAAATGACTCTTTATATCAGTACAATTTTCCCGTTGTGAAGAAATTCCAAAACATTAATGGCTTTCAACTCGCAAAAACACAACACCCTGAAACTCAGCCCTGTTACTTGTAAAGTGTGCTGTACCAAAAAGTACTCGATAATTAGAGGGAATGTGCCGGTGTGAATATAGAAATCTCATTTTAACACACTTAAAAGCTTAAGAATACGGCTTCAAACTGAGAGTCACTTAGTTTTTATGATTGCTTTTATCTTTACTAGCAGCTAAAGACATCCTCTGAAGACTGAAACTAGTCCTAATCAAATGTTTTAGTCAGTGTATTTTCATGTGACCTGGCAAATTTACTCTATTATGCTGCTATTAACCGGTGGATACTTATGCATCAGCATGCAAAGGAATGACTCCTGCAACTAACATTTCACTAAGGAATGTTTTGCAATTTCACCTGGAGATTGGTAATTAAGATTCCTGGGCTTCTTTTGAGCTGTGGGACAGACATAATGTGCTGTCCCCAAAGCAAGTCACTTTGGCTCCCTTACCCACTGAATGCACAGCAATGTTGATAAGAAATTATTGTGAAGTGTGTCAAGACATGTTCAACAAAAGGGTGACTTTTGGGGCATTTTATCCCCTCACCTGCATGCTCACTCTAGGGCATTTTACTGTCGGTAAGGCTCTTTGAGATTCTCAGGTGAAATATGCTGTTAAGAGTACTTTTGTTGGTGTTTACAGGTAGTTAATGAACTAATCCCTTTCTCCCTGACCTGAGCCACAAAGTTGTGAGGCTAAATTTGAACTAACACCACTGCATAAGAGGCAGAACAGAGATGCCTACAAGGAAGTTAAAGAGAAATTGAGCTGTTACTAAAGGTGTTTTCAAATAAGCCTTTTTTATTTGGGGAGAAGATTACATTTTTCTGGAACTATCCAACTTTTTTAGAAAGAAAATGAAACCAGCTCCTCTCCAAGATCCAAAGGCTGAAAATTTCTCCCCCTTCCAATAAAATCTTCCAGCTTTGTTTTTTCAATTAAAAAAAAAAAAGAAAATCTGACTAGCATGCACATTCCGCTAGAACCTTCACTTCCAGGACTTGATGAGCAGACAGGACAGACAAGCATTAGAGATCACCTGAAGAGACATCACGCAGCAGTCAGCAGAGGTCTCAGAGGGACACTACTTCAGCCGTCTTGCAGAGTTCCCAAAGGGCAGCTCAGAGGGAGCTGCAGGGAGCATCAGGTTTCTTCTCCCATAGCTGCGGAGAGCTGGGCAGAAAACTCTTGCCAGATATTCTAATCTCAGCCACTTGTTCTTCTGTTTTTTAATAAACCTGTCCCCATGAACAACCCCCTTGGAGAGTCCCATATTTTTAGCATTTTAAGCCTTGATTGCTACTCTTATAATTTCATCCCCAGTGGGACTGTATCGGGACTGTACAGTCCTGAGAGGAAGGCAGTGCTGATCTCCAGTGTCCTGGGGACCAAATAACCACTATGAAAATTCAAGATACAGAAACAAAACTGAGCCCTGTCAAAACCTTTCATGAAAAATGGGAGGAATCCCACACCAGGATAGGTTTCTGCTGGTGCCCTTGCTGCATCTGCCACATGTCAGGCAGGCAACCTAACCTTTGGCCTCTGCCAGTCATCGCAAATGCAAGTAGCTGTTGGGTTGCAATTTTCCATCGAAACAGCTCTACTTGGCTGAAATGTTCAACAAAACCCTTTATAGAGAAAGATATTTTATCCAAAAGGATGTCTTCAGTTTAGTAACTCCACTAACATTGGTGGAGGAAGCCTCCTTTCCCGGGGTGATGGTGATTTGTCTGCTCTATTAAGTCCAATGACAAAGCTCATGATGCTTTCAATGGGACCCGAAACTAGACTGTCTGCGAAAAGGCAATGGACAGAGGTTCCACCTCAGTTACTCTGATTTAAATGCAGAGAAGCTCCTGTGACTTCTTTTGAGTTATTTCAAGAACGAAACGGAGAGCACCGCTGTGCCAATGAACAGCAGCACCGCAACTGCCAAGGCTGAAAATAGCAAATAGTTTAAGGAAAAATATTTTCTTTTGTCATGGAATTCCCAAGTATATTTGGGAAATTACTGATTCGTTTCTCAAAAGTAACACAAATTTAATAAATGAAAAAACCACTTCTTACTTAAGAATATTCTTACCTGGATATGTGTATCTTACTTCCACATTCCTCTCAAGGTACAATCCAGCTAATAATAAATACCAATATCTTATTTTATTTAACAAATAAAATTCTATGTTAATTTCACAATCAACAATGCCTAGTGTTGAGGATTTCATTATTAAATCTGATTGAATATGATTAAATATGGCTCATGCTTTCCAAAATGGGTTGCATGATAGATTTAAATGAACTCATTAGTGGTTAATGCAGCAAAGCACATTCTAAATGCTAATGTTTGGCTGCCTTTGGCTCGTTAATTAATTTGAAGATTGCGTAATTATCAGAGCTTTCGATTAGCATACATCTACTTCTTTTTATTCCCAAATGACAGTTGTTTGCGTTTAACTATTGGAAATTCAATTATATTTATAATAAAAAGAGGACATCAAAAGTGACCAAACTAGCACGCTCTGCATGGGAACAGCATCTTCTCCTTTAAAGTCTTGTTTTATTACTGTTATTTTCGAAAAGAACATAGGCTCAGCAGCTTTCTCTCAGCACAGGGAAAGGATAGCAAAGTCCGTGGCTTTGCCAGATAATTACATAGCTCTGAAGAGCTGTGTAAGATGCGTGAGGTCTGAATAGGGCTTGGAAAGAAGCCGGAGCAGAGCCTGGCTTCTTTGCTCTCGCTCTCTTTTTTCTTCCTCCCCCACCTTTTTTTTTTTTTTTTTTAAATTTAGTACTTTGCTTTTATAGGCCAGAAGCTGTGAAATGAGGCAATACATCCCAAACGTCCTATCCAGAACAGATGAGCTGGTGTGTCGAGTTAGGACACAGCACAAGCCTGGGTTCCTCATGGAGTGCAGACCCACGGAGCCACAGGCTGGGAAGGTGACACCTGTTAAATACCCTGTGCTGCTCTTTAGAGCAACGGATGCACCAGCAGCTCTACTTTAAAGAACACAAAAGCATGGAAATAAAGCAGAGGCAGCGTCTTCAGCAGGTATTAGGCACAACGATGGGGCCATAAATGCAACAGAAACCGAGAACTAAACAAAGCCGTACAGTCAATGACTGTGAGAGGAAGACATCGGTTGTGAGACACCGGCACTTCATAAACATCAGCGTGGACACATGAGAGATGCCATAGGAATAACTTGTGTACAAGTTCCCTGGAGCTGTAAGGCTCTCAGGTGGAAGAAGAAAAAGGAGCTTCATGTCCTGCAGGCATTTTGAATGACAATAACTAAAAATTAAAATTATTCTCTGGATTGTTTCTTTTTAAAGGCACATCTGACTCCTCCGACAAGCCTCCATGGTTGCCTTCACAGCACACACTGAATTCACATCAGTCTTTACAACTTTTAACAGGGAACTTGTTTGTCATCAACAGATTTGTGGTTTTTTTCCCAGTACATATGGGATCCTCTGCTGTAGTTATCCAGGGCCACAAACAGTGGCAGCACAAGTGTAAAAGCCAGAAAAACAAACCTTAGGGTTCACTAGCACACAAACCACTGCCTGAAAGGAGCCCTCCTCTGCCAGCACCTGCAAGAGCAACAATGCATTAACGTACAGAATAATAAAGCCCAGTGACTATGGCATTTTTATCTCAAAAACATCCAATGTGCATCGCTCAGATGATCTGACGAGTTTGGTTTTTAAATTGCTATTAATCATGGATATCTATTACTCAAAAATGAGCATCTAGGCATGATTAAGTAGATAGCACTTCACATCCCCCAAAACTTTACACTCCCCCAGCCCCAAATCTTCATTCAAGGAAAAAGGGCAAGGAATGATTATCAAACAAAGTGTGTCTCCCTTAACTTCTAAGCTATTGTTTATTTCAATGCAGAAAACTTGTTAATTCTTCGGTTTTCAGTGAAGTAGCTGCCTTGCTACGCACCTCTTATTTCAGACAGAAGTCTGCCTCTATCAGTAGCAGGGGGATTAAAAAAGATAGGGCTTGGTTCCATTTAGAATTTACCACAAAATAGGGATGCCAGAGGAAAAAAAAATAATAAAAAAAAAAAATCACACTTCCAATGGATGCAAAGCCCTGTCCCCAGCTTTACTGTCATATGGAAACACAGGCGTGTCGCTGGACAGGTTACCCAGCCCTCAGCCAATTTCATTAATGGCTCCAAATCCTCTCAGCACCTGCTTCCCGTTGCCAAAACATGCAAAACCAGGTGTGTGCAGCAGCATGTCCTAGAAGGTGGCAGTGACCCCCAGCAGCAGCTCGCTGTCGGGGTCTGCTGCATGTGCAAAGCCTCTCTTCTCCCTCAGCCTCCACCACCGGCTTTGAGGGAAAGCAACCACAGACAGACCAAGGCAAAAGCTCACCCAGGAGCAGAAGATACAAGACCTGTTGGCTGGGATGAACCACTGCTGCTCCCTGAAACAGCACCTCTCATCCCTGGGACCGCCAGAGAGCCACGAGGGTGCTGCAGAAAGTTTCTAAAGATGTTGCGACACCAGTCTTAAGGCTTCAGCCACCATGGTAGCAGCAGCACATTGATGTCTTCAGGCATGAAATTAAGAATTAGATAGTCTTAGAGATGCACTGCTGTATAGAAATGTCATCTCTTAAGGCAGCTGGAAAAAAAATTCACTGACTCAGCAGCTGTCCAAAACCAGCAGAAGATGCAGGAATATAAATGGGCCCATCAGAGAGGCAGGCCAGCGAAGAATATTATTGCTGAAGGGTGCAGGACAGGCAACAAACAGAAAAATCAGAGGTTTTGCCACAGCCTCTGACAGGGAAGGCAGGGAACGAGGAGAAAGGAACCGGGATCCCAGCCAGCAGCTGGCACCTGTGAAGAGTCTCTTGGGCTAATAAAAAATAGATGAAACAGAACTTAAACCATGGCATTGGGTTGAGGGAAAGGTGCAGCGCAGTGTAGCAGGACACCACTGAAAAATGACAGGCAAGCAGTGGATTTTTAATTGCAACTGCTGTTGGAGGCACAGGTCACACCAACAGTCTATAATGAATTTTTGAAGCCAAAGTTGCAGAGACAGGGATGAAAATTTTGTTGTACTGAAGTTCCCAGAGATTTGGCTGCTGACATTCATGGAGCCAGCAGTCAGCCACCCTGGAAATATCTATAAACCCAAGAGGGAAAACTCCTTCCACCTTCCTGGGTGGAATGACATTTGTGGATGAGAAGGGCAAAATGTGGCATTGCTCAAATGCCCTCCGTGTTGCTGGTTAGAAGACTACCTTTCTCATTCTAATCATACACACAACACTTCAAATCCTGCATTTAATGCTAATGGCCATGGACTGTGCCCCAGGGAACTAGAACAGTGGGAACGGGCAGCACTCCTGCAAGAGAAACTAGTGCAAGGAAAAGAGGAGAAGGGCTTTAAGTGCACAGGAGCTGACCTCAATCTCCAACAAAAACCACACCTGTGGAAGTTTCCCTGTTTCCTGCAAAGTTTGCAGTCTAAAGTACTTTTCATGAAGTCCGAACCTTTCTTTCCTTCCTCCCTGTACATCCACACACACACGTGCTTCTGCTGTAACAGGAGACTTTGGAAGATCACTTGATCCACCCATAGCTGAAAGTACTGTGGTCCTAATGCATCATCTGCCGTACCTGCCTTTCCGTCTCCTTTTTTCCGTACTTGCAGCATACTCCGGCATCTTCACTTCTGCAGAAAACGAAGGCCTCTACCCTATCATTTACTCAGCGGATGATGAATCTGACAGTCTAATCTTAACTTCTTAACAGCTGTGTTTATTTACTAAAGTAAATTGTTTCCTCTAAAGCACAGAGGGGTTGGTTTGAACAAACTAACATCTCTGTAATTTGGTGAGATTTGGTACTTGCACATGCTTTCTCTTGAAACTATACATTTTTCTATCACTGGAGTATCTGAATTGTAGGCAATCTTGGGATCCAATCTTTGTTTTAATGACTCCTCTGGCTGCTGTTCTGTATAGAGGAGAAGGAAGGCTGGAAATACAGTAAATTGGCTCAGAGGAAATGAAAAATAATACCATCATTTATGTTCTGAATCTTACTGACTACATTTGCTCCAAGACACTTTCCTGTTTTCTATTTGTAGTTTAGTTCAGATGACAGAAATCCTTGCAGCACCACATTGCTCTTCTAGCCTGTCTCTGCACTTACACAAGCTGGACACTGGATAGTTGCGTGGAAGCAGCAACGCTCTGGCTCAGAAGTGGTGTTAGGAAACCTTGACAAGAGTCACACACCTGCACCCTGAAACTTAAAACCCAGCCCTATTAGTCCAGACCAAGTTGTCATCCGAGTTTCTGGAAATGGCCTTCAATACAAGGTGAGTCTTGCTGGGATGCCGCTGCTCCTGCTCCCGCCCCAGGACTGGGACTGCGTAGGAGCCCGTACAAAGCACAACTACTGCCCTAACACCGGGAAAAGGAAAACAAAATCTTGCAGCTTATCATGAACTAAGTATAGCATTGCTGCATTGATCCCAGATGGAGTAGCAAGTTTTGGAAAACAGCGGAGACACAGAAATCTAATGGGAAAATAACAAATCCTTCCTGCTCAGCTGCAGTGACAAAATAATGCTAATGAAACCTCCTCTTCTAGTCTCCACTTCTCCTTGGGGATAGGGAAGCAGCTGAAAATACAGTACACACCTGCTCCCTCCACCGCCACTGAGACTGTTTGACCCTTAAAATCTCTCTCAGGGCTGATAAAGGAGAAGCCTTTCCTTCTAACTTGCTCCCATGGCAGCAGTAGTCACTCTCAGGCCCCTAAGTTTGGGTTGCTCCTCAACACAGGCAAGAGCACAGCAGACAATAACCCAGAGGTGGAAGTGATCTGCCTACTGAAAGTACAGTTGATTCCTCTTCACCCTTTTCCAGTCATCCCGCACACCCACAGACACGAGAGCATCCTCAGGTGCCCATTTGCTGGAGAATCCGTCCAGAAACCCCAGCAGGTCGCAGGCTTTTGCTATGGCTGGAGGCAGATACACCGGTCTAACAGCCCACCCTGCTGCTGGGCCATCCCGCTGCCTCCACCTCAGCTCTTCCACCCTGGAAAGGGAAAAGTACAAAATAAAACCAGCCAGTGTTTTTCTGCTGGGTCAGTGAGCTGAGGCAGCCTACAGAGAGGAACCGTATTGCTCCTTTTAGGTGCTTTTAACCAGGAACACGTGCTGGAGACTGCCTCATGTAGGAGGAACGGACGCCATGTAAGTGACACGCCTGGAGCCAGCTGCTCTGGTGGCCTTTCGAGGGGTTTCATAGTGGTTACGGCTGCAGTCAACTGGGAGCACTAAGTGGAGTACTTGAAAGAAGTTTCAGCTATTTGATTTTTACAACTTACAGTTTTTCCCCTCAGAATTTCTATCTGAATTGAGATTTTTTTTTAATACGGAGTTTCAGTTGAGAAATGACCTCCCGATAAGTTTGCAGGTGTCTGGGGTTTTCCAATTCTGAAAAGTGGTATGTGTTTAAAGCTTTTTATTTTTGATAGGTTTGCTTATTTTTGAATCCTTGTGACATTGGTCTATCTAAAAAAAGCTTTTTGGGATACAAAATACCTGTGTGGTCAGGAATACGTAGGTATCTATGAGATAGAAGCAGCCTTGGCTGAAACACCTTTTTTTTTTTCCCCACACACAAAAAAACATTTACCACCTGAAAGCATGTTTATTATAAAGCAGAAAACTTTCTTTCTTGGTACTCTTAGCAAGTGTATTGGCGTATCACTGGAGCATTTTATGAATCCACTTGTCCTGTTTTGTTTCCACACAGGTATCACGTACCTCTCCAGTTCCCAGGGTGCCCTTCCCCATTCTCACTATTTTTGGGACGTTTCTGTAGCAGTTTTGGTTTGGGAGGGTGGTGCCAGGTGGAAAGCATGGGCAGATACAACCCTCAGCCTCATCCTCTGTCCTATTTTGAGGGAAATGCCTTCAGAGTAGGGAATTTTGAGTTTTATTCCTAGATTTGCCACAGATCTGCTGGGCAACTCTGGACAAAACCTCATTAGCTGAAAACCAGGAAGGGGAAACAGCACGAATGAAGGCTTGTGGAAAATAAAAAAAAGTGTTTACATGAAACTTCCAAGAACAACGGGGTCCCATCTTTTCTGGGACATCAGTAATGCAAACCCATACATTATTGAGCCATTGTTGGTATTTTTTATAGCAGAATTGCAAAACTGGGAGTCTATTTCATTTTCACAGTCCCCCACCCCTTCCTCACTCGTGCCAGAGACCATATTTCTTATAAACAAGATTCTTATTTCAGTATTCATTAGACTGTTTGTCAAGAAGAGCAGCTGGTGTTGATGAATTGATTAAGATGCACTGAGGATGGTTCAGCCTAAAGAAGAAAAGACACAACAACAGATTTCAGATATGTAAAAGGCTGCTGGGAACAATAAAGAAACAGCTTTTTCTTTTCCTTCACATTCAGGGTGGACAAAATAGTAAGTTTTTAATTGCAACAAATAAAATTCAAATGAGACAGAAAAAAAATGCTTTAACATTAAGGCTATCACAGGATTGGAACAGATCCTTTGAGACCAGCTGAGCAGCTGTCTTCAGACACAGGCGCGTGCAGCCAGCCAGATTGCCAAGCTCTCTTCAAGACCTACAACCACAGTCGGTTCCCCTTGCCTTCCTCGTTATTTGATGACCCCATTATTCCCAAACAGAACCTCCAAAAGCAAAAGTATTCCATCTGATCCTGTTTATTTGGAAGTCCTTCTAAACAAAGTGGAATAAAATGGCTGAAATGCTGGAGAGACAGAATTCTCCCATTCAGATTTCCACGGATATAAAAAGCAATTCAGCCACAAACACCACGGAAAGCCATGTAATGGGTTGTTCAAACTAGCAGACCACTATGGGCACAAATTTCTTATCCTTATTATTTCTTATTTCCTGTCCCACTCAGAGGCATAACTTACCTGCAATGAGAAAAGCATCCGATGGAAACAGGAAGTTGATTTATCCACCCAGCCAAGCAAACAGTAATAAGCCAAGAGATAAATAAATAAATGGGTCAACAAGTATTTTGCACTTGAACGCTCCAGATTAGAAATCACATACCCAAACCACAAACTTGGAGGCACACCCGCTCTCTAGGCAACAGCAAGAAACTACATCTCGATTTAACTAACATATCAACAGGTACCAAACAGGAAATTTCCCTGCTTTATCTTATCAACACACAGTGCAAAGTTATAATTTGTTTTCTATAAAAGCTATATTAAATGATTTCCTGTAAAATTAGCTGCAGGCACTGAACTGAAAGTGAATATTTAACAGAAAAAAATAGAAAATTTAATGCAGTGCTCACAGAAAGATTTACTGATTAGAGCACGAGATTGTAAATAACACAATTGCAACAAACTACTCACACTCCTACTCCTTTACCTTGGAAATTGGCTTCTGGCTTCAAATTACTTACTGCTAGAAAGCAGTTTGTTCCTATCCACCTAATCAGCATCTGACTTGCTGCAGTATTCAAGCAAACCAAAGATAGATGAGATGTGGCAACAGAAAATGAAAGGACTGCAAAACTTTCAAATAACAATTTAAAAAGTAAACTAAGCACCAGTAATTGCAATTCTTCACTACTTTCCTGAGGCAGGAATTTCCTACCTTAAAAAATTATTCACTTGCAAGAAATTAAGGAATATATGTCAGAATGTACTGCGGCTCCCAATGTCAGTATTAGGAATGCATGGTGATTGTATCACAAAAACGTCTTTTTCCGTATTTATAAAGTGGAAAACCACAGGGCAGTTCAAGCATAACGGCTAGCAGGCACCATGCTCCTAACAGCTTCTGTAACAGCAAACGATGCAGCACCACAACTCCGCGAGCAAGAAAGAGATTGTAAAGACCCAATCAATATGATTTTGGAGAACCAACAGCCCAGTTCAGATGACTTATACCCTACCTGTGCCTGGTTGACCCTTCACCTTCAGATGTTCTTGTCAACAGAAGACATTTGAAGCAGGGACAACGGTAGAAATTCAACTAAATGGAGCCTGCAGACTGAATGCTTTCTATCAACGCTGAGACAACATCCAAGAAGAGCAAATGGTGCCTTAGATTCGTCGTATGTGCACTTCAATAGAGTGGAATGGGAAACACGATCTTTAGCAAATGGATTTTAAATATGTCAGAAAAAAACCCTTAATCCACCGCCATTTCTTTTCAGAAATTTCCCCTCAGCATTGCTGTGCAGAGGCCTTTCATTCTTTAACAGCGAAGGGAGAACACTCAAGCCAAGCTGTCGCCAGTCGAGGTAAGAATTCTTGAAATGCTGAAGAACTTACAATTCAGAAAGCTCAAAATGCAGCTCTCTCAAAGTAAAAATCAGAGTTCTTAACATCTAGAATAAGTCAAAAATCTCTGTGGAAACAAGAAAACAGTCTGTTGAAAGTACTTGACCTTTACTGAGACTTCTTGACACCAAAATCTTGACTTGGTATCTGAAGAATGAATCTAGGAGCTGAACATTTTCACACCTATTAAAAAAACCTGTGTCTTTTTGAATCCCTCAAACAATCCCTTATGGTACCAATTTTCAGTTAGTCTGGTAAATAAGAAAGTCTCTGCACTGCAGATCTCCTCGGTCAGCCTTCCTTATGGACAAGTTGTACTGACTGCGCACCATCATTCTCTACAGAATCGTCAATAAATTCCTCTTCAATTACTATTCTGTTACAGCTGCCCTGGGCTGACATCAGGGAACCAAAAATGTTGCTTAGACTTCTATTAAATCATTTCCCTACGAGGCAGGGAACACAGACTTTATGAATACCTGAGATCACTAGTTCCTACAGAACTACAAAAACCAGCACGAGGATAACTAAATTTCAAAGGGCAGATTTGGGCCATAATGGCATAACACACCCACCTGGAATGCTGCCTCCTCCTCACTGAACAGAGGTGGGCATCGCTACCCTGCAAGCGTAACATCTACGCACTGCAACAGCACTCCGTGGTTCCTGCATCTCAGAATGGCAGTACTCGAGAGGGGGGCATTGTGCTAATGAAATTTTAAGACACACAAGCTTTCCATATCAGGACACTTGTTGGTACAGTCTGCCTCAAAACCATGAAATTGCTTCAATAGTGCTCTCTCAAAATTTAGTGACTGAGAGATCCTGAAGCACACTCAGACTCCAGGTGAAGGGAATCCAACACTGGTTTTACACTTGTACAACACAGCCCCATCTCCGCTTCCAATCCATTACATATGCTTTTCAACAGCAACTTTCAACATATTAGAACAAATTTCTTTTTTATAACATTACTGAAATAAGAAAGCTATTACTTTTAAACATATTATAGCAAATAAATAATCTACATAAGAAAGCAGCAATTTCACCAAGTTAAATCAACGTGGAAAATAAACCATCCAGGCTCCCTCTCTTGGATTATGACACAACCCACAATTCTAAAGGAATTAAACCATCATTATGGATCTATAGATGCATGTTATTTCATGTGTAAATCTAAATGGTTTCAACTACCTGAAATACAGTAACACAAATAACATTCCTTTGCATAATCAAACTGAAGCGCTCCATAAGAGTGGATCTCTCGCTCCATAAGAGTGGATCTCTCCGATGTGAGACGGCATTACCATCCAGCAGCCTGCTCCCACGCCTCCAAAGTCTTCTGAACAGCTGGGGTGTAGCTGTGAGTGTCACCAGACTCAGTGTCTCTTCCACAAGTGTCTGGGTAAGGAGAAGATGAAGCATGTAGAATGCACACATAAGAAACCAGTTGACCTAAATCAAACGCATAGCAGTAAACAGTGGCAGAGGAGAGCTTCACCTTTTTCAGAGGACCTACCGTGTGTTCGTAAAGAGCGTGTAGTACAGCGTATTACCTCCCATTGCTTCTTACCTGTTGCCTGATGTGAACGTGTGCCACGATATATACTAAAAACAGTGTTTCACTCTATCACTTTCCCTTCGTAATAATATGCAAATCTTCTGTACCAAGCATTTTAAATTACTGGTATATAACAGTCAGCCAAAGTAATATCAAAATATATTTTATTCTGGACCTCTTTCAGATCTGATTCAAATTACAGTTGTCAAAGCAATACAATGCAAAGGGAAACTGCAACAGAAAATGTGCCTAGAAGGGATATAAGGGCCTTGGGGACAAATCATTGTGATGTAGAACCAAAATACATCATAAAGTGTAATTAACATGGTCCAGGACAGTATAGAACATCTATATCAGTCTTCTTTAGACAATAATCATGAAAACTGAACAATAAAAGTCCTTTAAACAAGTACAAAAAACTGTCATGGGCTGGTTTACACTTTTACAACAGTTGTAATTTAACTGGATAACTGAAGAAATGATGCAGACATTTTAATCCAGTGCTATAGGTAGGCTCACAGAATTAGACCCAAAGGATTTGTAACTCCAAATGAAACCATTACAACTACAATGTCAATGTCAGGAGAGAGAGAAAATTACTTCTGTATTCTAGAATTACTGTTCTGCACACTGCAGTCTGTTGAGGACAAGATTGCAAAGTACACTGGACTAGCAACAACATGCAGACTGTTTTCTCGTATTTACCCACAAATGTCAAAAAACATTATGAAGTAAAAATGAATGATTATTTCAAAAAGAAAACAAAACAAAAACATGCCTCAACTTATTGTCAAGCTTCAAACTTAAAGGCAGAGAAAGCGAATTATGTACTCAGAACTACTGATCTGAAGCGCTATAAACACTAAATCTGCAATCCGCAAGAAACAGCAGATTTTCCTGGTTTGTCTGCCTTCCACCAGACTGACAGTGAAGACAGCCACACTTCCACAGAACCTGGTATTTCAGAGCTCTCTCTCGAGGGAGAGGTGGAGACTGCTCCATGGCTCTCTCCCTACGGAAAATGTCAGGGATCTTGATGGAGATTTACTGCTGTCTCCCGAAGCCTTATTTACTTCTAACATGCCACAATGTTGCTTCTGCTTTTCTTCAGACTTCTGGAGAGTGTGAAACTGATCCCACTGGGGAACGAACAGCTCTACAGGACTGGGTGAAGGGAGAAGCTATCACGCTTGTCAACGAAAAAGGAACACTGGGCTAACTCCAGCAGGCCCTGCTCTGGCCAAACCCCCGCCGAGGCCAAGGGGAGCCTCGGCTGGGGTGAGATGCGGCTCGTTGTACCTACGCGGCACGCTGTACGGTGTTACACAGACCCAACGCCTCCAATGCTTGTTCTGGCAAGGTTTTCTCATGAAGTGAAAGACAATGGGATTTCTGGTTAAGATTGGAAAAAAAATCGGGTCCCAAGGCTCCTCTTCACTAAACAGACAAAAACATACAACCTTTTATTTACAAGCTGAAAAACCCAGTTTGTGATTTTAACGAAATTCCTTCATTCAGCAGAACTAAATGCATCAGCTGCTAAGATTGCTCCGTAGGCAAACTGGCACAACTGCCCTGTACCACCTGCTATTCTTCCTAAACACAAAGAACATTTCAAAGGTACAATGTCCCATCAAATACCCTAGCATGAGGTAAGCAGTGTAAGGAAAAAGGAGTGCTTTTTAAAATGAAAATTAATTAAAATTGGTAGAAATCTTTGGCCTTTCTCTCAAGATGCATTAAAGTGTCACGAAATCAAGAAACATGCTTCAAAATGCCATGTCATTCTGACTCTGGTAACTATTACCTCCCTCCACCCAACCCAGAAAAAGAGGCACTTTTAGTGTTTCATATAAGATTTCCAATCATCTAGTAGACATGCTAAATAACCCTGCACAATTGTAGTCCCAGAATAAACTGAATTTATCAACATTACAAAGAGTCTAAAAAAGCTTTTATGAGGACCTAGATATTCTCTTAACTACACTAAAAAGTCCACTGGCTGGGAATCTTTACATCAATTTAAAAATGCAGAAAAAGGTAAAGTAAAAATAGAAAAAAGAGGAATTCTACAGAAACCTGGACCTAATTATGCAGAAATGAGAAACGGGATTCTGAGATGAATGCATAGAAAGACAGCGAACTCAAGAGCAGTTAATTTCTTATTCCATTATTAATTCTGAGCCCAGTTTTTTCCCTTCCTTTTATCCTCCATTTGGATATTTGCCCATTAACTTGTTGAACTGGAAAAAAGAAGAACTGTAATGTATGCAAAGGCTTATGCACACGTTTGCCTTCACACTTGGAAAACAGGTGCAACAGAATTACTCAGTATGTAAGACTAAGCATGTGCATACATTTATACAAAGTTAGGGTCTTACTGACATTTGGCATACTCACTTTAAAGGAACAATTTGGATAGTCTACCTCACTACTGAATACGAGGTCTTTGTGCTATAAAATATAATAATTAATGTCATGGTTCTCTTTTTTTCTTTTTCTTTTTGCTTCACAAAATCACAGAACCTAGCACACCTTGCATGCATGCATGTAACAGTGTATAAAACAAGAGGCGAGAAGAGGTGTGAGCAGGAGCAGCACTGTGGCATGCTAGTAAAGGACAACAATAAAATACCTACTGGCCAGGTCCTTCGCTAGTGGAAACTGGCCTCGTTCCACTACAGCGGGGCACTGCTGATGAACACCAGGTTGGGGTCTCAGCCTGCGCGTCCAGAGCACTCGAGTCAACAGAGTGGACGTTCCTGCTGGACTGTGTTTCAAGCACCTGAAAACCCTGGACCTGTGATCCTGAAGCTCTGTTTTATCTATTTCTGAATATGTGATACTATGCTTAAGCAACTAGAATTACAACCAAAACAGCTGATGATTGAGAAAGAGGAAAATGGCGATACCCTAAAACATGGCTGTGTGATTTTGCAGCTATGTCACAGAATTCCACCACAATTGTTTAGATTGGCTGAAAGAATCATCCAATAACGTTTATGAAAATGAATAAACTGTCCATATTAAAATACAAAAGTACTATCAAGAATCACTTCTGACTTTCAGATTTAAATTCAGTGCAATTGACAAATGCATTGCTAAACGAAAAATGCAGCTTAAACATACTCAAAACATTTGTGTCTATTCCTGGGAGCACAGTTTAAAATTATTGCACAGAATTTTTTTTTTATTTTTATTTTTTTCATTAAATGACAGAGGTCAGCCACAGTCATGGACCTCCAGCAATAAAAGCAATATTTCAAGTGCCAGACATTCAATATATTAGGTTTCCTACATATTGTGACTCACAGGGTAATTGCTCTAAACATTTGTAATATGTTCCAAAACCCTAAAAATAGCTGGCACCAAACCACCGTGGATGACTGTCTTTATGGATATGACTTTTTGTTGGTTTTAAATGCTGTGTATGATAGTATAATAATCCTGGGGTATACATTAAGAATGTATCGTTGATGTCTCTTTACCACTGGCAAATTGCTACCCTACCTTAGCCAAACTCAGACTTGCTTCAAGTCGTGTTTATTCCATGGAAATAGCAGAAATCAATGCCTAAAGAACAATGGTTAAAATGTCAAAGCTGCATTATCTCAATATAATCAATTTATACCTAACTTGGGCTGGAGGGGGGGGGGAAAAAAAAAAAAACACAAAGAAAAAAAAAAGGTTAGAGACTAGCAATCATAAGCCACAAAATTGTGATTGAAATAGTGTTATAACTTTGCAAAGTTCTGTAATATAAACCATTCCTGAAGTAAAATGCCTGTGACATAAATTTGACAACCTCTCTTTTTATAAATTCACACTCTTGGAATCTTATGCAAGACATGATGCAACCTTTTTGACTACACATACGCGTAAACACAACCTCATGCTATCATTTACAAATAAAATCACTATCAGTATACTTTTAATCACATGAGCAGAAAAAGGTTTGCCATATACATCTGTCATTGTAAGAAAAATACTTGATATTGTAAACAGAGTAAAAGACACTATATAGTAGTGATTATTAAAAAAATAGCAGCTTACATCTACCCTATATTTGGAAAAAATGTAGTCACAAGATACAATAAACTGCAGGACTGGAGCAGCAGGGGAATTAGTGCAAGTATTCATCTTTTAAATAAGCTGAATCACTGCTATTAAAATAAACTTGAAGCAAGTCCTCTGTTTAAGATTTTTCTTTTTAAATCTAAGGTAGTAAACATTTTGCCTCTTAATGGCAGTGTTATCAAATATATGCCAAAGATTTTATTTTAATAAAGAAAAATTACATGAGATACTTTTAATACTGGAGTTTGTTTACAATTATACATCTAAGCTCCTACAAATAATGATGGGCAACTCTCAGAGAAGCTGTGGCATGAACCCTTGTCCAGAAAGATCTTAACATCTTAAAAACAATCCCCCAGCTATACTTTGCTCCTTTTCACAATAGTGCACAATTTCACCATATTTTAGCTATGGTCTTAAAGCAACAGAAGATGCATTTTTTCCTCTTTTTTGTTGTCCTTGGTTTTGGGTTTGCTGTTGTTTCCTGTTGGGGTTATTTTGCATCCCTGTATTTTTCTTTTTCTGTATTTTTGTGCCCTTCTGTTCTTAAGTTTGGCAGAATCACGTCCCAAATAAGAAACTACTGCATTTCAGCCATGTCACCAGAATATAAAACATAGCATTATACCCATTACTGTCATACTTTGTAGCTGAGCAGGACGTGAAAAAACACGCCTCAAAGAAGGATTTTTTTTCTTTTTTTCTTCTCTCTCCATAATCCCTTTTCCGCCCTCCCTCTGTTCACAAAATTGTGCTCTGGGAGCCACAAAATGTACCAAACATTATCAGGTTCAATCTACCTCTTCAAAGAATGCATTAAAAGATGTTTCAAAGAAACATTTTTTTCCAAGGTGAAAAAAATATAAACAAGAAACTAATTCACTCCCTTACTTCATGCATCCGTAAACTTAACCAAAACAAAACAGAAAACCCAATGTTTAAAAGCAAAGAAAAAAAACTACTGCTGCAGATTTCTGTAAGTCCATTTTCTCTGTACACACAAACTGCTCAACTACTGAGAAGGAAAACAAAAATATCCCCCAATCCATTGTCATAATGGATTTAAAGAGGGGAAGGGGTAATGAAGGCTGCCATTAGTATCTTCTGAATTTGGTATGTATATGGGTCTGCTCTTGTGTACGGTATATTTCTCTCTCTCTCTCGCTCTCTCTTCTGTTTTTCGTATCCAAAACCTTTAAATGTTATTTTGGGGCACAGCAGATTCCAGCACTTGGTGAACAGGATTCACAAGCTGTGACAAAACTCTGTCATCCTCTTCAGGGTGTAATTTTTTTTTCTCTTTTTTTTTTATATACAGTATATGTATATATTTCTTTTACGTTTGGCTGTAGTGGACTGGCCATGGTTCAATTGGGACTATAGCAGTACATGGGTCAGGGACAGTCATTTTGGCTATGTACACATTCATAGTCGGTCCATGGCTTCCAACTAGTAGCGCTATTTCCGTAGGTCTAATACACAAACCTGCAAGAAAAAGAAATATATATGCAGAAATCGCACACTGCACAATATTCTACATGTACACAATTCTGTGGGAAATATCTGAGCAAAACCTGTAAAACAGATTGTGCAAGCTTCATCTTTTATGTCCTAACAATAGATTGGGGCGAAAAAAATCACCAGGTGAGAGCTTTGGTTACGAGCACGCAGCCAGACCTGTTAAGGGTGCTGCTGCCTAATGAATTGCCATCACAACATTAATAACTAGTTAACGTTTAGTTCTGTCAGATATAGAAGTCTACTACTAAAATATCATCATATACAGCTATGCTTTTAGTCATCAAACAGTTCAAATGTGCCTTTATTTGCTTAGCTATTGGGAGCTGTAAGCATATTTAAAACCAAGGGGCTAAGGAAGGCTTTCCCTGGCAAACAAGATAAACCAAAACAATGATTTAAAAAAAAACAAACCCAAAAACTAAATGAAAACCAATCTGTTGCAACTTACAATCAGCCGCTTGGGTCAAATTAACTGGAAGACTGTAAAGGTTACACAGCATGTGTGTAAAAGGGTCATCTAGGGTGGAATGATTACTAATTTCTATTCAAGATAGGCCTGGAGCTTCTGTTCCTTTTATTACAATGTCTATATTTACAAGACTGAAATTATGTGAAAGACCAATCAAAATTAATTCTCTAGAATTTAGTCTACTTAAAATTCAGAACTTTGTTTTCTGTTCTGAACCCTAACAAAGAGATACCACATATCAGCATGGAGCACACAGGACAGAACACCACTTTAGCACCTGTGTTAAGATACTACCTGAGACTCTGGACTACAAAGCCCAGGACTGCTTTTTGCTGACATTTGTTACTTTACGCTATAGTGCTTCAAAATACAATTGCTTTATCGCTCCTATTTTATTCTAATTTCGCTTTTCCCTTAGGCTCTCCTCTCCTTTCTTTAAAAACCATTGCAAAAGAGGCGCAAGCAAAATCCAACTGTTGCACTTGTTACGAAGAACTTCATTTTTTCCACAATACTTTGCGAGACAATGTCAGAAGAGCCAGGAGGTGATGCTGCAATACAGTACTATGGGATGATAGAGGGTGCATTTGGGATTAAATATACGATATTATTTCCTGCTGCTCCTAAGCAATGTAAAGCAGACTGATATTTACATACAGCTCCTGTCATTTTTAGGAACTTTTTAATTATGAGCATTCAGAAATTTCTACTTCGTTTTGCTGCACTGCTGTTGAACTCAATGCAGAAGATATCTCATCCCTATCATGCATTACACTAATATCACCTACACTGAACATTCTCACTCAAAAAGGGCAAAGAGGCAAAAATGAACTTGTTTCCAGCCTATAATGGAAAGATCAGCCACAAAAAACCCATTTCCATAGTAAGCACCAGTAGGGACAGAAAATTTAAATTAGAGACATCTTCAGCTTCTGAGATTTTTGGAGGGTTTAGAACAGTAATGCATTGAGCTGGAATAAGGACATTACAGCACCCTTATATGTGAGCTGGCTGTATTAAACTTCAGCTACAGAAGGGAATTTTGTCTCCGTTGTTAGTCAAAAGACTTCCAAAATTCTTGTTGCAAGAATGTCAAACAAGCTCAGCTGCACTTACTGAACCATCTGAAGCACTTGCTCCAACTTTGTCTCCTGCTGCATTCCAGCAAACCTCAAAAATCCCTCCTGTTCCCCGATAACTGTGAACTAGGGCACCTGTCTGAAAAGGGACAAAACATGCAATTAATATAAGAAAATCCAAGCAAACAAGTATAATTTGTACAACATGTAAAACTTCCCCACTACTTTTAAAAGCTGAAAATCTCAGAGGAAAGGGACCAGATGAAAGTCGTGGACAATCTCAGCACTGTGTTAAAGGATGTGACAAACACTGTTATCACATCTTGTGTTTGACAGGCAAAATGAGGGATGGTCAGGACTACTTTCAGTTACTAAAATGAGTCTTTCAAAAACTAGTATCCAGTTTCCAGTAGCCAGAGATCACATCTTGTCTAACAACAAGGTCTTTAGACTTTCATTCACAATCAGCCCTTTTTTCCAGAAATACAAAACAAGTAACAGTATCCTTTCTAAGAAAGCTATGTAGAAACATTTTGTCATCACCATCTTCTCTCACTTTACATTCTTTCAGTGAAATTCAATGAAAGAGCCATCAGATTTGTATATCTACATCCAGTTATTTTTCACAGCAAACCTGTTTTATCAGAAGTTTAAAGTTCAGAGTTAACAAAGACAATTTTTGGATGTAACATGCAATTGGAGACACTTTGTTTAATATATTTAGTTCGTGGTGGTTTCTGGGTTTTTTTGGTGGTGAGTTTGTGTGGGGGTTTTTTGGGGGTTTTTTTTTGGTTTTGGTTTTTTGATTTTTTTTTTTTAATAAGTAAAGGCAATGTAAAGACAACTATTACTTTGCCACAGGCAAGCACTCGAAGAGAGAAATTAAATGTACATCCATTAACAGGAGTAACCTTAGAACAAAGAGAAAGCAAAGCAGCATGTTAGCAAGGGCAAAGCTCTTTGTGGCCAAAACACAATGGAGCAACAAAGGTTACAAGGGTGCTGATGAAAACGACCAAAGCACAAACTTCTAAACAGACAGAAGAGCTATACCTGTGTATTCCAGATGTGTACACATTTATCAAAGGAGCCGCTAGCCAGATACCTGCCATCAGGACTGAAAGCTACACTGTACACAGGTTCTTGATGTTTTGTCAGAGTATGAATACAAATTCCTCTGTCTACGTCCCATAACCTAACAGTAGAATCAAAGGATGCACTGTCAAGGGAAAAAACACAGATTAATTACGTCTCAATTTGACATATCTTTTTTTCTAATATAAAGCAATATGATAAAGCATCCTACATGCTTCAAAACATTCTGTGAACCTTCATATTTATAGAATGAAGTAAAAATAATGCTTAACAGGCATTTAAAAACAGGATTTAATACTACCTTGCTAACATAAGATTGGCATTTGGATTATTTGTTCCTGGTCCTGTAGGACTCCATTTGATAGTATAAATTTCTTTGTTGTGTGCTTGTAAATCATGGACACAACTGTCTTGTTTCATACTCCAGATCTAGGATAAAAACGGAAGAAAACACAAAGACATTTAACACAATATTGTACTAAAATACATTTCATCTTTCTTTATCATTTGCAGCCTGACCTCTACCTTCTAGGCCACTCAAAACTTTTGCTGCAACATGAGAGCAATATGTATATGTTCATGTCTGAGTTGACAAAATATCACAGTCCTATTTTTAAATGAACTTCTTGCTACACAGATTGAATGAAATAAAGGGACTGTAGAGAAATTTTCTGTTTTCATACAAAGCCATAGACACATACTGCAAAAACCATTATGACATTTTATTGGCTTATTAGGATTTGCATTGCCAGGTGTCTGCTCAGTATTTCACACAGTTCCTTAGGACTCCAACTTCTGCATAATAACCTTCAACAAACACAGTAACTCTATTCTATTAAGAGTTTACACCACACACAGAAGAGGTTTTGGAAGGCTTTTATACCTTTTCCTGAATGTGAAACTTGATATACTAGTTAATAATCTGAATGCTTTTTTTTTTTTTAACGATATCTGGTTTAGTAGCGCTTTTGGCTGACCTTTTGTTAGAAAAAGCTAACAGGAGCATGTTTAAGTCTACCTGTATTTAAGATGCAATTCGTGTGTATGTTTAAATGAATGATGCTTTTCAGAACTGATGCCTCACTGAAGGGAAAATTGATTTTCAATGTGCAGACAGAATTAAAATTCTATTTCCAGTTTACATTGATGGGATCAAAATCTAGCTTCTTTTCCCAAAACTACTACAGACAAAAAGAGTCCATATCAGCTGCCCTAAAGAATATTAAGCTGGCACCACAAGCAAGAAAAATAAATAAATAAATGAATGAATAAATAAAATCTCTAAGCATCTTCCATAATGTGCAAAACCTGACATTCATTCCCACTGTTATTGAAAAGTTAGTGATCACTCCACAAGTGATTAGTGATGCGCAGACTTTTCTACAAGCACTTGGTCTTCCAGTTAAACCTAAACAAAATAATAAAACTCCTTCCAAGCTGAGCTGAATTCAAAACAGCAACCAAGAACTTAATTGCCTGAGCCCACAAACGGTGACACGTTCCCAGTTGTCACCTCTCTACTCACTGCGATGCAGCAGCAACAGCTTGAGCTCTACGTTAGAATTAATCTTATTGGAGTTTCAGCTATCTAAGTATGAAATATCTAGCTTAAGCTGGCTATTTTGACTCCATCCATTGCCAATAGAGAACAACTGATGCTCTCGGGGGTTTACTCATCACACTTGATCCAGACATTTACCTTAGGAAATGCTAGACACTCTGTTGACTAAGGATGTCTAGACATCTAGCTTTAGACTGGAGGCTGGATGCTTAAATGTTTATATTTAGATAAGGTCATTTCTATTGCAAGCGCCTGACTGTGTGCCAGCTCAGGAGGGGATATCTGGCTACTCATTCAGCCATTCCCTGTCTCTGATTAAAAAACAGTGAGCTAGAAGGAAATATCTGTCCCAAGGGCCACTAGTAAGACAGTTCTGTCAACATAAAAAAACCCATATCCTGAAACTAACAAACACAGTGCTCAGCTCTCAGTGAATATAAAGCAGTACAGGATTAATGGAAAATCACCTCTAACATGGAAATGGCACAGGCTTGCCAGGTGTGAACCACCTCCTTTCTTCTAGTGCATCTAACCTGGTGGTATTTTTGTATGGATCTCTAGTGCTCCTTGAAGTCATGTGTGTAAGCTAAATATCCTCCACATTCACAAGTCCGCCCCAGTTCTACAAGGCAGCATGACACTTTTAATTGTTTGGAGGAAAAGTGTCGGTGCAGTTGAAAACTACAGAATGACTCCCAATGAATTTGAAAAACTAAGGAGTACACAGAGTTTCTTACAAAACAATGTGCCAAAAATTTTAACTAGAAAGAAAGGGAAAACAGAATCAGAAAAGGAGGTAGTCACCCGTTCTTGTACGGGTTACATGACATGCATTCCAACTCTTCCTTTAACCAAAAGCAGCCATCAAGCGTGACAGCTTACTGATTAATGACCTGATTCTGTGAACAGCTAAAAGCACCTAATAAATCATGCTCCAAGTCTCAGAGTGGCAGCCTGTAACAAGTTCTCTGGACCGAAGCTTGGCTCTGATTAACAAGGATTTGCTGGGATTGCATAATCTTGTTATATTAAAAAAGAACAAATATTAGACAACACGTCAAATACAGTGATACTGCGGGATTGTCCAAGCTAATGGCTGGATTGCCCAAGCTATTGGTGTACATTCCTGAGTCTTACACAGCCAAGAGCCAGTACCAGAACTCCTGTTACCTTTAGAGTCATATCGTCAGAGCAGGATGCCAGAAGATTACCAGTTGGATCCCATTTGATTGCGTTTACTTCATTCTAAAATTGAACAGTGAGAGTAAGTTGGAGTCTTCACTTCCATTACAAATGACAGCTTATAAAAGATAAAGTTGGACAGCAGTTATGAGTATTTGTATAACTGTTGGTATTTTAACATTTAATTTTCATTCCTAGCTTTGCCTTCAGTAACAACAATCTTTTGCCACCTGTTCCCCACATTTTCCCATGCATGCTCTTCCACAGCATAGGCTGCGCACAGTGAAGTCTTAAAGGTCAAGGGTTTCTCCTTCTAAAGGGCAGTTTTACTATGCCATCCCGACACTGGTAAAAACAACTGCACATGGGCATGAGAACTCTTCTAATAATGACAGAAACTACAGTTAGCACATGAACTTAACTACAACTACCTTCCTATGTATATCTACTGCCTGTTGCCAAAGCCAAACCATTATGCAAGCTCTGTATACTGCCAAGTATGCTGGGCCCCCAATCTCTTATTAAAAAAAATATAATATAGCAACCCCCAACTTTCTAGTACTTACTGTGTGACCCTGGAAGGTTTTGATGGGCCTATCTTGTCCTAGTTTACAGACGTGAATACACATATCTGTACTGCAAGAGGCAAATGTGTTGTTACTCTGCCAATCAACATCTAATGCTGGTGCTAAAAGAAAAAGAAAGATATTTAAAACTATGGTATCTATTCTGCAGGAGTTTGATTTGCAAGTTTAGCAATGCACCACCTTGGAACAAATGCCAGCAGGAAGCAACCATTAATTTTACAGCAGTTCTAAAGATAATTAAACACTATGAGCAGTGAGGAATACAGCCAAAACCAGTCTTACACAAATAAAAGAAACAAAATTTAATAGAAGTCATTAAAACATGGAACGTATCTGGAATGAAACAGTTATAAAGAACACAGAAGGACACCAAGCTGTAATTAAGTAATCTAAAAATAAACCTCAAGAGTCAGCATGAGGAACAGGTTCCCACAATATAACACATCGTCATACATGAACTCATCTCCACTAACAGTCCATGCCTGTGCTCACAGATGGCAGCCAGTGAAAGGTAATGATTTCTTTCCTTTCTTTAATTCCAGCATTATAAGGTATGGTAACTTAAAACTTAATCACGGGCAACATATTCCACTTGGTCAAGCCAAGGTATTTATGGCATAATTGGTTGGAGTAAATCAAGAATTGCTCTTTTTGATCGTTGTCATGCCACTAAAAACATGGTGCAAGTGGAATAAAAACTGGAAGTGAGACACATTTCTTAAGGGCCCTTCAATGACATGTTTGTCACCCCCTCTATTCTGTTTTCCAGCTGATTCTGGCAGGCTTGCACAGCATGCAGCCCACAAAGCAATTTGTGAGACCTCCTGCGAGGCTGCACTCTCAACCCAGCTGGCCAGTGAACAGCCTTTCAGCTGGTCTGTAGCCAAACAAACTGGGGACAGCACAGCAGGCAGCAGAACAATGGGGTGTGGCGCTGGGATTACTGTAGCAGGAAGAGGACAAATGCAGTCCTTAGCTGATAAACACAAACCCTTCATTGCCCACCCAGTTGATCTGTGGGCCACTGTACTACAGAAAGTTGGTAATATTAGCATTATCTCTTCCGACTTTCAAAGAACTTCAATAAAACATTGAGTTATACAGTTATAAAATCAGAACAATACTATCTTTGTTTACATTCTCAAAAGTCATTAGACTATGAATATGGGAGTCAGTATCCAATGACTGCCCGTGAGACTGTAAAATGCTGTAAATAAGCTCCATAAACTTCAGATTTTTTTTTTAAATAACACTTCTTTTGTCTTTTCTGGTGACAATCCTTAATTATCAAAATGAAGACTTACCAGAATGAAAAGGAAACTGCTGCTTTGCTTCGCCAGTGTGGGCATCCCAAATAATTGTGGTCTGTATTAAACAGAAAAACAATAAACAAACTTGTACAAATTGCTAATTTATCCACAACTACCACCATCCACATGTATCAGACTACCTAGCCTATTCCCCATTGCCCAAACTTGCTCCCAATTTTATATTTCTAGTGTTTTACCCAGTACTAAAAACAAATGGCAGCAGATCTCCAGACAACAGTAGAAAATCTTAACATGTTGTCATATTAAAAAGGTGTTTAACAACATTTTAGGGTCTGGAGGGAAGAAGGGTTGTTTGGTGTTTTTTTTAATAAACAAAATTTAAATAGATTTACCTCCTTAGTCCTATTTATATTCTTCTAACCTACTCCACATACCCATTTTCATTTCAAATATTCATTTGTCCCTAAGGAGATCTTTATATAAACAATTAATCTCATGCTTAAGAATCTGAAAGATTTATAGGTGTAATTTTGATCTGAGTTGTTCTCTGTCAATACTTCAGTATCTTTCTGATGAAAGAAATCTTACATGACAAAATTAGTATTTTATAATCACTATGTTTTATGTCAATGTTCCTGACCTACCTCAACGATCAATTAAGCCTTTGACACTGAATTCACTGGAAGTATGAACTAACCACACAGATTATTTATGGAAAAGCACCATAAGATTGGGTCAGTCTTTCTGCTAATGCAGAATATTTTTCACGGCATAATCTCCGTTTCTTTGTCCAAGGAGTTTTATTGACTGAAATGAGGCTTATATCTCCTCTAATTTTTTTTTCTGCAAATCAAAGCTGTACCTCCACACAAAGATTTAAAAACTGGCCCAAGCTGTTGCAGTTGCCAAAAGAAGAAACCCATCCTTTCCATGCTTTGAGACATTTACTTTTCCTTCCTTTGTGCCAGCGCAAGCATTTAAAAAGCTGGGCACTAAAGTAAACCAGGTTAAATGCATGCAGGAAAAAATAATAAATACAGGAGAAAATCTATTTTACAGGGACATTGCCAGTTTAAAGTATTACAGGCCTGTGGTCTTACTGAGCTTGTAGTTGGCCAGTCTCACTAAGAGCAAGCCTGTGTTTACTTCTGCACTTTGAACCAGTTACAGAGGAAAAATTAAACTCTTCTTATTTTTTAATAGACTATTCTATTCTTTGAATTTGTCTTAAGTCTATTCTTCATCACTACGTGCCCTTCCTACCACTCATAAAAACCTCTCACACCAACAAAAGGGTTGAATTTAAAGACCTTCTGAGTCTGTAAGTTTGTTTAGAAATGTGAAATAAAACACAGACACAGTAAAACAAAGAGCTTCACGGCATTACACTACTGGCACCTCCCCAGTCAGATATACTGACTTTTCTTATGTTCCAGCTCTACCCTTTTTAATCATTCTCAGCTTGACCGATATCCGAATTGGCCTAAATCTATTCCTCCAGTACAATTTTTTTCCTGAGGCTTTGCATAAAGTGCTTCACTAAATTTTAGACGATTCAGTTTTACAAAGGTTTAATGTTCCTGTGTTCAATACTCACGCTAACCTAACTGGGAAGAGATCCAGGGACACTGAAATCTAATAAACTGAAATATCTCAATAAAGTCCTATGTACCACAAAGAAACAGAGCTAGCATAACAAGTTCTTTTTAAGTACATATTTACATCCCATGCTTTCAGTTAGGTTTACTTACTTTCTATAGCTTTGCTATTATGCTTACAATTAGACTGTAACGGTGAAGGAAAGAATTTTAATTTTACCAGAGATTATCTCACCTTGTCCACTCCTGCACTTAAAATGAAGTTTCCTTTCTTGTTCCATTTTAACGCAAATATAGGACCTTTATGTTGCCCTAAGGTGCTGGCAAGATTACCTGAAAATTTATATTGATATGAATACATTAAAAAAAATAAAAAACTATGCTGTGAGCCACAATATAGGAAAATATACTGAAAATTAAAGTATTTCACTTACCATCTTTAGTCCATATCCTTGCAAAGCCATCGTAAGACCCAGTTGCAAGAAGTGTACCTTCACTCTGCCAGCAAAAAGGTTTTTTATTTACTTATTTTTACTGTATAACTCAAAGCTGAAGTACACAAAGCAAATTTCAGGTAGAACACATCTGCATAAGATTTATGATATTTATTCCATTGACTACAACTTATTAAAAAGAAGTCCCTGAAGTACAACACAAGAAATCACAATGCAACTCAAAAATAGAAATATTTCAGGAGCCGTGGCAGAAGATGTACAGTTGCTGTCACTTAAAATTTGACTATGCAAAATTACAGGTACAATTTCCTTGCCGTATTTTGAGCACTGCCATTTCTACTTACGTTCCAATCCAGTGATGTCACATCTTTGTTGCTGGGTACATCCTGCCCTCCTTCTCGTATACAGTGTCGAAGTACCAGCTGCGTAGAGCCACTCGTGCTGTTTTCACTGAGGTTCCATATCCGTGCTGTTGAATCTCCCGATCTACAAAACAGTCAATGAGAATGGAACTCCTCCCTATCAACTCCATTTAAAACAGTATTCCTTTCAAAACAGCAAATGTTGTGGCATTTGACGTAGAGGGCATTGGGGCAGGTACTACTGTGACTTGTTGCCATTAACGTACAGAAGGATGCCGATGAGCATTAATATTACGTACATACGTGGTTAATGCACATACCCTGAGGCCAGAAGGTCACTAACGGGATTCCAGGCACAGATGAATACTTCGGATTCATGGCCACGCAGCACCACTGCCTTGTTGGGAGGGATTTCAACATCTCCATCTACTTCCATCATATCTGTGTGATTATCTACATCATGGGAAACAACAGCAGAGAGAGGTGGATTTTAATATTTTGTTACAATACATTTTAACTACTGCGTGGTTAATATTCTTCCAGAATAAGCAGAAACATTAATTCACAATTTACATGGATCAAAATTTGCAAAGCTGCAATGTTCCTTTATTGTCTAAGTTCCAGTTTATGAAGCACTATAAACAGATAGGGAGTTTCAAAAATATGAGGAAGCTTCCTTCTAAACCTCAGCATCCACATGGACTTAATTTTGAAACTAAAATTAAGGCCAAAAGTTAATTTTTTGCTATGTTAAAAAATAAACACCAACGTTAAAAGTACTCACAGTTTTTCAGGCACTATATTGCAGAGTACAATATCCTACTAGTCTATCTTGTGCTTTAAAAATGTGTTCATGACACATTCGTTTTCAAAAATCTCTCTTCTCACCCGTTGCAGTCAAACAGGATTTAAACCAACGTCTCAGACACTTCATTTACAAAATGGTTTTAATTAATACAATAACATTTGGTGATACAGTAAACTGATAACAGAGCTTTTTAAACTGTGCTGGCAATTACACTGGAATTGTGGCAATACATAGCTTTTTGTGTGGAAGTTATGTTGAATCCACATTATTCTGTAAAACACACTGGAGGTAATTCAACTGACAAAAGAGTTTTCTTGCCAGCTACCATCAATCATTTTCTATTATTAAAAATAAATTCACACTGAGTATAAATGTAGAACATAAAAAAAACGCCGAACAGTTCACCTGCTCCCTATTTATTCACTGTGGTTAACCAAACCATTTCACATCTATTGCTTAATTTAACACTAAGGGTTTCTGTCACTGTGTGTGTGAGAAAATAGAAGGCTATTAGAACATGCATATTTTTAAGAAAGAGCACTATATACAACACTGTTTAAAGAGAATCGATGTCAGTATAATTTGGTGTACCAGCCAGTAGGGGTTGCTGGTATATCACATTTAACAGTGGCTGAGAGCTGAAGTTTACATTTAGTCTACCCAGTTCACAGTTAACAGGTAAATATTCTTTTGAGATTGTTTTTAAATGAAAGCATCTAAGTAGGGAGGTTATTTGTTTAAGCCAAAGATTATATTTCCAAATTTATCATATATAGTAATGAAAAGAATTAGTAAAATCCAGCTGTAAAATGCAAAACCTGCACATGGCTTGATATGAATATTGTGTCAAAAATGTCTTTTCTTCAGGTGTGGTAACTCCCACTCTCAAGTGCAATTCAGACATCTAGAACAATATTTTGAAAATCACATTTTAATGCCTGACCTGAACTTCTCTATACTAAGCCTAATTGTATGTTATATGTCATGACTGGTCAAAGGAACATTAGACCTCACTTGTTTCACCAATCAACCAAAAGGGAACCAATGAATAAACCAAACTTGGAAGAAGTTGCATCAAATAATTCTGAATAGCAAATTCTGACAACTGATACTGATAAAAGAGATAAGTGACACAGGATTTGTTTTGGCAAACCACGATCCTCTCAGCATGACAAGGAAGTCTGTCTACAGAGAGCCAGATAGCAGAACCCATCAAAAGTACTTTGCAGAGCATCAGGAGCAGTGCTCAGTTAAAGCAGTTAAACCAGTTGCGGACTAGCAGACTCCTCTCCTTGTTCCTTATACAACAGCCAAAGCTGAGGAGGCACGATATTTAAAGAGTTGTCTCCAATCTCTCTCCAAGCAAGAGCTCTCAGAGAGTCCTGGGAAAAACCTTCAGCTGGTGGGAAAGGAGCAGTACTGGAGGTGAGACAGGTCAGTGAAACATTGTGAATTAGTGAACTCAAAAGATTCGCATCTCCTTGTACAATTCTAAATGTCAAACCTGAGACAGTCCAAGGTGAGACACCATCTATTACCGTATCGCCTACTATGAACCTATTCTCTGCATGCTGAAGGGTCACTAGTACCTCTGTGTGTTTACCTCACTGCTAGCTCACACTACGGCCCGTTAACCGGCCATACGGTAAGTGACAAGGAAATGTCACAATGCAGGTCAAGGTCATTTCTGTCTCCACTTACTTGCTATAGTATGTGCTCCGTTCTCTTCTCCATTTGCAGTATTTTCTCCATTTTTCGCTGATCCCTGTTGGTTAGTCGCGGCTGCAGCTGCGGCGGCTGCTGCCTGCTGTTGTGCAAGTTTGTCCCTGTAGGCCTGTTGTCTCGTCTGTACCACATCAGGCATCACTGCATCTATCAGTGAGAGAGACTCTATCGGCCTACCATCAAACAAGGTACCATCCTACATTACAGCAGAGGGAGGAAACAGAAAAAGACAACACCGAGTACAAATTAACATTATGGGCAAAAAGTTCAAAGGAGAACTAAAGCAAAAGTTTTTATTTAATATAATAAAACATTTTACAAATATTGCTGGAAGTGATATCTCATAATTGTCATGGTTAGGATTAGAACTTTGTTCTAAAGTGCCCACCACAAATACACAAAAAAAGCCATTGTAGGCCTCTGGCAGAGCTTCTGGAATCAAAACTTACATGCTTCGAGTTTGCTAAATCGTCTGCTAAAGCAAAAAATTCCGTAAGCTATCTATGAATATCATTTCAAACATGAGTGGCTGCAAGAAAATCTAACGGTTTGTTTGAAGAGCTGCAAACATTGCAAGTCAGGTCATTGGCTTGTGAAGTTATTCTATCTTATTAGACTAATACTTTCCATAAACATATTATCTGGAGAGTTGACTAGTTTTCTTCCTTTTTTTAAACAGTGCTGGCAAGCTTTCAAACAACAAGGAAAAATTTTATCCTGAAATGGACAAGACCCAGTTAAAAATACCCTTATACATATGCTAGGGCTTTGTAAGAATCTATTTTTAGGAGCTAGAAGGATTCCTTGCGATAAATATAGGGTCTCCTTCTATTCCAATCACTTGCTTTATTTTTCCGAGGCTTCCTAAGGGAAAGGATTTGCTTCACTGGGACTATGAAAGCTACACATAAACAGCAGGCATAAGTGAGACTGCAAAGAGGGCAGAATTAGTGAAAAAAATCGTTTCCTTCTGTAACATAACTGACATATACAAAGGCTGCTAACCTCCCAGGCATAAATGAGAATGGAAATTGAGAACAAGTATCTGCAGCATCAGGCAGAAAGATACATAGATTTCTGTACTGCTGGAATAAACATTTGAACATCAAATTTAATAGATCCTGCTCCAGACGAATTAGCCAGCAGAGGCAGAAAGCAAACTGGCTTCATCCTTCCTGTCACAAATTGAAACCCTCTCTCTATTTGGACACTGCCTTTGGGCTTTCATTACTTTATTATAATGACACATCACCCAAATGAGTTCTGCATAGTGCTCTCCCACCTCCCTAGTGCAAGTCTACAAAAATAAAGAGGTTACTTGTCTCAATTATTATCTTATTGCACTTGTCTGGATTTACAACATTACATTAGGGTAAAAACTCTACAGACAACGGACCTTTGAGCAATGAGCCAGAACACCATGCCTGGTGTTGTGTGGCTGTACTGGGCAGAAGCCCTACCCAGTTATGTCAGTCCATTCTGGTTCCACCACTGGAGTCATGGTGAACACCAGCAGTAAGGAATCTGAAGTAAAAGTAAATAAATAGGACACAAGAAAGTTAAGAAAAAATACTAACATTCAAACTTACTGCAAGCAAGGACATAATGCTCTTGTAGGCAAAGCCTCCTTACCTCGTTAATACTGACTTCTGCCTCTACATACTGCAGACCTTTCTGGATGATGGAAATCAAAGCAGCTGGTGGCACCAGAGCACCATTTATATTAGACTGGCTGATATGGCTCTCTATACCAAAGGTAAATGCTGAATGGGAAAACCCTAAAGACAAGGCAAAAACATCAGAATTCATTTGCAGATAGACAATGCTATTTGCCACACTACGGTCAGACCTTCTGTTTACAAATCTAAGCAGGTTATAAAAAGTTATGGCATGCTTATGAACTACAAAAACCTCACCTCTGTTGCTTCACTCTTAGGTGTTTCTAGTTTCAATGTACCAAAGACAAAAACTAAGTTTATATATTAACACAGCAATTATTAATCATGGTATTATTGGCAAAACATTTGCGCGTGAGTAAATATAAAAATATTAAATACATAACATGCCATAATACTTACATAGACTTACATATTCTGACTCTATATATATATAGTATCATATACAGTATTAATAGAATATATATCTCCAAGACACCAAGACTCACTTGTTATTTTTACTCATTGATTTGCTACCCATGAAAGTGAAGTAGATTTGCATGTAGAACAGAATTCACCTCATGGTACAGACCTGTCGCAATTGTGTATGTTTTGGCATTTAGAGCTACGTCAGTGTTGTGCACTGAAGAAGTGGCAAGCATGGTACGGTGCACCGGTGATAGTTCTTTGCTATTTATTTCATTGCCCTGAAAAGGCAAATATAAACTAGAGGAAAATACTTGTTTCAGCAAATTAACTTCACTGTCACAGATTTTTTTTCTTAAACTACTGTTTTTTTCTTTTTATTTTTTCTGTCAGGTAACTAGGAAGCTGCCTGCAAACTTTCAGATTAAGATAAAGCAATTTTGTGAGGTTAGCTTCTGTGACAAAAGCAATCTGCAACTGGAATAAGAACATATAATAGTTTTCAGTAAATTCAGGCGGAACAATGAGTTTCTGCTTTCTTCTGACAAGCAAGACTGAAAAACTCTCCCATTCACCATCGCTTCTGGTGCTTCTTTGTCTCAATTTAAGAAGTCCATGAGCAGTAGACATAAGTGGTAGATATGCTTAGATTTGCAACAGTCACATGCATTTTCAAGAAGCCTGAAGGTTGTTTTCAAGTTTGACAACATTAATCTGTCTCTTGCTCTTATTCCTAAGAAGCAGGAGGCTTTGGTTTGACACCAAAAGACAAAACCCTCCAAGGAAGTGTCCTGCAGGGAGGGAGGCTTTTGAGAACTCAAGAGTCATTCCTGTAAAAAAGATCTGTTTAGCTGTATTTAGATTCAAATTGTACAAATCACAGGGTCACAGTTGCCACTTCTTCCTTTGAAATACAGCAACGTTTGCCCTCCCCCTGTCACATTCAGGCAAGGAATTCAGCCACAGAAGACCAGCTCACAGGAGCATCACTCCAAGACAGAACAGAAAAAACGCTATTTTGGTGGTCATACTTTTTTCTTCTTCAAGGAGCCCTAAAGAAAATGGTGCAAAGTGCCATTGTCACCTTGTAGATAAAAGCGATCTCCAAGGAAAATGCATTTCTATCAACTGAGCCCTTGGTTGTCTGCCATCTGAAAACGCGAAGTGACTAGATCTCTAAGTTATAGAAGGTAACGTGGTAGGAATTCATTCTCTTGTTGAGAAGAAACACCAAGAAAGAGTTCAGACAGAAGCACATGCCTACTGGCAAAATAATTAAATGAGTGTGTGTTTGCTACAGCCAGTTACAGATTAATACCAAATAAATTATGCATTGTTTAACAACCAGAATTGTAAAAACTCACCTGACTCTTGCAAGTATCTATATACCAGGAAGTTAACCTCATCACTGCTTATACTCATCTTTATTCCCGGTTAAACCATGAGGTCACAACAAAGGACACAACCCTGAAAATAAAAAAGTAGGTCAATTAAATATTTTTAGTACCTAATACGTATTTCTCAACAAATATATATTTACAACGCAAGTAGCTCCCTGCCAGCACAGACAATGGTTTTATTTTATAAAGCAAGTAAGTCTGCCATCGTCATTAAAAAGTCATTTGTCTCACCACAACATAAAGGTCAGTAAATTAAATATTGAAGGGCTGGATTCTCAAATGATGTAAATTTGTATGGACTGGGGAACTATGCCACTTAATACCATTATTAAAAAGGCCTAATTTCACAGGTTTTAAAAAAAATAACCAAGTGAGTTTCATCTAAACAGCATTATTACTATGAACACATTTCTCAAAATACAGAGAACTTAGTTTCACATTGGTATCCACTCAAGTTCTCACTTTTACTTTCTAATCTACTTCAAGTGTTCCCGCTCTCGCAAAAAGGTGCGGCACCATTTCTGTTCACAGACAGTCCAACTATTTCCACTGAAAATCAGAAAACACCTCACCTATATGTATTTATGATTTCTAAAACAAATTCTTGAAATTAGAGACAAACAGCATTTTCAGTAACATTACTCTTGGCTTTAAATCAATGCTTTAAAAATATTGATGGATATCTTCCCTTGTTTTTATTAATAGTAAATATTTAGCAAAACAAATAAGTATAGGAATATGTATACTTTTTAGGACAAATTTTGAATATACAACCAACAAGATTCTTTAAAACATTTAGAGACGAATACAGTACTTTTTCAAGCTTTACACCTCACTTTTGAGAACATTCTCATTATTGCTGAATGTTTGAAAACAAAAATCCTGACCCTTCCATGACATGCAGTAAACAAGCATGTCAGCTTCCAGAACAGCGTACGAAATAAGGGGCATCTCCTGTTCCTATTATGCACCCACTACTTTTCATCAGCAGACCTTCAAGGCTTTTACCCACCCACCCACCACCATCATTTTCTTCTGCAGAACTGGAGTCCGAGAACGTAAGTTACTTTCCTACTATTATTTGACAAAGTTTGACCTGGATCCCATATTGAAAAAAAAAAAAAAAAAAGGACTAAAGAACAGGTTTTCTTGTGTTGTTCAAAATAGAAGTTCTTGCTGTAAATGATCAGCTACATGGTCAGGCCGTTCACCGCTGCCGGCCCAAGTGGGAAAGTGGTGAATGCAGCTGTAAGCAACAACTAAGAAGTAATGATTAGCATTATAAGACTGACAAAGAGTGGCTTTACATATTCTTTCTAGGCATCTTTTCCTAGCTAGAATTCCCAATGAAATAGGGCAAAATGACCATGCTCTCTTTCTTATCTTCTAACTTCTGAATTTTACCAGTCAACTGCAACCAAACTGACAGTGGGAAGAGCTCTCCAAGACTTTCCTACAAGTCCCACAGTGCTGTAAAGACCCAGTTAAGCTCCTCGAGCAGAGGAGAAGCTGCAGGACGAACCCAGATATCAAAGGAATGTATTTGCCTGAAATCACATATGAACCCCCATGAGTTGATGAGCACATGGACACGCCAAAAACCTGCCCCAGCTGCACAGCCACCCGGCCAGCTAACAGCCAGGGGTAGGCGGGAGGGCAGCGCACTGCCCACTTGGTTTGGAGAGGGCACAGGAAAAGTGACAGTCCAAGGGCTGCACAGGGAGGGCTCAGGACCAGCTAGGGCCAGCGGGACCCAAGTGAGAGGGCTGGGGTTATCTCGGGAGGGAAACGGGGGGCCATGCATGATGCTGGATGCATTCACAGAAACCCAGATCTCATGCTTATAGAGCAGCTCGAGCATACTGTGCTGCCAAACGGGGGAAGATGGTTTAAGTTTCTTAAGGAAATAAATAAAAATGCAGAGCTACTTTAATCCTTCTCATTTCTAAAGGAAAAAACAATTGCTCCAGTACAATAACTCGTAGCCAGTGCAACACAACTTGTAAAGGTACATTGATACTATCCCTACCCCCCACCCCCAGCAATGCCTGACATACAGGGTATACCTGCCAAATTACAATATAACTTGAGGGCTCATTTACTGAGTAGCATGTGAAATTAATGTCATTTCTAGCCATTTCATGCATCAGCAACCAGTTCTACCACGTGCAGGACCAAACACTAATATCATTCGGCTATGTTTTGTTGTCCTACCTGGTGCAAATCACCTTTATTTAAGACTGCTTGTTACACAGAATTTCTGTAGGAAGAGGAACAATATTCTCCTTCAGAAAAAAAAGTAATTAAATTTAAAAAGACTCAAAGAAACTTTTTAATATTACATACACACACAAACAGTAGTATTTGTTTCGTGTGTCTGTTACTGACTTCTAAAAATCTTGGTGTATCATCCAAAAAAGACAGATCAAAACACAAATCTGAGGAGAGCGCCATTTGCTACCCAGAGAAGATCCGCGAAGAGGGCTCCCCACCCACAGCAGAGTGGTGGAGATGCCACACAAATTCACCTGCTATGCAGCTGGATAGCTAAAGAAAAACTGCTAACATTCTGCTTGTCTGTCAAAAGCGTTATTCACCCTGCCCAAGTCAAATGACTATCATTTTTCAAGGCTGGTTCAAAGTGTTTTCCACAAGATGCTCTGGTAAGGCAGAGCACTGCCACATGCTGTCCTGCCCAGGCATCGGGAGGTGGCACTGCAGCACTGGCTTTTGTATCCTAACACCTAGAAAAATACAGCAATGTGGTCAATAAATACATGGCTTGCCTGATAAGGACATGAAACTGAAAAGGGTGCGTAAGTTTCCAGTTTTTTACCTAGATATTGCCTTACCCAATTTTTTGGTGCTTATTTAAATTTTTTTGAAAACTCATATGTGTATTTACCCCCATCACAGACCCCATCGCTCAGCTGGAGCCGCCGAAACAAACAACGCTCAGGTATCACCCAGCCAAGGGAAGCGAGGAACTGCGAGAAGAACAAGCAACACCAAACCTCCTCCCCACCCCAAACACAAACTACCAAATTAAAGAGAAAATACAGCAGAAGTACAGATAGGAGAGGATACTGCCATTACTTCCTTTTGACAAACTTTGCAGTGACGCTGGGCTTGATTCTGGCTGCCGGGCTTATGCTGCCCACCCTCAAAACTGGGGGCAAAGCCAGCCAGCGCCCAGCAAAGGGCTCTGCGGCATGGCCATCCCCAGCCTCGGGAGCAGACTTTGCGAACAGCTGAAGCAGCAGCTCAGAGCTGCAGGAACCCCATCGCATGGGATGGGGAAGCTGCTGCTGTTTCCAGCCCCAGGAACTGGGCTGCCTCTCGCCTTCTTGCTTGCAGCTTCCTGGGAAGTAACTGGTGGGAATGACCACGTACAGCGGCAGCAAGGGGATGACAGCGAAGGAGCAGAGGTGGGATGGAGAGAAGAACCACCGATCCCAAAGCCACTGGCCATGTTGCTCTCAGTGCTCAGCACACATGGCCACCCCCTTGCTTCATCCTGAAGTTACAACTTGCCAAGGATGTCTGCCAAAGAAAAACAGTAATGGGAAAGAAAATAAACCTGCTAACCTACGAACCACATGAACTCCATTTTCCCTAATGCCTCAACAAGGCCCCAGAGCTCCTTTGGGAGGCGATGGGGAGTATTTCTTAAAATTGGCCTCATGTGAATGGAAACAGAAACATAAATAGAGGTGGAAAGATGGAAAATAAGAGAATTAGATAAAAAGAAAAATAAATTTATCTTTATGTATACACATACCCCAGATACTAGCAGATCTACTTCATTAATGCTAGTTTATTTCCCCCAAATCTGCTATTTCCATGTGCAACTGACTAGTTATTCTGGGCACTTAACAGATATTAATATTCCTCTTTATTTTAGATATAGCAATTATATAACAGAAAAGACACAAAAAATGATCCAAAAATAAGTAGAAGTGACACATAATTGCAACCAGATTTTTAGTCTAATTTGCAAAGGGCCCATTCAAAATATTCCAAGATATCCACCTCTATGTCCTGAATCCATTCTGAAAATATAACAAGATTCTTGAGGCTCTTTTTTCTGGTCCTTATAAAAATTCCAAGTCTTCCTCAAAACACTCTGTGGAAACACAGTAAAGTACGGTACACACACATCACGGTACACACACATTACTGTTTTAGTTCCTACTGTGCTTGTAAAGGAAGTCTCCCGCTTGTCCGTATTTTTGTTTTGCACCCTGGAGCAGTCACAGTGCACGTGAAGCAGATTCCTTACAGGTAAAACCAGGATTAAACAACAACAGGTGAAAAAAGGATGTGCACAAGGGCTTACTGACCATGCCCAAGTCCCTGGGACCACACCAGGATTGATATCCACTGTGCAAAACCAAGTCCGCTTCAGAACACCTCTTCTCAGCTCTCTTAGCCCGCACGCATCCCCGTGACACTTGGCAACGCCGCAGTGCCAATGGAACTGTTATTCCAGCGTAGGTAACCCGCCACCCTGTTCTCTCCTCACCATCCGAAACCCCCGGGCCACAGCTGCTGGACACCTGTAGGATTCTCTTCCTGGAGGATGAGGCTGTGGTTTGTAACAGCACTGCTCAATTAGAATCAGCATAGCATCAAGATATCCCAGGTAATTTTTAATGTTGCTATAGAAAGTCTCCCTGAACTCCCAAAATTTATCAGGCGTAAAACGTATCAGCCATAAAAGTTAATTGTCTATACAGATGCTGGCCTCAAATCTCCTCAAGAACTGGATGTGCCACAGGTCAGGAACAGACAAGACACACATCTGTGCTTTAGATAGACTGACCCACTTATTCCAACTCGGAATCCATGGCAGAAATCACACAAAAAATCATTTGGAAACAACTTTTTTCAAAGGAAAAAAGGTTTCTTGTCCCAGATCCAACACACCAACTCTAACTTCCACTCAGCAAAAACGCACCAGTATTTCTATAACACACGTAACAGCCACAGCAGAACACGAGGTTTCACACCAGCTTCTCCACCCCTCGAGGACCATTCACACACGTTCATACTTCGGGTAAAATTTACAAATCTGCTACAATGAGATCAAGTTCCACTATCATGAACATCAGATCTGCAGGCCCAACAGTACAAATCTGACTGCATTTCTGACAAATTATTATTCTACTCTACATGTTTACGCTAGCTTTGTACTCTTCCCCAGGTTCATGCCAAACGCTGGAGAACAGATGCCGCCCGATATGGCTCCTGGCTTAATAGGTTTTTTTCTGAACCTGAACCGGCAGAGGAAGTTTATTCATCAGATTAGCACTTTGTATCTCTTAATTACAGTTTTATCATGTACAGTAGATTTACTAGGGTTAGATTTATTGTATCACCAAACAACAAACTAAGAAAGTAACATTTCTGCCATTTTAGGGGGGCTCTAACACATCCTCATTAGGCAGGGTAACAGAAAAGCCTGGCAGGCTGCTGTGAATAATTATTCCCCAAAACATACCAATCATTAGTTTGGTACCAACTAGGATATGTTAAAGGGAACAGCTAATGCTCTGGGTAGCTCTGAAACTGTTTAATGTTCAGATATAAACAGACTGCTACATTTATCCATGGAAAACAGAAGTCTGGCTACAGAAACAATAAATCTCCTACAACAGAAATATTGTCACCAGTCCTTTTATTTTTTCCTCTTTCACAAGAAATCCTGATAAATATTTTGCTAGCATGTGTGCACATACACAGTATGTATTTTTTTTTTACTGCTGCTTAAGGATCTTCCTTTTTTTTTTTATGATCATAATGGCTAAAAAAACTCCAACAAATTATATGAACCAGCCTGGGAACGTGTAGTCTTAATTCCACCAAAACCCATCCTGAAGGTACACACAAACACTTTAGAACGTTTCATTGCAATTCTGCCTTATGTCTGTATCTCTCTTAAAAATAAAAATGAAGTCCTCAGTGCCATACGCAATTCCTCTTTATTACACTTTGCAACTAACACCGGGAGTCCCTCAGCCTGGCACATAGCTGCTGAAACCGATGGCTACGTGATTGCTGTCACAGCGGCTCAGGGGACAGGCAATACGCCGTAGCCCGGGAAGGTGCTGATACAGTAACTCCAGCTCTTGTCCAGCTGCATCTGGGTCAACTACGGCAGTGAGACACCCATGCCACCAACTCTTCCTTCACTTAGCAACTCAGAGCTGCTGAAGAAAGTGAAAAGGGTGCTACTTAAATCCAATACTCAGACCAGGCAGCTCCTGGATTTGTGAGGTTTCAGCAGGACTTTGTTCAGATACCAAACCTGCCATGGGAGTAGCTTGCAGAACTTGTAGAGCTTTAACACGGGGCTCCACAAAATGCTGTTGCTGGTGGCTGCTGTTCTACTACAGCGTTCTCCAAAGGCTCTTCCCCAAGACATGGTGGGTCCACCCCAAATGGCTGCTGAACTCAGTTAAGACTACATCCAAAGAAAAGTTATGTATAGCCCTTCAGAAATGGTTTATAAAGGAAAACTCATAAATTAGTGGTTCCTATACGTAAAGTATGCAGTGTATGACCAACACTGCGCATCCTTCTGTGTAAGAATTTATTAGACATCAATTTCAATCAAACAGAGCGTTTTCTCACACTTTATAAAGAAGAAAAAAAAACCGAGTGTCTTTAACTGCATCAACTAATTGCCCTTAACACTCCTATCTGCTCTTTCACATCTTCGCTTGAGAGACGGGGTCCAATATTGTATTGGGCACAATACAAATGAGCCCTTATTAAAGTTCTCCTCCTATCTGACAATCTGCAATTAGGAATTCTTTCTAACCTTCTGAATTTAATGTAAAACTTTTTTTAAAAAAATAAAGGCGCAAGCTTTGTTGAAATATATTTCAAAATGAACGTTATCTCATTTTCCGCATTTTTACCTGTGTCTCTAAATTGCCATTATTTAAATATGCCCTTTTTTATTTTAGGATTCAATAATCTATGTCAAATATGAACTTGCTTAAAAAATTATCTGTAATTCTACCTAATGAACCTTCTTACTGATTTCCCATATGATCAAGCTTGGATAGTTTTCTTCGTAGCAATTTAAAACAGGAGACACTTCTCATGTTCATCTTTTAAATTTAGTGCTTTGCTTTTAATCTCAAGAATACAGCTTCATTTCCAAATACTAAAAAAATAATTTTTCCTTTCCTCATCTGAATTGTTTTCCTTAGCTCAGGCGATAAATATTTGTATTCTGTACTTCAGTTTTAGTGACCTAATTTGTGGCAACAGTCTCTGTCTTTCTGTGCCAATTTGAAAGTATGAAGCATACAAGATGACAAAGCCAATTTCAAATTTTCTGAAGAAAAAGAATTATAACCCTGAAAGGGGAAAGAAAACAAAACAAGAAAAAAAAAAAACACCCAAATGAACACATCCAAAACCTTAGCTAAAAATAACAGTACTGTCTACTTATCTGAATACTCAGGAGTGCTCAGTTCCCAGAAACACCAAGCACAGTCCTGAGTACTATTACAAAATAGGCTGCAGATGAAGCCCATTTGTTGGTTTTGCCTAGAGCAAAGTAGTATTTAATTACTGAACTGTGCACCTCCTCCCCAAAGTCATGTGCTGCATGACCCAGGAGACTGGGATTCCGGATGTTACAGCAGAGAGACCAGCGACAGTATATTCAGCATCGTATTTCCAGGGCTATGGCTACAAAGCTGCAACTTCTATGCTTTCTAGAGTTAAAAATACATCTTCCTGGACAGCTATAGGGCATCTTGCAGTGATTCTTGGCAGCCATATTTTGTAAATCACTAGACTGACTAAAGAAATAGGGATATTCCTGGTACTGAACACGTTATTCAACACTCTTCAGGTTCTTAAACCTCTTTTTTCCTTGTTACAGTGCAACACAAGACGAAATCATGTGTTTGGGGGAGATTTTTCTCCTTATTTCCTGTATCCGAATAGCTAAAAAAAGGAGTCTTATATTACTATTTTAAGACTTTCCAGCTGTTTGGGGTACAATGAATACAGACATTTTTATCCAGGCACAGCTCCTCTGCATAATGATTACAGACCTGTTGGAACAGAAGCAGCTCTTATGTATCTTCCTTCAGCAGCAAATACGTTGTTCCTTCAGAATTTAAAAGCCAAACCCAGCTGCTCAGAAAGCTGCACCCATACCCCAGTAAAACCACCCGCAGAAAGTCCTGCCTCAATTTTGACTACTTCACAAAAGCCATCCCTCCTCAACTCCCCACAAGATCCCAAGCCCAAATATCCCGTCTTGCTTTCCTTAAGGCAGCCAAGGAAAGGGCTCTTAATCACAGAGCTCAAGTCCACTGCTGCAGAAAAACTAGGATTCAATGAAAACTGGCCAGAAGCAGTAGCTAAAAACTTAAATCACTGCCCTCTTTCAATACTTAAATGATTTTCAGATCATACCAAGAAAACCAAACATTATTAAATTCTCCTTGATCAAACACCTACTCCAGACCAAAGGCATTTTTTCAGAAAAGAGGAACCAGGGGCTTGACGGGATGACCTTCAGGGTTAGACTCCTCTATCGGGGCACAAGTTGGGCAGATGCCTACAGCAGCAAAGCTAGAATTGCAGCATTTCTACAATTGACTGGAAACTGTTAGCTTCTGGATCAATCACCATAACTAGCACATTTAGTTGGGGAAGCAGTAGTACAGGCATGGCTAGTATGGATTACTTCAGAAGATGACCTGCAAAATCCACCTTCTGGACTCTTGTACGCTAACCTATACCTTCTCTGTAACGGAGAGGGAACAACCAGACAAGTGCTTGTCATTACCCCAGGTACCCCAAAAGGGTAAGTGCTCTCACTGGAAGGGCCATCATGGGAACAGCGATAGTGTCAAGCAAGCTGCAGAGCGTCCATTCTCAGGCCATTAGAAGGATGTCCCTTTAGACAGATGTTACAATCCTCCAGGAATACCTAATTTAAATAAATTAAGACTTTTGCAATCAAACATATAGACCCTGTCTCAAGAAGGTTTTGTGAAATTGCTAAATGGCTTTACTAAGTGCTAAAATAACTGCCTATTAATATTCTCTAGACCTAGACACAGGATATTGGTAGGTTGCTGGAATGATAAAGACTGGAAGCAGCATTATCAGCTACGTTGTTTAAAATCCCATGCAATATACCTCTTCAGCACGTGCCCAGTTTTAAGCATGCAACTATACAACTGCTAACCTCTGGCGTTGCATTGAAGCCTTAGCACAAAACTAATTATGGACAAATGTGGGAGCACACCTTTTAATCCTCGCTTGGATCAAACAGTCAAAATTTCAGAGAAAATAACTGGCTGAGAAGAGCTCTTGAATCGGGCAAAATGAGCCCTATCAGGAGCTTCTGCTGAGGCTAAGGGAGGGGAAGCGCAACATCCAAAAAATATCTTCTATTTGTGACCACGCATCATTCAAAATAAGTGCAAGTACTATGATCCACAGCTTTTGATCAAGAACGTGTAGAAATTAAACAGCTAAATGGCTTTAAAGATCTCCATACTGTGCTAATTTTCTGCTCCCAGCTGATTTATTCTCATTTTCACTGTTGGAAAACCCACCAAATAACATGGCCTGAAAGTCTGATCAAGAACATTCCATTTTTTCCAGTATGTTGTTCCTGATGTTCCCACAATAGATCATTCAGGGCTCTAAGGGACTGTGTCAATTGAACTGAATGATGGGGTCGCCTGCTGGTACATAAATGCAAAGGCAAATCTGAGGGGGTTTATTTTCAAAACAGGAGACATTGATCCTGTGACAGTGTTCCATTTTCCCGCCTTTATTTCTATTAGAGACAGTGATTACATCCACATCAATCGCTTGAGCTGATGGATATTGGTGCACTAACAGTGACATGGTTTTTCACTATGCTGCTGCTGCTGACCTGTATACAGATGGCTTCCAAAAAAGATTAATTCTGAGCTTGGACTAACACTATGTATTTATCAATGAAAAACTACTGAAATCTGGGCAGACTTTCATAATTAGTTGTTTTTCAGCTGTGTTTTTAGGTTTTTTTTGTTCTGGAAATCTTACTGAGGAACGGTGATTAGTGACCGTGTAGCCTGGCACAGATTCTATTTGTTATGATTAATATGTTTATATTGCTATCTGATGGTAATAAAACAGCATATGTAGCTCTTACAATCATCTATGGAAAGATATCTCGGCACTCCTACAACAGCATCCCTATCTTGCTGAGGATTTTTTCAGATGGCTATATGCACTCCTCTTCCATTTCCCCGTACTGTCACCCTTTTACAGTTTCTATCTGCTGTGCTTGCTATCTTTCCCAAGCTGGTCATCCATCTTCTGGCTTTTATCTCTTGATCTGACATACCATCTTGAGCCTGTGGTCACACATTTGCCCTGGATTTCACCTCTTCACCATGCACTGCCTATACGTACTCTGCACTCCTGAATTCATCTCTCCAACCACTTTCAAGAGCACTGACTTTATCTGTACTTCCTTCGGTACTTTCTGTTTCTATGGTCTTCTTTCACTACTTTTCCATTACAACATGTGAGTTGCTAACACTTTGCACGAATAAACTCTGGTGCTGGAAAAAAATTCAATTTCTCTTCAACAGTGTTTTCTGTTCTGACTGAGCTCTGTTCATTTTATTTTTCCTTGTGTGTTTAGTCTTGTACCCTGACTCACCTCCTGAAGTGCCTGCAGGAGAACAGCCTTTGTCTGACTCTTTTCAGCGGGTTCCCTCATTCTCAATTAGGAGGTTTGTTTTTTTTTAATGCTGCCATAACAATAACAAACTGAGGTGATTTGGAGTTATACCTACGCAGAGTAACAAACCACAGCAGAGACGGGAGACAGCAGCATTTGAACGAATGCAGAAATGGGGACAACAGCAGGTGGACAAGGGCCAACCTACATCTTCTCACAGGCACCTCTCTGCACCACGCCGACATCTACAACTCATGGCAGCGTAAGGTTGGGCATCTCCTCACTGAAGTCCATTCCATATTGGACATCCATAATTTTTTCCACAACCAAAAATAAACCAAAAAGACCCCAAATCTTCCTCTGCGGTATTCCCCGGTACTTGTGGGGCTGAGCCCGTAGGGACCGAAGCAGCCCTTGTCCAGGGGATCTAAGAGCACCAGCTCTACGGCCATGGATTTTGCTAGAGTCTAAGTTTCAAAACATCCATTAGAGGCCACCACTGCCTCATGGCTTTGGATTGGGTCTAGAGCTTATTCTTAAGGTTGCTATCATTACATAGATAATTATCCTAAATTCCTGCAGGTCTTTGGGGCCTGGTTTGTCTTTCCCAGTGAACAACCAAAGACAAGCTAAGAACCAACACACATCAATCTGCACATAAACAAGAGCTTTTCCAACAAAGGACCCACTTATTTGCCCTGCCCTTGCTATATAAGCCTGACCACATTCCCCTCAGCTCTTTTTAGCACCTATAAAGGTAATATCAAGTGCAGGTTTTATTTTCAACGTGGAAGTTGACAGAACTACCATATAAATAATACTAACCACATAAATGGAGCAAGAGAAGCATTTTCTGCAGCGGAAGACCAAGGAGAAAGGGTCCTCTATGAACCCGGCTGGAGTAAAGAATTTACGACACCGAGCATCTTCCCCAACTCCTACATTACTCTAGAAAAGATCTTGGATTATTAGTCTTAGCACATACCATCTGCAGTGTTGGGGATATAAACATGCAATTTGATTAGGGTGGGAAAAAAAGACAGTAACTACATGCTCTGTTCACAGAGCAGGTGAAGAGGGTTTGATCTATCCAAACACAAATAAATCTGGCTTGTTTCCCCATTGTTAAGCCTAGTCTTATATGCCTTTCCCATTAGAAAAGAAGTTTTGGAATTATATACTCTGGCAGCATCTAGTTTGGGGATTACGAATCATTTTTCTGAAATTCCTTTGTGAGTGTGTGAAAGTTGCCAATTTTTTCCTGAGGCAGATGTTTTGTTGAATACTAACAGCTCTGAGTCCACCGTTTCTGAAAAAAATGAAGGGTGAAATGTAAAACCCCTGTGAGAAAACACCATAATGGGGTGAAAAAAAGCAAAAAAAACCACCCTAATAACCTCACAGGACGCAGAGAAGATCCTTCAGTTGCAATTTACTACAATTTCAAGTCAGGAAAATATAAATTGTTACCAAGGATCATTTCCAGCTTTAGTGGCCATTAATCAAGAGCAACTACATCAGGACTTGCTACTTACTGAAGAGGAGGCCAGATATTTTTTTTTTAAATTGAGAAGACGACAAAGCAAACAGTGCCCTAAAGATAGGGAAAGCAATGTATTAATGATACCAAGAATACGAGGGTTTTAGTTTGTTTTGTTTTTTTATAATGGTTTCTGACTACTTGGGACAGGGCAAGTATTACTCATGAGTTGTGAGCTGATGGCAAAAGAGGCAGATTGGTACTTACAGATGTCAATGGCAGAAATACACTGTGCTTTAGACATGTTTTTCTTTATTAACCCAGATACTAAGCATGGTGAGAATTTGGTATTGAATATATAATTTGGTATTGAAAATATGTGCCAGCATTCATCATATTTAGCGTTCAAAGTTCTCTCCAGACATGAAACATATCCTAAAGCCTGGAATAAATTAAATGTAAACTGACAAGTTCTTTCTAGACCCAAGATGTTCACCTAAAAGATTTAAAGACATGTAACTCATGATTGACTGCAGCATTATTCATGAATGGAGATTTTTAAAGAAGGCTTAAGAAAGTTTACCCTCAGATTAAAAACTCAATGCTATTTTCTTTAGCCAAGCATTTTTCACATCCAGCTCTGTTTACTAAAGCAGCCTGAAATGAGCCTGTGGGAACATGCAGGTAAATAGCCATCATGAGTTCAGGACCTTAAAAAATGAAAAAAAAAAAGACCAACCCCAAAACCTTTCGCAAAACCAAAAAGAATAGATAACATACTCCTGCATTTGGCCGTGTGAAAATAAAAAAATAACCATGTGTGAACCTACATCGGAGATGTCTACTCCCACACTCCTCCACTACCCCTGCCTTACCAGATTGCTAATCTGCAAAGCAAGACATCCTTCCCTCATAACCACTCCACCAATACACCTACACTTTCTTTCATTCCCAAATAAGTCTAATGAAACTAAATGTGACAACAGTACTATAAGGTGCAAACCACAGCTCTGAGCCTTTAAAAGCTCTGAACTGTAGCATATTTTTTTCAAAAACAATCCAATTGCAGTATCTGAGTTTAAAAGACAGACACCAGCTACCAATGCAAACAAGATCAAGTGCAAAAGGGCAGTATGAAACAATCTTACTTAAGGCTTTTGGGGTTTTTTTTGAATTAAAGACTAATTAGCAGGAATAAATTATTAAATCAGAGCATTCCTCAGAAAAGAGAAATGTACTAATTAAAATGAATTTATCGCTTACAAACTTATTTTAGAAAAAGGATCATTTAAGTGGATCAGAAGCCAACCACACTCTAGCACCTCAAGATTTAATTTCCAGAAGCACCTTAAAAACTTAGAAACCTTACTGGAATTGACTTCTAACGAAGAACAGGATATGAAGTATTTGCCTTTTCTGAGTACTTCCTAGGACCAAGTTGATGCATCTCTCAAAACCCTTGAAATAAATTAAGAAACAAAAACTCTGACAAACATTATTTTGTGATATTCAAAGAGTCAATGCTCTTCTTATCTGTTAGATTTAAATCAAGTATTACAGTAAGAGTTTAATATCCATGATCTTACGCCTCCTAAGGAGACTGGGCACCACCACACACGAACACGACTGCACGCAATGACTCATCTGTGTGATCAACACACTTGTTCTATTTTCTATTTATGATCTAAAACAATAAAAATGCGAGTCCAAAGTAGCACTCTCCTTTCTTCATTCACTGCACTACACCAGACTAAAGTACTGCTTTACTTCTACTGAAATAAAAAGATGGGACATTCCTGGGGCCCCATTCTCTCATCATCGGCCTCTCACAGCTGTCATTGTCTCCACCACACACAGTCCAGGAGGCAGCAAGGCCACAAAGAAAGAATGAGAGAGGCAACGCAGGGACTTGCACAGCCCATGGCCCAGCTCCCACTGCGGGACTGGACACTCAGACACACAAGAGGTTGAGCTGCAGACACGAGACCATCGCCAGGACACAGAAGGTACAACAGAAATGCCTCACCCCCAGTAACTCTGCAACAAGAGACAGATTGTTTCCCAAGCCTCAGAAGTATCTCTTTCCTTAATTTATACAATTTTCAGTTTCTGTTACAATGACCACCTCCAATGCAGACATTCAATCTCCACATCTCTACATCCTACTCTGTGCCACATCTCAAAGTTTGACTGTGTAAGTTGTCATGAGCAAAAAAATATACAGTTTAGGTCTTAATGCTATGTATTTTGGCAGAGAATGTCTCCATCTACATTAGCTATACCAGGATTTCCATAAGAAACAGTATAGATTTTGCCCTTCAGGTATATACATTTAATGAAAGACTCACTCGTGCCTCCAAACGTTGTCAAGACATTAAGTTAGCCCTCTTCCTGGCTTCAGCATCTGCTTATTTTTTTCTCTAAATGAAGCTGTACCAAGGGTCTCTTGGCAGAATGTTAAGAATAGCATATACGGTGAGGTGACATGCCCATAATACACAGAACAAACATGCCATACAGACATCGTCCTTGACCAGATTTTCCATACCCCGCAATATATCCTTTTTTTTTTAAATCTGGGAGCTGTTCCAATATCTGAATCATCAAGAGCAGTCTTTTCTTTTACAAAACACCCTGAAAAATAAAAACAAGCTTCTTTCCTTGTCTGTTGAAAATGAAATATTTTACCCAACTCAAATTATTCTAGACTAAGGACAACTTTGAATGAATGCCAAGTTTTGATGCTTCCTCAGTGTTTAAGTCTAGAGGCATATTTATACTACTGTGAAGGAAAAATTCCCAGAGATCTGATGAACACGTCTGCCATAACACAGACCCAGATGGCTCTTACGCATTGTAAAGTCACCTGGATCTGTAGAAGCAATTGCATTGCTGATCTTAGAAGATTAAAGTAGTGTACCAAATGTTCTTCTTGCTAATTTGGCACTGTACAGAGAGTCTGACTGGTAAAAGGAACCCGAACACACCTGTAGAGGGATACACAACGAGTTTCAAAAAAATATTAAAAGACGGCGCTTAAAAAAACACTGATTTTCCTTTTCTGCATAGCACAAGGGATATAAAAATGCTGAACCAAAGCAGCCTGGTTTTGTTTTGTGACGGAGGCATCCTTCAAAGCTGTATGCAAATACTTGCATGAGTACCTATACACATACATAAAAACCTTAAAATTTAAGACTGTTGGCTTTGTACAGTAAAAGCAAGAGAGTCTACCAAAGAATATCTTAAGAAATGGGCTGAAAGTCACAAAGGATCCAATTCAGATAAAAAAGTTCAAACCCAGGACATTTCCTCTTCTTTCTGACTGGTTAGGCCAACATCAGACATCTGTTCTCACTATTTTTTGAATTAATCCCTTTTGAAGCAAACTATTCAAAATCTGAAGATACATCATCTGTCTGACAAGGGAGAGCCCCCATTACAATGTGCTATTTTGAATTCAACAGCCTCCTCTACTGGTGCAGTTGTAAACACGATCCTAGCTTGGTGTAGAGAAAAGTTTTGCTTAGTCAAGTTCAAACATCAGCAGATGGAAATACACCGTGTCTTGTAACTGCAGGGTACTGTTACATAGGCAGCTGCACCGAAATGGTTTTCAAATTGTCCCACAAATGACCTCCACTCTGTCTTTTGCAGAATTAAGCAATCACAGTAACTACTTCTGCCAGGTCAGATTTAAACAAATTAGACAGGATGGCTTTTCAAAATAAGAAACTCACCACATTAGGTTATCTTTACCTCACCTCAAACACTAGAATGAGAAACACATGAAAAATGCTGCTCAATGCTCCTGTTACTGGAGATGAGTATTTGAAAATAAAGGGATGATAGAGAAGAAGAGTCCATGACTTCTCCAGATGACATTATACTTTAATAAGTACTGCACAAATTGCTCACAACATTTTGAAAAATTTTCAGTATTTCTCAGACTCCAAAGAGCTCCCATCATCTTTCTTTTCTTACAATATTTATAAAGCTGTGATGTCTTTACTTTGCAGAATTGCCGTTTAACATTCTTGAGTAATGCTACTCAAAACTTCATAATGCCACTTCTCTCATACAAATCCGAAAGCCTATTTTCTTCCACTCCAAGATTTAGAAACTCTAATGTAAGCCTACATGCATTATTTGTGCATGCTCAAGGAATTATGTACCTATGGGACTGGGAACCAGTACCACGTCCAAATATTTCAGATAGATCAACCTAGTGCAATGACAGCAGGGAAAATGGCTTCAGTCTTTACAGCAATTCACTCATGTCTTCAAATAGCACCCTTTTGCTTCCCTAGTTTACCAGCCTCCAGAGTCTTCTCAAGCAAGCCCCCTTCCCCACCTCCATCTCCAACAGAGTTACTATTAGTTTCTTAGGTTGACTAGATAATCCCATTAAGAAGTTCTTGTGTACCCCATCTTTTTTCTAGAAAAAAGAGCTTGTGAAAGTACACATAGATATGGATCAATCCAAAAGAATATTTAAACATATTCTAGTCCCACTGACTTCAATTACTGAAGTGATTTGTTGGAGCAGAGCCAGAACAATAGTTCCCTGCAAGAGCGGGGCCATAAAGAACAGTCAGCAACATCCTCCTCTACCTTATGGGGGTCTCCTTGCAAGGTAAGGTTTGCCAAAACAAACTCCCTCTGTCTACGAGTGCCCTCCATAGACCTAAGATGGTACACAAATAAAAGCTTGCTAAAAACTTTAAGAGACTGTGATTTAAAAAAAAAAAAAGAAAATAAAAAGAAAAGACATCTGCTACACCCACAAGACATTTGTTAAATTACAGCATATATTAAAAACTCTACAGATACAAACGTGGTATCAGTTATCTACTGCTGAAAGAACAAATACTCAATTGTGCTCTTGCACAATACTTAAGTACGGCTGTGGGTAGACTGGTTCAGAATGAAGTTTCCCTTTACTAGGAAAAGGTAATCGCACCTCCCTTGTAACTCTAGCCATGGAGAAGAGATAAGACAATATGTTTAAGGAAAGCATGCAAAATCAAAATTAATTATAAAGGGATTGCAGTTACATAAATTAAAGAAAACAATTGCAAAATCATGACTGCACATTAAATTTGAGACAGCACATGGGCTGGATATTTGCCCTCTGATCCAGATATTAATATTTTCCTTTAGGAAGCCAAGACTTTAGTACTTGAAAAAAACCTACTACAATCAAAACACAGTAACTTTTCCCCCTTTTTAAAAACTGGTACACTAAGCCAGTAGTGACTCCACATTTCAGGTAGGCAACACAGTTTTTACAAGGTGTTTTGTCAAAAGGTCTATTTAGTAATATTTCCATGCTGTGAACTGATGTGTCATACCATAACAACTCTCAACAAAATGAATATGGATTTACCCCAGACAACAACAGCTCCTAAAGGAGCTGTTAAAGACCATTGAATAAAAGAACACAATGTAAAGATTCATCGGATTGCAGAAACCAATATCTAACAAAAACTGCAAATGCACATAATTGCAATTACTAATACTTAATTGGACCAAACCCTCAGTCCACTTATACAACAAATAAATAGATAAATCATTGAGTGTCCTTACCAGAACTACTCTCTGAAACCCCACAAAATTGAGATGTGGCAGCAGTGCAGCCCTTGGTATTACACCACCTGTAACACAAACCATATTATGATAGTTTCTATCAATATTTATTTTAAAGGATGAAAAAAGGATAAAAGCTATTTTTTCTACCAGTCTTTTAGTGAAAGCATTAAATCAACATTAGATTTCGTACTGATTACCATCTATGTTTAGATAAAAAGATAAACGAACAAAAATTAAAGACCGTCTTTTGATTTCTTACATGGAATTTGTTTAAAAAATTACAGGCACAGTTTCAACTCTCTTCTCACTCTTTTAGTTGAAAATAAAATCCTAACACAAAATAGAGCATTAGCTTTAATGGAATGTCTGGGTTTTCTGGCTGCTTATATTGACAAAAGGGAACTCTATGAGAATTCAGATTACAGTTTACAAACAGCAAAGCATACATACAGGAGTTTATTTTAGGGTTAGCTAAATTATCCAACTGAAATGACTCAATAGTAAGATTTTAAAAAAAAACAAGAAAACAAGGCCATGACCAAACCAGCCTTTGTTTCCAAAATTGACCATTTTGGATCTGAATTCAACACCAACAAATTAAAAAGATTCTTTCATATAACATGTTCTTTAAAATACCTTCGTGGAGTAAATTTCTCCAAGTGTCTTCAAAACTTAAACACTCCCTAGGTGTTACCTACCCTACACACCTGTGATCAGAACAATTACTGATCCTATATTTGTATAACATAGTGGTTCCTACTGCCAACACTCATTACCAATCAAATCACTGGAGAGTAATTTGATGTAAACGGAAGGATTAAATAGAACGGTCTGATGGTAAGAGCACAGGAACACTGTCTGGGCACTGTAAGAAAAGAATTCACTTACGGATTACAGAAAATGCTGTTTGAAGGAGGACGTAGTTAATAGTGAAACAGGTAACCCTGACGCAAATGGAAGAGGATGAGGAAAATAGCAAGCTATTTTCTAAATATTAAACTCCAGCCACAAACACTCACAAAATACATTACAAATAACACTGAAACTTCCCAAAAACCTCCTTAAAACAGGGACTAGAACCAAGGAAGGCAACACGTGCCTTGAACACCACGCAGCTTTTAAGACTTTCTATCACCTTCAAAACAATCACTGACCTCTAAGAAACCCTCTTATTTAGTGTGTTACTAAGCCGAGTAAGACTTGAAAAAATGTTTCTTCTTTGTTTTGATTGAGGAACTACAGAATGTTTTGGTCAGCAATGATTCTCCTTATTTAAATTCCCAAGAGATTCAAGCAAACCAGTATCTGCTCCCTCCCTCCTTCCCAACAGCTGGGTCTTCAAATTCACGTGAAGAGCCCTGGACAAGGGAAGGGGAGTTGCCACAAATGCTGACAACACTACTCTCCTCCACACATAGGGAAACTGTGGCATTTGTTTAATTAATATTTTATTAATATTTACATATTAATGGTTCTACTTTCCAGAATGAGAATATCTAAATACTATGACCTAGAGGCGTGAAGTAAATGCTACAAAGCATCACTTGGAATACTTAGATCACCAGCTTCCCCATAATAAAAGTCAGTTTATTCATTACTGCATTTCTAAGAAAAACATTCCAGTACCACCCCCCTGGGTTTGAAAAGCATCCTGGTCCTTCTCTGTAACAACACTTACTGACAGTAGCTCACACATCGTAAGTGAAAAGGTCCTGACCTTATGTTAATGTAATTTTAATTCTCTGCTAAGCTATTATGTACTGCCTTGATCATTTCTGTGAACCTAACTGCATATATCAACTGAATTGCTAAAATTTAATTTAAAATAATTGGAAGCAAAGCTTAAACACTTATAAAATTTTAACCCCAAGATGAATGATAGTGCAAAAGGTTATTAAACAGGGATGCTGATCCTGCTGGTTGAACAAACAAGAAATAAGTTTCAACACTTCCACGCTTTGAACTTTGTGCATTTGACGTTTACATTAAATATTTTTCATCCATTTAGAGCAAACTCTGTTTCAAGTATACAATTGATATTACCCCACAATGATGCCAAACAGGAGAAAGAACCAGGAGGCTCTGCAGGAGAGCAGCATACCACTGCACCCTCCACAGAAGCTGCTTGAGGAGGAATTCCTTTCCTCTCCACAGTTCCCCACAGAGCATGCACAAAAATACAGCGTACACAGAACACCAGAAGTTCATCGTTGCATTAACCTCCCTACAACAGGAAACCTGTTTACAGTTCACTAATTTGCCAGGGGATGGAGAGGGCTGAGAGGCACACAGCAAGAATTAAATGCAGGGCCCAACTTACCGGGTCTTTTAAGAATGACTGAGTGACAAAACTAATTTTTCAGATGGATCCTAACAGCCACCTACTTCTGCAGTCACTTGCGTCACCAAACATGACCATCAGAGAATTCCCTAAATTATATTTATGCTGGAAACACTTTCATACCGCTTCAAATCAAAAAATAAGAGTAAAATTCATTGCACGTGCTACAAAGACACACATTACATAAGGAGAACACGTTCAAATTTTTTTAAATAAAAATTAGTGACGTGAACAGGATTTGTAGCATTTAGGATGAAAACTTCACATTTAATTATATTCCTACCAATATATATACCTCACACGGTGCTCACCTATAACCAAAGGGTAGAACTTCCCTCACTATATCCACTCTTCAAACTTTCATTCTGCAGTAATGCTGTGGATTGCCTTGTAGTTACATGCTTAGCCTTTTCTTTTTCTTTTAAAGTGCCTATCTACAGGTGTTTCAGATAAATCTGAAAGAGTCAAACTGCAAACCTACAGTCTCATTAAAGAAAAAGTAAGAGCTGAGCAGCAGAGGAAGGGCTAAATAGATTTACCAGCCTCAGGAAGAGGACAAGAACAGAAAACACTGCAAAAATTGTGGATGATTTTGAGAACCCAACATTTTACGTGACGCTAACTGGCAAGCTTAACGACCGTGTCTGTTACTAAAATGTTCACACTCTGTAAAAATTTGTGCATCGTGAGCATGAAATCTTTCTCTCTGCAGCTTAAAATATCTATGCACTTAAAAACCATATACAGAAATATACATTACCTCCGTATTTCAAAACTAATCACAGAGCAGGAATTTATCACACTACCACCAGCACATGATGATGCCATGTGTAAACATATTGCATTTGTTTGCGCACAAGACATCAACAGAAATGGTAAATTAAGAAGATCTTCTGAAAGTGTCACTCTCTTGAAGTAGTTGACTAATATCGGTGAAGTCGAGGCCGGGGTACCCCAGGAGGCCACGCTGGATTCACCTGCCACTGGGCGTGCTCCTTGCTCAGCACGGAGTCCTCTTTACCCATTTCATGGGTGGGTTTTTTCCCACAACCTTCTTCATTTTGCTAACTGAAAGAAACACAAGGAAAAGTGTCTCGTATTTCTCTAAATTAAAGGAATATAACTATCCAAACAAGACTGACTTGATCTCTTTAAATGATAGCTCTGTTTGCAGCCCCCCCAAGCTTCTGGACAGCAACTTCCATCACAGATTCTTCTCTTCCACAACTTGCAACTGAAATCCTTATTACTAATAGACTCGGATTTCTTAAGTCAATGCACAAAGAAGTAACATTTCTTTTTTTGAATGACTGTCTAGGGTTTTTGCTTGTTTTGTTATTAAAACATGTATAACTAAGGAAAAAAGAAAAAATTAAAGTACATGCTCATAAAAAGTACTGATGTGCATTTTATACATTTAATGTGGCCCATTAGGGAGAGAGAAATTATCTACCTTTAGGAAATACTATTTACTGCTGTCTGCCCCACTAGACCACCTATTCATAGTATTTGATGCTGTTTTCTTTCTGTACGATGACTATGATGACACCAAGGACTGCTATTAAGGTGATGTAATGCATGTGTACAGAAAAAAGAATTTTGTACGAATGGACAAATAAAAATCTAAGTCCCTCTCTAGAACTTACAGCAACACATGCATTTGGATCTTCAGAGAGCTCAATGCATGAATAAGTTCTTATTTTTAGCTGCCCTATGAGCACAGCATAATTTCTGGTCTGCTTCTCCCTCATCTGCATAAACCCAAATGTTACCACTGAGATATCCGATCTGCTCTCTACCACTTACTCCCTTCTAATCCCTCTGTTTCAAAGCCCATCCACCCAAAAAACATCACCAGCAGAGAAAGTGAAATCCAAGCAATGCATTAATAAAATAAGGGTTGGTTCTTCCACAAAAACAAGATTTACTTCTCGGTTTTCTCTCTGCAAACAGCGCTACAGATATCTTTTTTGCCCCACCTGAGGAAAACAGCACAATTCACAGGAGAGGCAACTTACAGAAAACCAAAGTCTTAGGGTGAAAAATTCACACCAGCCTCTTAGAATTTCTCTATGAAAACTAAACAAAACTGTTTAATTTCCAAGTAGGATTGCACTGATTAATGAATATTTTGTTGTAATTCAGAAGCTTACACACAGCTCAACCAAACGCAGCATCAGAAATCAAACTGACACTAAATCATTTATCACATGCAATGTTTAAGATCACAATTCACTGAATAATATTTATTATCAAAAAGTAAACATGACAAAAGTAGTATTTCCTTGACAACAGGAGACACAGTAATTTCAGGAGAAAACAGAAACACTCATCGCAGAGTAGCACTCCAAAACCTCTAACAGCCCTAATTCTGCCAAAAGGGTCTCTGAGCAAGACTATTCAGATACTGAAAAATGCATGCAGGGAAGTTTGAGAATTTCAAAAGTTTAGAAGCCTTTGGGTCATAACCATATTCAAGTAAAAAACCCTCAGGAAAATTTTATCCCGTAAGTTTATAGCCCCGACAACTAACATTTTCCATAAAGCTCCCCAGGCAGATGACAACCGGATACGGATGAAAATGCTACAGACAGGCACAGCCCCAGCAGTGTTGCATCTTCAAGTGTAACTGTACCAGTAAACATTACTTGTTAGCAAAACAGTTATTCCAGATTCTGAAAATGAAACTATGAAGTTTAAGATCTTTATCTGTAAAACACTAATGTTCTGCTTTGACTACCTCAAGGCAGTATGCCAGGTGAACACACATCTTTTCTTCTCTTCCTTATTCACTGCTATTTCCATAATTCATCCTTTTCACAGTTTAAGAAGTTGCACCTTTCCAGCAGGGAGGATATTTTTAGAGTCCACTGATGGTGCTCAAGAAGTCTATTTGACTAGCTGCTGAGGGCACATGAAGGAACCACTATGTACATCTATATGAGCTTTAACTGACACATGTATTGAGCAGACAGGTTGTGCTGGTTTTGGCTGGGATAAAGTTAATTTTCTAGCTACTAAGAAGGAAATCAGCTCTATCCAGGCAAAATCAGGACACAGGTTTTTGAGCTTTACTGTGAGGTGCGTTCTTCAGATGACATACGTCTTTCAAACACTAAAGGAAAATAATGAAAGAATTAAAGAACTGCAGCAAAGTGCCTTGCATTTCCTATTGCCCAATGCTCTGCGCGTATGGAAGACAGGCTTACTGACTTTTTTTTCCCCTTTATTTTATTTAGCATTTTGTAGTATGTCTCCAAAGTGTTAATGTCCATTGCTTTTTTTCCCCCACAGCTTGCTTATGTACAGACACTACTTGCATATATTTCTATAAAGTTACTTGGATGGACTATTTTGTAAACAAGACACTGAAATTCTCATTCTTTCTATTTGAGAGTTATTCCAATTCTTTAGCCTGATCATAATTCAAACTATTTGGCCGAAATCCTCCAAGTTTTATGAGTATATTCTCAGTGAAAAAATAACGAGAATGATATTTAATAAACTGAAGGGCAGCAGCATTTCATTTTTCAAAGGTAGTCTCCACTTGTATTGTTTCATTACTGGTCTTGCAAAGGCTACAGCCACTACTTTGCATACTCATTAAAACCAATCTCTGGGGCTTGCACCTCTTTTTCCTGAAAAAATAGCCTTCAAAACACAAACCAGTCAAAAGCATTGCAAAGTTGGTCTTCTTTCTCATTCCTGAAAATCCTCAATTTTACCATTTTAAAAATTAGTAAATAAACATCTTTTTTTTCCCCCCTTGCCATTCTACAGACCACCTGTACCAGTTTATCTTACAGTATCAGCCACCATCACTGCCACCACTCGCTGCTACATCCTTTGTGCCTGCCTTCGAACTCATGACCAGAGGTTCACCCACATCACAATTACAGAAAATGAGGAGGCTTCATCTTTCCATATACCCCCACTAAGTCAGTGCCACAATGTTCTCCCAGGAGAAAAGCGTGAGAGCTGAAACATGGCAAGTGGCAGCAGCCGAGGACGCTCAGAAATCAGGCCCGCCCTCACTGCTTTTGGACTGCAAGAAGGGAAGAGCCAAACCGCCAGGCAGTGACCGTGTCTTGCAGGGTCCTGGTTCCTTTCAAATAAATATCAAGTGGCACTTCTAGGATGGAGCACACACCACAAACTGCACTTTAATTTGCTTGAGTATGCACGTAAAAATAGCGAGACTTGGTCCTAAATTAACCTTAACCTAAAGCAGGTTATATCATAATTATGTCATATCTAATTAAAGTCCGTATCACTAAAATAAAGGTAGATACAAATGTCATTTGGCAGCTGTAGCAGTTCTCAAACCTGCAACTGGAACATAGCTCAGGACATGAAAGCATAACAAAGCTACTGGTTGAACAGCCTAAATGCTAGAATTTAGGTTGATTTTGCTTTATTTTGTAGCATTCTAGTAACACTTTACTAAAGGGAAAGACAGGTTCTAGGATTTCAGAGCTGTAATTCAATAGTCATATGGAGTTACAACATAGATAGCTCTTACTCTCTCCCAGGAGACAAGTCGAATTCTTGGCTCAGGTCTGAAGTGAAAATAAACAGGCAGCATTAATCCAGTCACCATCTATTCATAAATCACATTAAAAAAAAATCAAACCTTGGTTTACTGAATGGCAGCCCAAAAGATTATGTAGGCATCTGTCAGAAGTAACGGCAAAAAGAAGGTGACTGACAAAGTCTTTAAAGTAGCTCTTGCAATCTGTGTATCTGCTTACGAAGACAAAAATCATCTTGGGACAGACAGACTCACAAAGTCAACCGAGCAACTCAAACCAGCCTTACCAATGCCCATGGTCCTGCTTTATGGAAAAGATTTTGACAAGGAAAGAGAGTCTGTTTTTCTCCAATTTTGGAAGCACTGCAGCTATGCATTGCTTAACAATTTAGTTTATTAAAGGCAACAACTGTCAAGTTCTATACAAACTAATTTGTCGTGCAGCGATTTTACATTATTGGAATCTTGTTATAATCTGACTAATGCACGCTATCGCTTTCTAACCATGCCTATAATTGGTTTCTTGGCTATAAAGGCCGAAAGACAGTAATCCAAAACATCTTCCCATTACACTGAAAAATATGCATGTTTGCAGAAAGTTACATTACTTAATTTTCAGACTCAATGGGCCTTTAATAATTAGAGATTTTAAAAGAGTGTTTGCAAAAGGACGCTAATTGTTGGTGCTGTTCAGAAAGTAACATGTTTGTGTAGGAAAATACCACCTCAAGACCTGTAAACACCGAAACAGCACATATTGAGATACTTACAGAACACAAGAAAAACTCGAGGGAAAAAAGGTCAAAAATTCATTCAGATGGAAGAATACATTCCAAATCTATACATCCAAACCAAACAAGAAGCCCAGCCACTAAAAAGCCGTTTAGCTCACAACTGTGACAGTTACTCACGAACATAACTTGTTTACTTCCAACACACGCAACTGTCCATTGCCCTTGCCTGCAGTCCTTCACAGGGCACGCAAAGTTCCTTGAATTTGCTGGTGGACTAGCAGCAGCGCAAAACACAAGAACTTTGCACAGGAATCATTGTTTAATATTCCAAAGCATGGTATTTGACAGAAGTTTTCATTGCAGTACTGGGATTGGCATACAGGCAATTTTTAAGATGTTTAAAGTGTTCCAGCCAGCTATATTAGTACTTTGACAAATATGGGTTACTATTTTTGATGGAAAAGATTAGCAAGTAAATATTATCAGGACAAGCAGGATTGCCCAGATGCAGAAATGCTTCTTAGCAGAGGAGAAAACACTGAAGTTGCCACTTGAAATGCAACAATTTTTGTAAATTTTTAATGTATTACGGATTTTTTTAAAAAAAGTAAAACTACTACAGAATCTTAAAATTTGTCTATAAATTTTGGCAGCTGAAGCGTACACCTTGTGACAGACTCTCATGATTATAGTAAATCAACAGGACCACTTTACGTGGAGGACTATACGCAATAAGCACATGCATCATACAATATTCCCCGAGTCACAAGGAACTGAAAATAAGAACAAGTACTGTCATGCAAAGAGAGTCAGAAAAATACCCAGCGACAAAAACTGCAAAACAAACCATTGACAGTCGCTCCCAACATGCCTCAAGCTGACTGTGAAACGAGAGAAATCACACTCCAAGTGTCTTGCAGAGTTTAAACACGAGCCTCGTTATCTGCCTTCAGATACAACTCTCATCACCAGAGCAGGTGACTCCTTCAGTAGTGCCAGCTCATCCTCAGACTACTGTAAACTGGGCAATTGCTACCAGCTACATTTTATCAATAGAGAATAACTGAACCTTAAGCACTTCTTCAAACAGCCTGGCTCCCAAGCGATGCCCGGAACACCAGTCTCTCCAGCTAAGCTCGCTGGATCAGTAACACAAGTGGTCTTGGGTTGGTTCTCTGCCCAGAGCTGTACTGCGCCCGGTAAAGTACGTAAGAGCCAGGGGCAAGACCAAAAAAACCCAACAACAACAACTCAAACCAAAACAAATCCACACACAAAAATACAAAAAACCCACACCATCAAAAAAAAGCCCCAAACAACACACCTGAAAAATTGAAATCTTTGTATATTTGCAAGAAAATGGAAGAAAGCAGCTTGCTGCAGAGATTCCGTCCATCCTTAATTGTTTCTTTCACAACTATGACAGTGTGAACTATGCTGAAACACATGCAGAGTCACAGCTTTGGGGAGACTGGCTGCAAAGGAAAATCACAAAGAGCTCATCACCTTTCAAAGGACACTGGCCTTTGCCAGGTGGGCTCTCAAAGCCCTGCACTATGCTTCCCCTATTGTTGATAACCATGCCCTCCAACAAGCGAACAGCTGTAGCACCCTACCCTCCAAAGGACAGGGTATTAAAAGGCAGAAGAGCACCCCTGCTTGTTGTCAGATGTTTGGCACTAATAGGGGTTTTTCCCAGTGCTTGCAACAAACGCTGAGAAGAGTTCAGTGGAGAAGATGAAGCGTGTGGTTGAAGATACCGCTGATGCTTCCACTAGCAGGTGAGTTTCACAGATAAGAGCCAGGAGGGTTTTAATCCAGCAATAGCAAACGCTTTCTAGGACACAGCTTAAACCTCCTAGGACAGCTAGCTAAATGAATAACTTAAACCCTATAGATAGTGGGAAAACAATTTTTGTTCCCCGTGGGTCGAGTGCTCACAGCAAAGTTACTTGCAAAAGAGGGACGAGATGCAAAGATGACACACACAAATTCCACAGCCAGCAGTCACAGCCCGGGGTATCGCAGCACCGCTCTGTCAAGTTTAGCAGAACGCATTTAAAATTGTTTGGCTATGTAACAAAACAGATCTAAAAATATCAAGCACATGCAAAGTATAATGCATCTCTCACATAATCTCCCTGCCTTATTATAAATTCGTTTAAGAATTCATTAAAAGGATAAGTATCATACACGCTTATTAATTTACAGATGAGTGTAAGCGGGAGAGAGGAGGCAGGAGACAAGGTGAATGGGTAGAAGAGATACAAACCTATGAGGAAATTTTTCCCATCAGAGCAACCAGACCATAACATCTCTTTGGTACAGTAACACATATGCTGTGAGAAGCAACGTGCTTTACTCTGATCCCAAGAATTCAAGCTTCTTGTGAGATACCCCTTGTTATTTTATTCCTCTTCAGTTGGTCTACGAGCTACCTACTTCCAACAGAGACCTAAAAATTGTCCTATGTTTTGCTGTATATGAAGGAAAATATATAGTACTGATGCTGATTTAGGACTCACAAATTAAGGTGATACGTAGGTACGCATCGCTGGCTTTCCTCTTAGGCCTTGGTTCAAGAAGGATGCTTTTCTTGAAGTAGTTTAAGTGCCATTATTTTGAAATCACCATCCTCAGAAAGTGGTTTTGAGAAATAGGACCAGCTTTGCTTTCAAGCTTTCGATGGCAAAGGCACACAAGCGTGAATGTTACTGAAGCAAAGGTTTCAGAATTAAACATGTATGCAAAGAAGGATACACAGCATAGATGAATAATATATGCCTATAAATAAGCAGAAAAATAGACTTAAAATATCCACATAACTATTAATTAGTTATTAATATTAGATCTCTGGTCTATTTCCCTTCAAATTAGCAATTAGCCACCCACTAGCAAAATGTCAATTGCAAAACAAGAGCCTATATTTATAGTACAACCTACTTTGAGTTTTGAGAGACATGTCAGCTACTGCTAAATTACAATAACTCTATTGTGTGCCTTCCCAAATTAACACCTAACCTTCATTACAGGCAACTATACCTACAAAAGTGATATTAGATTTTAATAGTCTTTATTACATCACATGAGCTGGTGCAAACATTTTTCCATGTAGAAGTCTGTGCAGAGAGAAATTTAAAAAAAAAGATTCACTGGTATGAAGCTGGGCTGGACACTGGCACGCTGTATCTTAAAAGGGTCTGTGCAACAGTGATGCTGGGAGGAGTAAGCCCTGCATCCAGCCCAGGAGATCATAATAAATTCTTGGATCTGATTTTATAATTTCCCACCCAGAGACCAGCTTTGATTGCTAGTACTGTGAAATGCACTACTCCATCTTTAGACTGTATCCATATGGAAGAGTCATCAACAAAGGGGCAGTAACCTCTCTGACAACATATCTTATCAATCAGCGGGGGAAAGTGTACATGCCTGCGTAACACACCCTGCACAAAACCACACTGGGTGCTGTCCGAGACCCCCGGGGACTGCCAGCTCACCAAAACAGACGGTGCACTTTACACGTGGGTACCCACAGAAACACAGAGGCCACTCTATGGCCCCTCCAGCTTCTCGGCCATCATGGAAAAACCAAGCAGAGTGCAATCAGCACGGGAAGCTGCTTCTCTGCAGCTCTTGCAAAATGGTGTAATTCATTATTTCTCTGGCAAAACTAGACCATGTTGGGGATTTCAGGAGGTCAAAAATCACTGTACTGAATTAATTTTTTAAAAATATGGCCTATTCTGCTGAGTTTTCCTCTGGTTTGTGTTTGTTTTCAAGGCAAATCACAGTTCTCCTTTCCAGAGACCTGACAATATCCACAGAAAAAGTGGAAAAAAAAGCATCCTGCAGAGGTTCACTGAAGATGGAGAGCTGGCAGGAGAAGCCCTGGCAATGCACACTAAATTGCCTCAAGCCTTCTGCTGAAGGAGAAGCAGGACTCACTGTTTCTGACACAGAGAGGAAACAGAAATAGAGAATTACATAGAAACAGTTCTCTAAACAAACAAGACTAAGGAACACAATCTCCTCAACAAGGGGTGACCTGTGCTCACATTTCAGTGGATAATAGTCTATTTTACAGTTTTACAGCAGATTAATTTGGAATACTCAGAAATGTCTCAAAGACAGGCTTGAAGAAAAACACAGTAATCACTGCTGCTTGTCTTTCCTCTTGGTATAAAAACACATCACTCTCCATCAGCTTGCAGGAGCACACTCCTAATCACACCTTTTACAGAACCTGCTTCTACAGCTAGCTCTTTTATTCTTGTAAAAAATAATTTTAAAAATCCTCCTCTTAGCCTCAAGATTTGCACAAAACCAGGGGCCCTGTGTCAACTGTTTAATTTCTCATGTATTTATACATAACAAAGTATTTGTACAAATAAATCAATGGTAGCTGAAACTAATTTTGCACACTGCAAAATCACATTGAAATCCACAGGGAGTGATGAGAATCCTGAATTATTAAGATCATCATTTGCTATCTGGGAACGAGACTGTCTACGTTTTTCCATTTCCTGAATTTTTATTTTACTTTAAAATTCACTTTAATACTATAACTATTAAGAACTAGAGGAGTCAAAATTGAGAAAAGGAAAGAAGTGCTACAAGAAGATACAAAATACAGAGCCAGCTGGAATCCAAAGCCACTTTCATCACATGGGATATTTTTGCATCCATTGTACATTTTATTTTTTCTATTAACTGTCACACATGTAAGCAGGAATGCTGTGAGGCACTTTAAAAGGAGACAGAAAAGATGACCACAGTCCCGTCCATCCCTTGCTGGGCTTTTCCTTTATATATGTTGAAAATATTTAAACCCTAAGCAGATCACTGAAAAGTTTCAGGATTAGGGTGGGCTTGACCAGCTAAGTGAAAGCCTCCACTATCAGCGAATTTCATTCAAGCAATGGCAGGGAGGAGATTAGCGTTTCTTACAGCTATGAATAAAAACTGGAGCCCAGCTATCGAGAAGCAAATCTGCCTCTGTAGCTGTAGCACTGCAATCAATCTCACACCGCCTGCTTCATATCAAACCAGCACTGAGTCAAGGCCTAATTCATCTCTCTGGATTTTTTTCCAATTCTAAATCAGCTTACTGAAACAGTTTATCTTAAAACTTGTAAACACACTACAAGGAGAAGGAAAAAGATTATTTTTTAGTTACATTTATCCTAGGCAAAAATGTATCCATTACAGAGGGAAGGACATTTGACAGGATTTTTATGTTTTGAATGGATCTTAATAGAAATAAGGATAGAATGAGGTTTGGGTATATTACAGAGACGAAGGCAAGTGGTTTTCTGGAAGTCCTGGCTCATACAAACCACTCAAAAAATCCACAACAAAAACTTCAAACCACAGAAAAAAGAACAATCCAGTAACAGACACTTAACCCCTATTGCTGGTAGATGAACACCCACTTTTAAGTACTACGTCTGCGAAAGATTATTCCATATTCCACAGGCTCCCTGGCACTACCAAGGGCTGCTTTCCACCAGACAAACCACAGACTTCTCAGTCAATCTAGGTGCATCTCCTCATAAGAGTATCCCCCCTCTGAGATGCCAGGGAAGCTGCCTTTCCACTGACTTTAACCTTAATTCAGTTAATGTATTAACTGAATTGAAATTGTTATAACTGAATTTTCTATTATATAACCACAGAAACAATAAATCCTATGCCATTCTATCCTTCACCTGAACCACAGTTAAGGAAAGAGCCACATCTGATGACCCCATGCAGTACAGCAAGAAAGCTGCCACGGTTCTTCAGTTACACAGCCTCTCTGTGGATGAAGACGAGAGCAAAAGCATGACTCAGGATATGGAAGGCAGTCAGAGAATGAGGTAACATTGTCAAGTGATCATGGGCTTCAACTTCTGCTCCTAAATCTGCTAGACTCTTACAAATGTTATTCAAAATACGCCAGAAATGTTACTTTTTGCCTCAGGTGAAGCACACTTATCTGTCTATTCAGAAGAGCAACACTCAGACAAGAAATAGGTTCACTGTAGATATGCCACAACATATATCATTGAAAAAACCCATTTCTTATTTTGTCAAGAACCAAACTGAGAACACTTGCAAGTAGTTAAAGGTTTGTAAGGCTTTCTAGACCTATTGCACTTTACATTTATAAATACATACTATACTTTTGTAAGTACTATGTTTAAGTAAGCTGGAAAAAAAAGATAACAGCAGATCCATTTTCGTTCCTTTTATATTAAGAAACAAACCATTTAAGCACTAACTACCCCCAACAACACAATTAAAACCTGACCCAGTTTCTAGACACAAGCAAGTTTTTTCACAGCATAGTGATACATAACCAAGTTCATTCCTATCTACCCTGCCCTTCAGTTCTATTTGTAACACTGAAACCTGAGGAAAAAACAAGGCTACTACAGATCAGTGCCTTGGAGGAAAATGAGCAGAGATGTGTACAGGGGAGAGAGAGGCAACTCACACAGGTGTGCTTTGATGACTTGTAGAGAAGGAAAAGCCAAACACAGCTATGTGCAGAATTTATTTGTAGGGCAGATAAGCCCTACAAAACAGCCAGCAAGTGAATTACAAGGCTGCAAGGCCAGGATTATATAAAACCAAAAAATCCTCTGGTAATCATCATCTTTACTATCCAAGTATAAACCACAACGTGCACTGATACAAACCCTTGTAAAAACTCTGATGTGGTTACGCACACTTGGATAAAATGGAGCTGTACAAAATGATCTACAAAACATGCACACAATTAAAAAACAACACATGCAACAGATCATGGTGGGGTTTTTTCTCAAGGAACCTTCACAACAATTAAAACCAGACATTATGAACATTATTATTATTACCACTATTTGTTTGAGTAACAGCAGCATCCAAAAGACCCTTTTTAAACATGAGGGCCCCATTGTGCTAACATTGCATAAATATAAAAGACTTCATTCCTGTGCTGAAGAGATTGTAATCTGACCAGACAAGGTCGATAAACAACATAAAAGTAAAATGTCAAAACCAAAAAAATCTCCTGTGCAGGACTGCTATTGTTTTGTTTTAATATATTTTACTTAGACCATCTGCTACTCTTTCTTACCAACCAAGGTCCTTCAGACACTATCACTGCTGCTGCTTATTCTGTCCTCCCATTAAAAAAAATTTCCTCTTCTGTGGGAGACAAAAAACACTGAAGAGTCTTCAGAGATAATGAAAGTGTCAAGATGTAACATAGCTTTTCTAGTCATTCCTGAAAGTGCTAGCTGCTTCTGAGTTAGGCAATGTTGAATATTGCTATCTTTATCTAAATTTTCTTCTGTGGTCAGTGAAATTAAGTATTTGTAGCACTGGATAAGGACTGAACGCTAGCCCTTGGTTTATGTGCAAAAAAAATTAGAGAAAGAGCTATATAACAACTCTATTCTGTGTTTGAAAAGAAAAAAAAAAACAATATACAGCCAGTAGCAAGAGAACGTGATTTCTGTTATTTTCTAACCATGTAGCAAACAGCTTCCTACATATAGGACCCTGCTCAGCCCTAGTGAACGCAGCAGAAATATAGGCACTGAGTGAGATTAGAGCCCAGTGAGCAGGAAAGTGTTTTCAGGGAACATGCTGAGAAAGGAAAGGAAAAAGCATCACGGGAACAGGCACTTTTTCTGTTCTTGGCTCTGGCTGCTGGGCTGAGTTCGGGAATGCCTTATTAAACAGCTGAAGCTCTAGAAATCTGCAGCCATTATCCTAGTGTGAGGCAAAACGTTACACATGCTTCTGCCTGTCTAGGATTCTTTCTTCATTCAGCAAATATTCAGTAGATTTAAGATTCCCAAAACAAATGATCTAGGTGTTAACTGAAAAATCCATACAGCTCGCCTAGATTTGGTTAAAAGTGATAACTAGATGCACTTCCTACAGTAAAGTCCACACTTTACAGCTCCTAGTCACTTCTCTCTCAAATTAGTACAGGAGAAAGGAAGCAAAAACTTCTGTCGAAAATGTTCTGTTCTGGAGGATTATTTGGCATTCACCTATTACTACAGAAACAGTTGTGACCCTCCCCCTTTCAGAGTATTTCTGCTTTTCGACAGCATTGCTCTTTTCATTCAACCCAAGATATCTATAATGAAATTCTTCTAGGAACACACAGTAAGCCAGGGAACACTTTACCTTTTGACAAATGCAGTATACTTAAGGAATGTAAGTGTTCCCCTCACCCAGTTCTTAACTAAGTTCCTAATTACACCATTCTTATCGCAGGATTTCAACATACGATAGCAGAGGTGCTGTATAGCACGCTGTGAATTTCAAGTAGAGATAGCCACAAAATTGTTCTTCAAATACACCCAAACCACGCACACGGTAACGGGATACTATCGTTTCTCAGCACCAGCACAGTGTGCAGCAAGCTGTTTGTGTAAATGAAGCACAGCATTATCTTCCAAATTCTCCAAAGTGATACTCAGCTCCCATAAACCATCCAAGGAAGGGCTACCAACACCTCGCACCAGGCACCAATGTTTCACCCACTTCTCTTCCCAACCAGGCCTTTTTAGCTGGTCTCTAGGCAATTTCCAGGGGTGTATACAGCAGAGATGTGAGGCAGGGCTAGATACTTTTATACGTATCTCTCTACTCCAACATGCATTCATTTTCCAATGGAAGAGTCCTGGGGAGGTAGCACTGTTCAAAACACAAATGACATGCTGCCAGAGGAAGAGAATAAGGCAGCAAGTGCGTTATTCTATGATCAAGATCTCCTCCTGGGATGTCCAAGCTCCCTTCCCTGCCCAGAGCACTGTGCCTACAAGCCACTGTGGACTTTCCGCCGGATGAGTTACAACTCACAAAAAATATGTGGAACAATTAACTTCACTTAAACTGCAATGTTTTTTTCTTCGAAAGCAAGCACTGGGGTCCCTAACTTGTGAGTCTTGCATAGTTGAGATCTTTTAAGTCAATGCCACCCAGCAGAGCTGTAACTTGGCCATTCTAGTAACACTCTGCTCAAACTTTGCTTTTGCTGATGCTTCTCCGCTTGTGAATCGTGCAAAAAGTCCCAGATCAATCTAGAGGTAACAACAGAAGCTTAGGAATCCCAAACAAATATTTGTTCAGTAGGTTTGCTATGCGTAGATGTAGTGAGTTCTCTCTGGAAGGCTTCAGAATTTACATATGTAACACTCCTTTTCCAAGCATACACTTAAAGACATTTACATAACAGATTAATGTGAACTGTTTTCCAAATCAGACTAAAAAAAAAAAAAAAAAAAAAAAAAAAAAAAAAAGAGTCCAAACCTGTCATGTGCTTCTGAATTTGCTCAACTGTAATGTCCATATTCATTATATTGTTTTCTCCCAGGTGTCGGTTTCTGTCCCATGTCCCTAATATTTCATTTAATAATTTACTTACATGTCAAACTTGCTAATCTGGCAAAACAGAACATGGCTGAAAAAATCGCTGATGTTCTCTCCAGGTTACATAAAATCAAGCTTTCTTATCTTTCGAAGACAAAATCTGTTATTCCACAAACAAGCTGTGCTTGTTAGGAAGACCACTGGGCTCCCCTCTTGAGCCCAGTTTGTATTAACAAGCGCCCATCTCAACGCTAGTGAGGTTATTTTGTCTCCCGTTATATTACTGGAAGATTATCCCAAAAATCTTACTCCCCTGATGGATGAGATCTGTTTTCTAATTTCCAGCCTGAATATACTTCTTGCCAAGATACACACATTTCTTCCTGTCCCAGTGCTGTCTTCAGTCTAACATGGAAAGTAGCTGTACTCACTCAAGTCTTTATCAACCCCTCATGCATTTAGAGAAAGCAATTACATCCCCTCTCAGGCTTTACCATACTGGAATAAACCAGCCAACCTCACAGTGTCCTCTTGCAAGATGGACTCAGCTCTTCCTTCACCATGTCCATAGCCCTCTTCTGCACCTGCGGCACTTTAAACTCATCTTTCTTGAACGTGGTCTGCCAGAGCAGTTCAGTGTGGCACACCAGGATTCAGCATTGCTGCCTTGCACACGAGCAGCATTAACGCTTTCCTATTTCAACCAGAAGTACCTCTTCACCTCACAGATTTTAGGAACACATTTTTCAGAGCTGCAGGACACTAGTGAAAAGATATCCTTTGATTTTACTGGCTAATATGCTCAAGCCTTTCCATTCCCCATTTGAAGAGATGAGCACCCAGGTTAGGGCAAAATCCACATCTTCCCAGAAGCACACAACCATGCACCTTGTGCTATGAAATGTCAGCCCACTTTTTCCACTCAAGTCCTAAAGATCATCCAGCTGTTTCTGCAGGATCCTCTGTTTCTCATCTGTACTGACAGCAGCTCCCCACTTTATGTCACCAGCTAATTTTATTGCCCAGCCCTACTTTTGGTGCCAGGTTCATTAGTGAATACATATGGTCAGCCCAAGAACAATACTTAAGAAAACAAACTTCCTTTAGGCCCAGCACATCCCCCATGAGCACAGAGGGACATGGCCACCTTTTAACATGCTCCTTATACACTTCACAATTCTCCTACAAGATCTCATCAGTATTTGAGCTAATAACTTCCCAGATATTGCTGGAGCAAGCATATCACAGCCTAAACAGACCAGCTCTAGCTTCTTTTGTCTAAAACCACAAATGAACAATTGCATGAAAGAAAGACAAGACAAATCCCACTACAGGTGTCCATGAACCTTACGTGCTTAAGTCTTCTCTATTTTGATTATAAATACATACACACACAAAACGCAGAATAGCAACCTCTCCTCAGTTCCCTTTCAACACAAAGCCAGAGCTCCCATGAACTCTAGACACAGAGACATTAGGACTAAGGTATTTCAGAGGACTGCAGTTATGTTAAGCCATTTAACCATTCATTCTTCTTCCAAATATGCTACAACGAACGTCCAACTTCAGATGAACAAAAAGCAGTCTGATGAAAATGAGAAGCGGGAACAGGCCAAGGGGTGCTGCCAACCTCAACATTCCTGCAACTGCCAAGACACGGTCATAATGCAAGACAAAAATCAGTAGTTTATTTCATTTTGGTTAGGAGAAAAAGGAAATTCAAATAACCAAAATTGAATGATTCAGCACAAAAGGATTTTGGTTTTAGAAAATGTTAAACATAAAAAGAACTGGGAATTAGGCTAGTGGAAAGGTATGCCAACAATCTGTTCTAAGCTGCACTCACATTCACAAACTCATACGCAAACTAGTTAAGCTTGCTTATCATAAAAGGCATGAAATCTGCAGGAGAAAAGGCAATAATGGCCTTGCCTAGAGAGCAGCACACCACCTCACGGGGGCCCATGGTAGGAATTAACAACCTGTACAGTATCTTCTATTTAGAGCAAAACCTCAGCATCTCTAATGCTGTTCCCATCTGCAATTTACATAATTAACAGTCACCTCCTCACAGTGTTTCCTTGGGACCAAGTAACTCCCACTCCCCAGTTTACTTCCCATTTCCCAGATGGTCAGTCTCCAGAAAACATCTTCTGTACCTCAGCCACTTCTGGGTTAAATCCATTTTGATGGCTCCTTAGCAGAATAATTAATCTACTGTTGCAAGTGTAGCTGTTACAAATTTGTTTCCTATGTAAATCAGGTTCCGTGCAACTCGAATAGAATTCCAGCCTTTCCAAATGCTGACATCAAGTCTTAAGTTCATTTGACTATTTTTTCTGTTTATGTTATTAGTAATCAGTTTTTCTGGCACTCTTTTCTGTTCCAGTTCAATCACTCAGCTGAATTACTTGAACTCCTGGTGAACTGCACCAAAAAAAAGGAAAATTAACTAATACCTCATTTGATCTTGTGACCATAAAACTTCTGTTTTCATTCCCTTTTTAACCTTTGACCATTTATTTTTCCCCTTAATTTGTGTGTTATATACCTGATAGTTTTAAATTTCTTTCCTTTATTCACGAAAAAAAAATCTGCTCTGACGGCTCATCTGCCCTCTATTCATTTTAACCATCACCAACTTTACTTTAAATTCTCATTAATCAGCATGCACTTACAATCACTTCTTCATAGTCCATCACACACGTACATTATCAGACTTACAGTATTCTCTTTACCAAAAGCGCATGGCTGTTTTTACAAAAAGTGGCCACTATGCTCATAGAGAAAAGCAGCTTCACAGAATCACAGAACGCTAGAGATCAGAAGGGACCTCGAAAGATCATCTATAGTCCAGTCCCGCTGCCGGAGCAGGAACACCTAGATCAGCTCACATAGGAACGCATCCAGGCGGGCTTTGAATGTCTCCAGAGAAGGAGAGCTTATAAAAGAGTGAAATGGCTGATTTTATAAAAGCTCATTTGCCGGTCTGTTACTTTAATAAAACCCTCCCCTTTTCATATTGTTGAGGGACTTGAACTTAATTTATGCCACTGAGTTTATGTTTTTTTAAACAGATGACAAACATCTGAACACACGACAAAACATTCTTAAAACACACAGACCATAACAAAATACGGCCCACCTACAGCCAAAAGAATTAAATGAAAGGGAAAAATGTCATGAATATCATTAATGAGGACAAATGTTCCAACTATGGCTCACATTTGACGTCAACACCCGCCACTTGTGCAAATATTAAATTCATGGATGTCGATCCTACATACATACACTCAGTATCAACCCCAGAAGGATTCAGATCCCATGTCTTGAATAGGTTTTTATATAAGTTCATTACAGTAAGAACATCACACTTGACCTTCATTTATAAAGACAAGCGCACTAAGCCACTGACTACTATCTTTATTTCTATTCATATGGTGAACTAGAGACCCAGCACATAAGTACAGGCTTCTAGATCCGCCATCCATGTTGATGCCCATGCGGATGCAGGTTCCCTGGTCTTCGGAGGCCAGCAGGTCTCAGTTTCTCCCAAGTAAATAAAAGTCGGCATATTCAGTATCAATGTTGTCCTGCAGACACATTCATTATCTCCCAGCACCAACACCACTGAAACCAAGGGCAGCTTTTACTTCCGTGTGACTTGAACTAATATCAACTTCCTGCTGACAACAAGGAAACCAGGATCAAGATCTGACAATACACGTGACACATTAACGTGGCCTGTGCAACAAGCCCTGCTCATCTCTGGAAGGCAACACTCACATTGTCAGACACCAAAGAGCCTGTCATTAGGTTTGCTCTGCAACATCCTACTTCACATACACCTAATATCTAGTTTAATTTTTTAATGTGCAACAAACAGTCATTGCCAAGAACATTTAACACTGTATTTCTAATTCTTTCACATAACAGAGCAGGAAGAGAGTCATTTCAGGTTACGCAACTGCACCACAAGCATAAGGCAGTGAACCCACAGCAGAAACAGAAAATCTCCCTCACCTCTAAACCAGACGGCATGCTGATCAAGTAAGATATAATCAAATGCTAGCTGCACTACTAGTGCTGCTATTAACTGCTGAATGAAAACCATTATCAAGTAATAAAGACAGAAAAACCAAAGGCAGGGGAAATGACGGGGGAGGAAGGCAATAAGGGGGAAAAACCCCACAGCAAAAAAAGCTGTAACATAAGACAACTTATTGCAGCAGAAACAGCCTCTTTTCAGGTACATTTAAGATTTAAAACCTAGGAATGGCAACAGGCAAGATGAATGGCAATGACCCTCATCCTGTTTCTGAGGATGTTCCCCTAGTTTGAGATACCAGCCCAGTTCCCTTTGCTCTTGTGATCACACTGCACTGGGCACCAGCCAGGGGCTAAATCTCCCGACTGCTTAGATAATTACATATTTATGATTCTGCCAAGAATTCTTAGTCAAAGCTTATTTCTGATCTGTAAAATGCTTAGAGGATCAGCAGAGAAAATTCTCTGACAAATGCTAGTTCAAAATAGAGCCACCACTTCTTAAAATTGAAGGACAGTAGTTTCCCTTTCTGTTGATTCATTCAGCAGTGAACTGTAATTAACAGCAGAGAAGGGAGGCACGAGGTGTTCTCCCTCTTGAATCAGAAAGGGATCTTACTAGTGTGTTTAACTTGCTTTCTGTAAAGGAATAGAAAATTAAAAAACCCTTCCAAAAATGGATCAGGATGCAGTAGTACATAAATTTTTTTAATGCTTATCACAGTATGCACCCTCCTGCGCCATACAATTTATCATACTATCAGCACTTCCTCTTTAACACATCTACCACTAGATCAGCTAATTCATGCTGATTTAATAAATAGAACTTATGGATGAACACTCTGAAATATAATTGTTCAGCCGTAACCAATTATCAGACAAAATACATTGCACTTCAACTTCCTTCATTGATAATAGCATCCATTGATTTCAGAAGGAGAACAGTCCAGAATTTCATGTTGTCACTGAGTTTAGACTATTTCAGAAACTGCTAGAAATATTTTTTTTCCTTTTAAAGCTGTACTCCATAAACTGTACAACCAACAGCCTCAACAATAAATTTCATGAGCACTTTTAGGCCCTACCGTTGAAAGGGTTTTCACTTTCACTGGTTAGCTTCATGCACACAAGTACTCCTTATTTATATCTCAAAAGAACTATTCCTACGCTTGAAGATACATGTATATAGATGTGTATGTATTTGAACAATAAGGGCCTTATTCTTGCAGGGTTATTTAATTTGAAGCAACTATTCATGTCTCTCATGGACAACACCTTAAGTTTCATAAACTCTTGAAAGCAGGGGTCCCTGTTCTCAGCATAATGAAAACCAACCTTCAGCTTTACCATCTTCCAAAGGTCTGCCCACCCGCAGATATTCTTTCATATATACTTATAGTTGTGAAATGACGTTCAGTTCCTGTTGCAACAAAGTCAATTTTGCAATTCCAGTGCAAACCCTGGAGCTAGCGGCATGGACCTCCTGCTGTCCTTGGGAGGCACTGGCAGAGGCAGGGCTTCCACAGCAAATCCAAATCCTCCAGTTCTGAGTGCAGGCTCCTGCCCTCCTCCCTTGCTTGTCTTCCTCTGCGGGAAACCATTTTAACATAACGGACTGGAAAGATCTTTCGCAACTGGAAGATCACCCTGGCAGACAGATCAGGATTTAGATGTTGTGGAACTAACAGTTATAGTCATTTATTCCTTCAGCTGTCTTCTAAGGAGTGGTAAGGTCACAGAATGACACTATAGAAGGCACCACAAAGGGGTGTGATGAAAAAGTCTTGCTGTAGTCTTGGGGATGTTTTTGCAGACATCTTCCAATCCATTCACTGAATGACATTTTCTCTGGAGTGACTTCATCCTCCCCAGCTCCTCCAATCAATCCTGCCATTTCTGGGCTAAATCCGCTGGGTAGATAACCATACTGAAGTGTCGCACACATGGAATTTCCTGGCCCAAGACACTTAATATCTGCAGAGTTGTTCTCCTAGAGTAGGTTTCTTACATCTCAGAACAGTTGACGTAACACCTAATGGGTGTGTTACACCTTCAAAACACATTATGATATAGTCACCTAAAACTAAACTGGAAATAATTACAATGTGTTTTTAAAGAGTAACTGATATTTTACCCTATTTAGTTATGAGTTCATATAAACACATACGATGCAAAAAAGCAAGCACCTTTTAAATACCTTTAAAATAGAAAAGCGAAGAAAAAACCTAAGAGGATGTGTAATTTTTGTGTTTCACTTAAGTACTACAAAATAGAACTGACAATCACGATTAAAAAACTGACCAAAAATCCTAGTATAATTTCTCAAAGGAATCAGAAATTAATTTCTGATTCAAATATCTGTATTGAACATGGGTAATCAAGTTAAACCAAGTCCTGTTTGGGTGAAGAACAAAAAACTTTTTTTCAGGTCAACCTCTGGCCCATGCTTTTGTCTACAAACACAGAGAGAAAACCAACATAATAAAAACCTATAAAAGTATTTTCTACTATAAACCAGATTAAGTTATGATTACTTTCAGGATGACAAAGAATGTGTCTAGCTTGTCTTTTAAATCTACATTCAAACTGTTTCAAAGTTAATTAAGAGATGAGTAATTGTTTAGAAATCTCTAGACTAATAAAATGTAACAACTTATAGCACAAAAGCAGCCCTTAAAGAAGAGTGGGGAGTATTTCACTTCACTACAAGTAGAAGCTGAGTATGTTTTATGATCACTGTAACAACCAGCATGCCCTTGAGACTGTGCAATAATGTAATTTGTTGGGAGAAAATCAGGACAAAATGCAGAAACATTTCAAGTATAGTCTCTCAGTATTTTAAAATGTTACGAAGTATAAGGGCCAGGTTAATATGCAATGAGTCATGTTTTTAAGAGAAGCAGTAACACAGACCTGTATTTTAAATCATAACGAAAAACATGCTCAACTAACACAAAACAAAAAGAAATCACAATAGCTTTTTGTTAGAAAAAAGTCAACAACAACAATGAAAATTCAGCAATAACCGAGAAGGCTGAGAACACTGCTAGTTTCAGTTTTGGAAAGTTAAAATACCAGCTTAAGTGACCAGATGAAAGTGACGCCTTCTCACTCAACAGATCTGTTCCCACCAGCTGAGATTAATCCCAAATCAATATAAACCTTACACATATCAACTCCGAGCCTAAATATCAAGCTATTAAATGCCATACACATTTTGTCCAGACCTGATTTCAAAGTTGTATTTGCTTTACTTAGTGCCAAGCACAGGCTGCATTACATTTCACTCCATGATAGTTTTGAGAGGCAACGGAATTACTTACTGTGTTTCAAAGTAAAGCAGTTACATCCAAGCAAACTCTCTCGGAATGTAATTCTCCTCACAAGCCAAAGACAGTGGAGTTGCAAAGGTCTAAGTGAAGCTGTAATTTATTTACATATTCTTGAGATCTATGGCCACATGCAAACCAAAGGAACCCAGCTCAGGTCTTAACATCCTAAATTGAGTTTTCAAAGCTAGTGGTTAGAAATACTGTCCCTTTAACTTCTGTACTGAGCACAATGATGTAGAGATGCTTGAAATACAAAACTCAGTCCCGCACTTCACGCATTTATTTCTTAAGGCTAATGCTGCAATTACCATTCTTGTACATCTCAACTGTGAGAACACAAGATACCAAAGCTGCTGAAAAAAGATTATTTGATCAAAGTTGAAGCAGCACATTCCAGTCCTTGTCTTCAGACCTCACCTCTGCTTTCCATCTGCACAACTACCAGGAAGAATAAGTAAACCACAAAGACAGCCTGCAAACATAAACTTCCAATAGTCTGTAACACTGAGTAACATTCTCAGAGACTAAGAAGATCACATCAACCAAGCCCCTTTCTCTAGGGGTTAAGATTTTAGCTTTGCTAGTCTTACACTGTCAAATGTGCTGAAGCAAAGTACACCTGACACTGCATAATTTTTTTTTTTTTTATTTTTTTTTTAATAGGAGGAGCTGTTAGTACTGAAACAAACTGCAGAGAGCACCCAAGTAGGGGCAACAGAGCACTCAGCTTGGCTACAGCTTACCCGGAACAGGCTTTTGGCCAAAAGAGGAAACAAAACCAGTTACCAACAGGATGAGCTGTGTTATTGTCAAGTCACACTTCTCACTTTAAAATTAACATGCTGCCCTACTTTTCCTTGGGATAAAATCCAGATACAATGTTAATATTTTTATCAAACAGAATAACGGCCTAGATGTTTCTTAAAAAATTAAAATTATCCACTTGCATACTAAAAAGTAGTTATTCTAAAAATACTATTTGCAATACAAGACAGCTTACAGTATATCTGCAGGAAGGAACCACACCACCTTGAGTGAATTAAAAAGATACTTACCATTGGCAGTGCATTGATATGCAGAGGTTTTCCTTTCAGGTGCCTCTTGCCACAGAAGGGTGATGCTGACAAGGAAACAAGGAGACAAAACAGGAAACATTAATATTTATTATTTTGAAAACAGTGGTGTTAACACAATAAAATGTTATGAAGTACGGGCCTTCACAGCTCTCCCAGCCCACTCTGTTCATGGAGCTGAGTGGTTACCACTGAATTTGTATACAGCCCAGAGCAGCAGTGACCGGGCACAGGGAAGCGCGCAGAGCTGGGGCTTTGCATACATCCTGTCGCTACCCACATCACAGGAGCTGCTCCTGCAGGGAGCCTGAAACACAGACCTTTGAACAAATAAGCCTGTTGAATGAACACTTGCACCATCAGACCTCTAGAGAGTCGCACCCACTCAGCAGGAGCACACACAAACAAAACAACCTGTCTATAAAAAATCCTGATGTCTGGATTTTGCCTTAGCTCTCCACAAAAAGCTCTGGGAAGTTAACTAGTCAAAGGAGGCAGCTTGCAGTATCTTCTGCCCATGCCAAATTTCTTCTGGAAAGAAAACCCTCAGCTACTGACTTCTAAACACTCTGAAAAACCCCAAACAAAAATCAACATTCCAGCGGTTTGCCTTCCAAAATGGTTACATCCACTGAAAGTAGTAAAATAAAAAAAAGAGAAAATAAATGTTCTCCTAACACATATTGCACTAGAAAAGTCTGTTTAAGGACACCGGTGTGCCCAGGCACCCAGTTACCAGCTCCTGCAGTTACCTCAGTAATTAAAAAAAGCCAGCTCATACTAGTTGCTGCCTTCATTTGACAACGTGTACGTACTAGAAATCTCCCTAGTGTAATATTAAAGAGAAGTCTTTCCCATCTTCAAAACACAACAAAAAAAATCCATACTCTCCTACACTTTAGTACTTTTCTCTACATAGTAATAATAACTTTATGCATCCAACAACAAAACAGTAAGTATAAGCAAACATATTTGAATGTCCAAATATGCTAGCTCCATCCACCATAATATTAATTTTTATTCATTAATGACAAATGATTTTTATTCACACTGATATTTCTAAGTGGTTGATCTCTATATAAACACTTGCCAAACTACTCTTCTTGTTAGGAACTAATCTAGCTGCCCACTCAAAGAGCAGGAAGATGGACACCAGTGACTAACAAAGTATTATTATCCAACTATTTTTAGATGAAACTATTCACAAAGCATCTGTAAACTGTGTTCAAAAACTTTTACTATGAGTAAAGAATAACTAAGGTTTTTGGGGCTCATGATCAACACAAAAGTTCTTGTGCGCCACTTCCTAGCTCAATCAGTAGGAAATGGCTTATTATAAAGCCATTTTTGGACCCAGACAGAAAGAAGAGCTGCAGCAGTTGGGCTTATTTTATTCTTAGAGACCCCACCAACGCTACCAAGACAGAGAAATGTAACCTTCACAGCGCGTAACCTTCACAGCGCAAGCAAGAGACGCTGCAGAGGATGCTGAAGAATGTGGGAATGCTGGGAATTGAAAGAATTTGCAAACATGTTCTTGTTCCCTTGCTTAGTTGTACTGATGCAGCAGAAATTATGTAAATAGTCTGAGGAAAACTCCACTCCTCAAGTGGCATGGTTTCCAACACAGAGCTACTCAGAGTTTGTTTTTTCCACAGGCAGAGTTGCAGATCAGCAGAGAAGAGAAAGCTTTATCACCCCACAAACAAACATGACTTGCTTATAACAAGAATTTTCCTTAAAAACAGAACAACACACCCACCAACCAATACTCGCACTCTTCTTTTGAGAACAGACTAAAGCATTATAAAAGCTGTGTGCAGAGAAAGGCAGAGGAGGGCTCTGCTGCCCTGTTCTGAGCGTGATGCTTGGTTTGGGTTATTTCATTTGGGAAGGAACATGGCAAACATAAATAAAAGGATGATTGCACAAACATAAACCATTTTCTTCAATGAAAAAAGGCTTTCTTCAGCATACACTGCCCAAACTGTTTCCTTCCAACATCCCTTTGCCCTTGTGCAATCTTCTGAGTGCTGTACTTATCATCGAAGCCAGAGAGGGAAACCTCTCCGTCTGATCCGTGGAAGAGGCTTCTTGTCCTTTGTGTTTATATCCAAACAGGGCAGTGACACGGAAAGAAGCTGGAAGCAAAGACTCAAGAGAGCATAGAATGAGAAAAGAAAGGGTTCACTGACACTGCTTCATTCCTCACTCATGTTAATTGGTTGTAGGCTCCAGCTTTAAATAAGAGCGCTTGAAATGACACGTAAACATTTAGAAAAAACTCTGCAATGCCCTTCTTCAGAATCAAGCACTGAGTACTAATGCCTCAGCAGCAGCTTTTTCCTTTCCAAATTTATTCTACTGGATTTTGCTATTTTGGGATGCACCTTGAAATGATGCAGGTGATGCCTATAATTTATTGATTTTATACTACCTCACCTTTATATACCAACCTGTTACAGTGATTTAAACAGGTGACCAGGTGTAGTAACAGCTACACACTGTGACACTTAAAAATAATCCCCCAGAAGCCCTTTAAGTTGATAAAGCACATATCAAGAATGCACAGCAGCTCATGAGTTTGGATCCTTCATCTCAAAGGGGCTGGAGGCTCACCACTAACTGATGACTAATGTTTTCAGCATCAACCGAATACTGCTCCCCTCGACTTTGTGGGTGTACCAACCTGCTCACAGACAGCGCTCACCCAGGTTTTTCTGCACAAGAATGACACGCCTGATGCTTGTGTCTCCCCATGACACCACGCGCAAGTGCTTGGTACAATGCCCAACATCATCTCCTCAGAAAGAGCACCCAGCTGCGATGCACAGAGCGGCGGCAGCAATGCCTGAAGCCACAAACTCTGAGACCTGCTTGCAAGCAGAGATAGGCAAAAAGGTCCAGGCAAACAGGTTGCACAAGACAGGCAGTTCCCATCTGCACGGCCAACGCCAACACACCAAAGCAGCTACCAAAAAAGCAAAGAGCAATCCGTGCTGCACGCACGGACTGGGCTGCTGTTATCAACCAAGTCATAACTGTGCGGTACAAAGACGAAACCACAGATAAAAACAACCGTGGCACTGCACAGCAACAAATCTGGTTATAGACACACAGCACAGATGTGCACTAACATTAGTCCTTAGCTGTTTCCAAACATAATCAGCTCAAAACAAGGATTTCGCTCGAAGCTATTTACAAAAATGTTTAACCATTTTCTTCTAGAAATGCCATAATTTACGCTCTTTTTTCCTACCCATCCATTACATAAGGAACTACACTGGGTTCTTGCTATGGCTAAAACAATGTTTTCTGCGTGAGCTTTGAATCACTTCTGTTCCTTATGTGAACTTGGACGCTCATGTTTTTCTTCTAATCCTCTTAGGATCACAGTGTTTATACTACTTTCAGAGATTTTGGTGCTATTTGAGCTTTAATAACAAATTCAGTCATTAGATGTTGTGCTTTGTGAATTACAAAAGCCTTCTAAGGACACAGTATCTTTTCTTCTAAATTCTCCTCAAGTATCCCGCTTTTATCTGGATTCAGTATCTGGAAAGAGTGTCCCAATCAAAACAGAATTAAAAATAACTAAATCCTGGATATTCTCCTCAGTAACTAGGCTGCAAAAAGCATCAGACAATAGTTTTAAAAGCCTAAATTGAAAACTAATCACTCCATTGAATCCTTCCTTTCATTTGGTTAACAGGCATACACAAAACTAGCGGTGATTCTACCACTGTTGTTCTTAGAACACAAACAGAGAAAATCAAAGTTATTTCTTTTAATCACAGTTCCACAGCGATGTACAGCAAATTTTTTAAACAATTTTTAAACAATTCAGCACTTCTACAATAACATCTGCTTTTCAGATCTAACAGAGAAGCTGAACTGAGATAAATACCAACTCAAAAAAATTCAAGAGAAATAAATATTTTGTGAGTGAGGAAAAAGAATCATGGACCACACACAAGGCAGCACTAAAAACTGTCATTACCTGCAGCTAGTTGGTAGCAATAGGATCCTAGCGACAGAATAACACACAGAAACTGCACGAGGAGCACAGCAGCAGCACAGGACTATGCATGGATGGACAGGGGAACACCGAGGGTGTTTTACAAGACCTCAACTGGGAACACTCCCAGTATCCGAGACCTGCTCAGAGACACATCCAGCTGTATCCCCAAACTCTATCCAAAACGCCTTTTCTCTGTCAATTAAGAAATCTTTATTTCCCGACCTTTGTTCTACCTTTAGGCCTTTATTATATCAGAAACATGGAAAAACCTGACGCAAGCTAACTTTCTGGATGGTTCAAAGAAGAAAGGCTTAACATATGTATTTATATCGCATAAAAGTTGCACAGCTTTCAACACTTCAGAAATACTCTTTTGTATACCAAGCACCTGTATGCCTGCGGACGTATGTGAACCAACTATGAAAACAAAACAGGATATCTGAAAGGATAAAGAATAAGAACTGGGTAAGCATACAACACCATTCTGGGGAAAAGATCACCTGGATGTAGGAACCACTCCTCAAAAATGCCCAGAAACAGGACTGTGCAATGAGAAACACAGGAAAAGCCAGACCAGAGCAAAAGAATATTTAGCAGCTATATACAAGTTTAAACACCAATTTCTATAAAAGTAAAAAAATTGAGGTAATCACAGAAGATAGTTTATAGCTCACTGAAAGGAAAAAGACTTAAATTGCTGAAAAGGAAACCATCTTAGCCAGCTCTATTAAAAACACATAATGCACAAGAGTAATCCTGTCAATCCCAGTCAGCTGTACCACTGGGGAAGGAGGGAGGGCGAGCCATGATGCAGCACCGCTTCACTCACAGGGCATTTAAATGGAATTCATTAGTAAGTAACCCAATTCATGTAAACTGAAAGTTAAAAGATCCTAGAAAATGAAGTTAAATCCAGTCTAGTCTGGGAAACAGTGTAAGTAGTTATTACTCAAAGTGCTGAGCGCTACGTGAAGCACTACGGCCTCCAGAGCAGTCACAAAATCCCACCTTCACAGACTGCTACAAACTAGGACAGGGCCCAGCTATGTAAATTCAAGGTAGTTCCTAATTTGTGTCACTTGTTTTTTTCTGATAACAGTGGACATGATGACTAGTGACATATTAATAGTAATAGTGGCATATTGATAAATTATTTTTATGGTTTTATTCTAGAACTGCATTTTAAATTTAAATTCATCACTGTAAGATTGATCAGAGAAAAAACTGAGAATAACAGCCTGTCAGACAGGGTGCTCTCACCAGGCTCACCTCAAATTGGAAACAGAAAAAAAAGTTTCTTTATATTAAAAAAAAACAAAACAAAACTGGTATGTAGCACTTAGGGGCCACTTCTGCTTCTCAGTAAGCTTATTATAAATTTTAAATACATACCTAAAAACTGAATCAAGACACAAACAAAATATACCAATTAAAAAAAAAATCAGATTTTTTTTTTTTCATTCCCTTTCCTCAAGGTAGGAAGAGCCATACTTCCCATGATACTAATTCAGCCTGCTGCAGCTTGCTAAACAGACCCGGCCACGCTGCTCAGTGACAACCCTTCCCCCTTCACCGAGCACAGCCCGTTTGCTCACAGGAGCCTTCACAGCCAAAGGGAACCTGCTTTTGTCAACACAGCCATGTGTTTGCAGGGAATTCATAGTTGCAAGGTTACCAGGACTTTTTAAATTGGTCTCCAACTTGGGGACATGCAAGAAAGCTCAGACTGCTTCACTGGGAAAAACACCTTCTCTTTCCCTGCTTCTGCTAGCAGTTCCTGCCTTGTCTGTTCTTAGATATTCGGACATTCCTCTGCTTTGGGATTACTGGTGGCCTTGCACAACAACCGATCTAGATTGTGGCAAGCATCAGAAATCATTACAGTGGGGCAAAAGCACAACTGTACATGTTTCTTAAGAGCTTAATTTATTGAGTTCATTGTAACTCTGCCTCAAATGTGCCATGCTTTGGGAGGTGGGATACATGTCTTAAGCAGACATCACATTTGGTACTGGGCTCAAAAGGTTTAAGTAAGGAAATCCCCCAAAATAACAAGAGGACATGACATTACAGTGTTATTTTCAACCCTAATGAAACCAACCACCATTCAAGCCCTGTGTTTCCCCCAGTATCGGTACCACTTATTCCTGTTGTTTTTTTGGGCAACCAGAAGTCAAACAGGGCATACTCTCAGAGTAAAAGTTCAATTTTTGTCGAGCCAAGCTAATGAGCTGCAGAGGACATTTAGACAATGCAGCAGGACTTGGGTTCTGCTGCAAGCCATGGTGTTTGCAGACAGTTTGACGTCAACAGGCTCAAGAAGTCCTGCTGTGGCCACTGACCCTGAACATCCCGTACACCCAGTGTCGCTGAAGTTGTGGGTCTTAATATCTGAGAACACGGTCTGAAGGCTGGTTGCCTTCCACCTGCATGCTGCAGGAGCACCTTGCAGGACATCTGCCCTTGCAGCAAAGTACTGAGTTCAAAAACAGATGTATACCAGAATGTTCTAAAAACCCACCTTGCTTGTGATGCTGGGCATGTAAATGTAATAGGACAGTCTGAAGAACTGTGATCCAGGAATTCTTTTAATATAGCCCTTAAAATTATGATTTACTTTTAATACTCAAAAGCATTTAAAATAATCCATAGGCACGAAAACATTTTTCTGAAAACTTAAAAGTCACACCAGAGGTCAAAAGTAAAGTTTGTCATGGACCTTGGGCTCCTATACTCTAGATGTTCCTGGGATGCAGCTCCACTAAAATAAGGTGTTTATAATGCATTCCAGATTCTTCTTATTATTACTAACATTATTTTGTGCAAAGCCAGAAGAAAAAGTAAGCCTCTCACACTGCCAAAAAAAAGGTAATATTGACTGACCTGAAATCATCCATTAAATGTATTGAGGAATAATTAAACTTTTTTTTCCAAAAATACTGCTCATCAAAAGCTGCCACACTTCTGCCTACAGTCCCCTCTCATTTCCCCAATACTTTTTAAAAGCCAGGGAACATAATTTTTCCAATGGGATAATTTTGTGGCATTAGATGAGAGCTCTGACTCACAAGGAGTTAAAGCCTACCTGGAGAGGGCTGCTGTTCGTGCACTGCTTGTCCAGCCATCCCTGCTAAAAGCACAACTTACTCTAACACAGCAGCTACTGAACTGTGACAAATTGCAGACTAGGGTAAAGGAAAAAAGACTGCCTCTCATTACCATGGCAAGCTTTCCTACTTCACGAGCAGGTAAGCCATCTGTGCAGTGGGGACTAAAAACTTGGAGGGCAGGGGGACAGCACACTTTCCCAAATAAGCTGCCTGCTGTCTGTAAGAGCTCCGACAGTGTAGCTCACCTCCAGGCTTTGGTTCAGTTTAATTCTCAAGTCACATCCTAGCCAAAACGTACCTGTCATTGCATGGTGAGACCTCAGTACCCCCATCTACCCATTCTCACTTGGGCATTCTTGCCACCTACTTTTTCCTAAAAAAATGGAAATTAACAGTTTTCTACCACTCAGCTCCTGAAGCATCGCACTGCAGGGTTAGAAGAGGACAGGACTGCCTGAAGAGAGGAAGAGGGAACACAGCCCTGAAAGGGAAGAAATGCAGGAACAGCACTGCCCTATAGCTCCGTCGTCAAAATATACCTGTTTCCAAGGGATGCCTGGTGCCTTGGACAACAGTGGGGATCCCAACACAAAAATCTCACAGCAAACACAGAACGATGTACTAGGTAAAGTGAGCCAGAACGATGTACTAGGTAATGTGAGCCATACCAGAAGTGACAAAGACACTAACTGTATAAAATATATTATTCTGTTGTCTTTTCAAATCATTTAGACACCAGAGCTGAAAAGCCGTGTTTGTCTATCACACTGACTGAATAGGGAAATAGTTGCGTAGGTAGTAGACCTACACATAGAGTAAGACACACGGAAACCTGTTCTAAAGAATAAGCAGCCTACAGTACAGATAAACATAGAAAAATATTTACTTTAGCGGTATGGTCAAGGAGAATAGCATTTATTAAATAAATGGATTAAAGTCATTAATCAACAGCAGTATTAGACTAATCTAATCATGCCACTTGTTCTTCACCTTTTTTTTTTTAACAACAGGACCTAAGCACAATCAGGGAAAACAAATATATTTGATTCATCAATGACAGCATATTCAAAGGATTTGATGAGCATCAGGAAATGAAGCCACAGTAGAGAGATCTCACACAAAGACGGTCACTAAGCTATGATTAACTGATAACAACCTAATAGTGCCCTTTTTCAAGTCTGTCATAAGCAGTAAAGTGGGGATTATCTACATGTATACAGTTAAACTACTAAACTGTGTACCTCCCACCCTAGGTGGTCTATTCTGAAATTTTTAAGAAAGTTTTTCCTAAAAATACTGTTCATTATATTAATTAACACTTCAAATACGTCAGGCTTTCCTACTGTAGGAAAATGTTTTTTCTTATTGCAAATGGGTGCAAAAAAAACCCTAAGCAAACTTAATTTGTTGCCAAGATGAGTGAAGTCAATATTTTTGTTTCACTGGAAATATTTTCTGTTGAGTTTCCTACGGTCACTGCAGCTGTTCAATTTATAGCCCCTCTGATCCTACAAACAAGTGGAAGTGTGATTAGATAACTTGTTACGCTGCTTTGCAAACAGTTAAAAGAACTGAAAAAAACTTGCTAATGTTAGTTCCCCAGAACCTTCTATTTTCCTTTATACAAGATAAAAGATTTTATCCAAACAAAACTGGAAGAGAGGCCACACCGCCCATTACGTTTTCTCCAGCAGCAACCAAAAGGCAGATGCCCAAAGGAAGAGTGAAAACAGCACCAACATGATCTAGTCTCCTAAAGAATCTCCTAGCCTCCGGCTATTTTCAACTCAGATGACTGTTCAGAGCACACAATTTCTTTAGTTTTTCTGTATTCAGTAACCTCAAAGGAATTCTCTCCCATTAACATTTTCAGTCCCGTAAACATTTAACTCTTCTGGTAAACAGTTTTACAGGTCTGCTCCCTGCTCAGATAAAGAATAGCTTATGACTTTCTTTACAATTTTATGTATCTGTCTCTTATTAGCTAAACTTGACATTCCTGTAGGAGCAAAGGAGCCTCTGACCCCCATTTGCCCTCTCCATGGCACCCATGACTCCACAGACCTCATACACCCCACTCCCACATTGCAGCTTTTCCTGAACCCATTGCTGCATGACACAGCGACCGGGTCTCTATGTGACATTTGGTATGACAACTGCACACTGGCATTAACTGAAGTCTCCCATGGAGTTTCCAACCATCCTGCTCTTTCCACCATTACCATCTTTATAGGTTGGTCAGTAACACAGGTCCACCTCTATGGACCACTCATTTACCACACCCACCCCCCCCCCAAAAAAAAAGGCCTTAACACATAGTTATTGAATAACAGTGTTCATCTAGGAATGTGAAATGGAAATTGAGCATCTAACATGGTAAATGTTAAAATAATGCCATCAGATTTCAAGACTATTTCTTGAAAGAGCACTGGCCAGTATGTGCTCATCAGCACAAGCTCACACCTACCAGAGAACTTGGTTTCTCACATATTAGTTTTTAATTCAGGAAGCTATTAACTTCTAAATTTTACTTCCACAGTAATCTGACTAATGCTCTTCTCAGTGTCTCACCCTTCTACTCTTATTTTCTCTTCTGTTCTTCAGTAGAGCTGCCTGTAAACAGGGTTAGGAGTATCTGGTTTCCTCTGTAATGGGTACCTCCAAATAGTAACTGTAAAGGATGTGTCAATGTTATCAAGAATTACTTAAATTTAAGCTTTCTTGAGCTTTTCTGAAGAACTGACACTAAATTCACTATCTTAAAAAATATCCCAGAAGAAAAAAAAGTTTTGTCAAGCATTTTATTTATCATTTTCAAAATCAGCACGAAAATGGAACTAGTTACTACCCTCTGCATTAAATGTCTTTTTACTCTCAGTGAAAGTCTACCTGATAACTTGGAAAGCTGTTAATGAACTAGGTCTCAAGTAACATCTCTGACCAGAAGAGACACAGCAATTTAACAGGAGCAAAAGCCAAGGGCAAGAAAAGGTCTACGTTTTATCTAAATCTATTGAAGATGGTGTAGCTGGGAACACATTTTAAATTACCAGGAAAACTTTCCCAAAACAAAATCATGCAGCTGAAGAATAGTTAGGAGAAACACCCTATGCTATGGGGCTCCTGTTATTTTAAGCAGGAGCAGTAAGGACGCTGGAAGGAGTAATTCTGCCTACGGAGACATCTAGTGCATAGCTTTGATCTAACAGGGCTTTTCCCTTTCTTTACTTTTTGATTCTTATCTTGATTGTTTCACACCAGAAATTGGCTGAGCTGCACATCCTGCAAACCTCACTGTTCAAACTAGAAAAGGCCGAAGACAGGACTTCATCATTTGGGAATTTCATTTACAGAATTCTGCCTCTGCGGCTGCCTGCAGAATTCTCCTCAACCATCATCAGGGCGGGCTTGATGCGTACCTTTTTTTTTTTTTTTTTTTTAAGTCAACTCACATTTGTCAATGGGATCTACTAGACCGATCAGAGAAAGTAACAAAGACAGGAGTCCTCTAGTCTTGGTCTTTGGAAAAACAAAACAAGCCAAACAAACTTCCTTAATCTTCCAACTTCTGAAAGATAGGAAATCTACACACACTTAATTTTAAATACGCTAGATAGCTACCATCACTTAAATTACTTGCTCTTTGCTTTTTTTTTGTTGCTCTGTTACACATTTACTAAAGCATCTACAGACTAGCCCAGCTTTAATTTTTAAAACAAAATTAAATATACAGATATTTAGCTATTTTAATTAATGAAGAACAAATTGAAGGCCTGTGCATTTTGCTACTTACTTTCGTGATCATATTAATGCATGCTCGTTAACCAAGGAAACAACTGACAAATGCTTGGGTCAGGAATATCAGACAAACACGTATGTCAAAAAACTCCACCTAGCAAAAGTATTTCCCCTCAGTGTCAGACATGTCAAATATTGGGGTCTGGTCCATCTCCAAACAGAACAATGTAGATATTATTTTAGTCACACCTAGTCAATGGTTTTTCTTCCCTTTTTTTTAAGCATGTTTTTTCAAGCATGCTTTTTTTGTCATGCTTTTCAAAATTGGCAGCAGGATTTTAAAATTGAACAATATGACGCATTTAGCACTCATGGATATGCGGAACTCACACAGCACTATGTAATAAATGCATCGAACTTAGCATCCCAATAATGATGCATCTTCCATCAGCCCACAAGTAATAACAACCTAGGTTTACAAGCTGCTGCACTTCAGAAGAGACTGCTTACCAGATGAGATAAAAACAAGGTTCAATATATATATATTTGTTGTACGACGCTGTATAGCTGCAATCATTTATCAGACTTTTTCTTATGATTCTTATCACTGCCTAAGGAACAAGCAAAATCTTGGAACTACAAAAATGTCTCCAGCACTGGCACTTCTGACCCATTTAACACATAGCAATTTTTTTACACCAACTTTTTCCAGAAATAAATCCACTTGCCATATTTTCACAGGAATATTGCTACTAGACTGACTTTGACACCTTTTTCAGAGAAGTCTCATTTGACCCTCTTGGCCTATACGTGTAGCAGGCTGTGGTACACACCACACACCCCGACTCTCCCCCCTCACACAAATGAAAAGGATGTGACATTTCTAGACCAGACATGCTACGTTTAAGTGCAATGAACACTATCATTTTGTTCTTTTATCAAGATAATTTCCTTGTGGCATTTAACTAAATAATTTGTTAACGCAATGATTCAGAAAACATTACTAGCTTCGTCTTTTAGTCCCTAATAATAGCCTCCCATAAAGTAGTAAAAAAAAAAAAAAGAAACTATATTCATTTTAGCTTGCATATGAAGAGTTAATTTTTATTACTTCAATGTGTAAAGACTTTACTACAAAATTCTTAAGGGACTTAGACAATTGCCAGTCCTTAAAATAACACATGCCAAACACTCTTACCAAATTCTGAAGATACTGGCTCTGCGGACCAGCCACAGACCACCCATGGCCTCACAGGGCAAAGAAGAGTGTGAATGAAGGCATGCAGCCACCGTGAAGTGCAAGTATTTCACGCTGGAGAAGCAACAATAGCCTAAAGTGTTAGTAATACAAGTATGAAAGTGATCTACGAAGCCTCCCATCACTGCATAAAATTCCACTGCCCCAGCACACACCATATAGCCATAAACGGTAAGATAAGGAAATTCTAGCAACTGAAACTCAGTATATGCACATATATGATGGGAAACATAAATAGAGAGTAAACAAACTACTTTTTGGCTTGTAATTTCAATTCAGGGTTTCAGCTTTTACGTACTAACAAAGGCAAAAATTGCCAATAGGGCAATTTGATTTCACATGTCACTCCTCATGTAAAAATCCCTCATGTAACACATTTTAGAAAGAGAGATGTATTTGCAAAATATTAAAGGCAACATTTGCATTTCTTTTGATTAACAAACCAGAAAGATACTACCGAGGATCCAAATAATCTGATCATCCTTAGTTACCAGAAGACTTGACCCGGTGAGGTCATTTCAGCAGTCACATCTGAGACACTCCACCCAAACCGTCCTGTGGGTTTTCTTTTTCAAATTAACCATTTCTCACTGCTAACTGTAAATTAACAATGATATAAATCAAGTTTAAAGGAGAGACATTTCCTAAACCTCTTAACAGACAGCTGCAGCACTGCTCTTGCTATTGCCCCATCAGCTGAACAAAATTACCAAGATTCAGGTGGACTTCACTGTGGCTACTCGCAGCCTGGATGAGCACAGGAGCGTTCCCAACACACCTTCCACAAAGGAAAGGTATGGGCACTGCCAGAGATAAGTAGCAGAATTATTTATGGCCAGAGAGACCCAAAAAGCCAGACCTGAGGTATGATGAACTTAAAAACTCTGGTAAAAACACAGAGCGCAGACATTTTTATGATCCCAATATTGATTATGTTTAGAATTAACAAAGATTAAAATACAAACAACAGATACCACACAATAAATTTCAAACCCCCTTTGCTTATTATTTTAACCAACTAGAACAAAACAAAAATAAACAACAGCACCTAAAGAGACCTGGAACGCAGTAACTCTGGCCCAGGCGCAGGCAGGCTCCCCACTGCTGGGCTGTGGCTCCTGCTGGGTACCCCCGCCTCACCGGGGCATCACGTCACGAGGGGAGCAGAAAAGAGGGAACACCACAGAAGCATTTCCACTTGTTTTTTTTTTAAAGAGTATTTTTTTTTCATCTTTGCCAAAAATTTCTACTAAAATAAAAAAGATATCTTTTGCTACTCTTTAATTGAAATTCTTTCTTCACTGTGTTTTGACAACAGAACTCCCCTGCAGCATCCTTGGTATGTACACGATTATTCTCTTAAGAAAACAAAGCCTTTGCAATGATGCAGTTTGTCTTGGATCATGTAATTTTAAAGTTGAGATTAAAAGACATTGGTTGACATCAACTAGACCTGAGAGAAACAGAGAAATCCAGTAATCTCACCGACACCCCAAAAAAAGAGGGTGCATGTGCTGTGACACACACAACATTTCTTGTAAAAGCTCCTTGACAGAAAGGCTGCATTGAGTCACACAGGAGATTCTTCAAGTACAGGAAAACCTTCAAAACTCAGGAATGCGACACCAGGTTGCAGGAAACCACACACTGCTGTTCCCACTTCCCATAGAGTAAGTTAGATTGCTAGCAACAAGCAGGCAAAAGTCATTCAGGACCCTCTCTCACATCTTTGAAAAGTAATGATGATCAGAGTACAACCAAATATCAAACTATTTACAGCTTCAGGAGTTAAACCTGGTACTTCAGACTGACCCCGCAGCATACGCACAAAGGCAGCACTCTGAGGAAAGCGCCACTTCGTGCTCTCCGCAATGGACCAGGACCACTGAGCCCCGTGCTAGTCCAAGGCTGCACCACAGGGCTGGCAGAGCTGAGCCCAAGGCAGCAGGAACAGCATCACCCAAGGCCAGGGTGTTTCCTAAAGATATACCACCTGTTAAGATTGAGTTTAAATTTTAATTTCAAATTCAATTTCAAATTTTGGCAACCTATACCAAAATCTGATTTAAGCCACTATAATAATTTTCAGGCAAATGAAATATTCAAGCAATACATTAAGTTTTAAAGAAAGCTAAACCACTGATGGAACTGCTGGAAATCACAGACATAGTGTTCACAAACAACATTTATTAGGAGTGTTGTGGTAAGCTTTTACAATGGCATCAAAATTATTTTTAATACCCCAACTAGTTTGTATTCAACTAGCTTCAGTACTTTGAATGTAGTTCGTACATTCAAGGATGAGAAATTTATCTGACAATTACAAGAGGACAAACCTCAAATAGTTCTGAAATCCTGAAGAACAAAATTTCACTATTTACAAAACAGTACTTTTTCCTAGCTTTAAATGCAAATGTTTTCATAAACAGTCCCTTCTTTATCAGCACACTTCAACAGTAAAAACAAGTGAAAATTGTGTGCATTAGATACCCACTTTCATCTAAATCCCATTTGACAGAGTAAATAAGAAACATGCTATTCATCAACTTGCAACTTCATGAAGTCATGAAAACTTCAATAGTCTGAATAAACAACGGCTAAGTTTTGTGCTTTAACAAAAGCAGAGCAAAGCAGTAAACCTGATTAGCAAAATAAATATCAGTTTTACTACAACAACACTCGTAGCAAATCAAACATTTTTAATAGATTGCAGCACAGTTATTTTCTCAAAGTTTGATTTCTCTAATGTCAAAACAAAATTACAATCAATTACTTGAAACAAAGGCTTCTGCATGTTGATTAAATTTTTATCCACCCTGAGCCTCACAGACATTTCTTCTGGTACTACCTACTCAAAGATATAAATTAAGGCTTGGAAGACCTCCTTAAAGCAACATCTATAATAATCCTCAATATTCAAAGAGCAGTCCAATACCTTCAAAAGGGAAAGATTTTTAGTAGGGTCAGAAAGGTGTGCAGCAATAGGTAGTCTCTCTATTTCTGGATACAAGTAATTGAAAACCGACCCAAGGCAAATCCTCGCAGGACGTACCCACAACCCAAGGTGGTTGGTGCTCCATCAGAAGTAAAACGCTGAGCACCGAACAAACGATTAAGGATGTTTAACTACACTAACAGCCAAGTGACAGATCAGGAGCTCTCAGATGCTGGTATTCCGGAAAACTATAACTTCTATACTGCTGAACAAAAGAATATCATTTATACAGTGATAGCAGCGATTACAATTATTTGTACTGTGATGGCACTGGGGTCCCAAAGCAAAGATAGAATGTGCTTGGAATTTAAGGATAAAGGCAAATTCTGCAGACAGATGTAACACTAGGAGCACAGAACTGCCCCAGTGAAGTGAACAGGACAGCAAGAGGGGCAACGGGAGGCAACACACCCCACGCAGCACACCAGTGAACACCCTGAAACCGCACGTGAGGCAAGGCTGCTTCTGCTTCTCAGGTTAGCCGGAGCCTCTCCAAACCACGAGTGCTGAGCACTGCTGACAAATCCTGGTTTAATCTCTGCTGCAGGGGCAGCGTATCTCTAGGCACCCAATACAGCACACGGGTCCAGATGCTACGCAGAACCGAAAGGAGAGGGACCTGGCAGAGGGCATCACTGCCCTCCTGCGAGGTGACAAGGCTGTGTGCCACAGGTCTATTGATTAGGCAATGACAGGTCTCCCGCTGGGATTTACATCAAAAAAGAGAGAGATTCATAATATCCTCTACTCATTCATCTTTACACTTGAAAAAATCAAGTCAGCACTTGGGAGAAAAAGAGCAGGCGCTGAATAACGTACAGCACCTGTAAATTGTGTTCTCAAGTTCTTAGGCACTGGAATTGCTGCTTCTCCTGTCCTGATAAACTACTGCTTTCTAAATTAATTTCAACATACATCAGATTGTCAAATAGCCACAATTTATAAGCCTGATCTATTCTGCAATAGTCAATTTTGCAGCCTTATTTCCAGTGACTCATACTAACACACCACAGACCACAGAGTCAGAAATACAGAGGTCAATATTTAGGCCTTACCAATAACCAGAAAAAGCAGTCTTATCTTCTTCAGCTTTTGGTTTGGTTTTTTCCGTTCAGCTTTACCATTTAATTCTAATCCAGCAAACATGCAACATTTAAATGAACCACAAAATTGTATCCAGATTATAGTAATCTTCAAGTGATTACACTGAGAAAGGAGAGACTAAGAAGGCAGTTGCCTCAAAAAGTCACCTATCATACCTGCGATTATTTTTGTATTTGGTATGCAGTCAAAACTAACCTTTTTGTACTTCACTTCTATAATTCATATGCAGCAGTGCCACACTTGTTCTCGCTTCTGCAGGCAAGCATTCCCCAGAAATTCACTTTGGATATCTAAAATCTCAACTCACTGATAATTAACTTCTACATTTTGTCCAGAAGTTTCTTTATGGTTCCTCCTCTGCATCCTTTCTGGAACATCAGTAAGAAACATCAATGACTAGACCAAGAGAAGCGATTTTAACTACAAACTACACCAGAAGAATAATAAAGTTGTTCCCATTTGTAGGGTAGCAAATAAAGAATAAATTATAATATAAAATATATACATTATTGAAAGAAAAGTCTCAGAAATCCCCATTTGCAGTTGAGTTTCACTGTCTTACATATTTCAAAAACGTGAGGGACCTTGAAAGATCAATACAACCCATATGATACTAAGGTGCAGAAATAATTCTCTTTTTTTAATGTGGTAAAATGTATGATACCAAACAGAGATAAATCAAAAGGATCTTCATACAAGAAACAAAATAGGTTGTAAATCAAGCATTTCTAAGCTTCCTATAATAGAGAATACTGGGAAAAGAACACATGCCAGAGAAACTGTTTTCTAGTGGGCATTCAGGTTTTTCTTATTTTAGTAAAAATTTTTATTACAGCAATGTGATCTCTAAGGATTTATCTCTGGGTTTTTTTTCCAGCCTCTTCTTATTTTTTAAAGAGCTTTCTGAAAATTCACTTTGCATTAAGTATCACTGGTTGGGGATGCCTTTCATCAGCAGATACAACCCTTCCAGTTTTAGAAGGATTTTACTTACAATAACTTTAAAAATCTTTAGATCGTAGCACCAAAGTCTCATTTGGGATCATTCCTGGTTTGGAGACATTGGGGATTCACATTCTGCTAAGTCATCCCTTCTGTGAAATAACTAATCTCAGACACTGGAGTCCCTCAGCAGAACGTGCATAAAGGGATCCAGCAAGACAGGACTGGCATCTAATTGCCACGCTGGCTCCATCAGCTTGCTGTCGGACTCACTTTTATTCACTCCAGTGCCTAAAAAATTTCCAAACAAGGCAGAATGAATCTGCCAAACCCCAATGTACATCCACACCACAAGGACACGTACTGGACTGTTTTTAAGAATGGGACACCATTTGGGAAAGCTAAGAAAACAACTCGTTAGAGCACCAGGAAAAAATCCTTCTCTCCTAGGACACTGCTGTGCCATGGAACAGAAAATGCTATTAAACAAAAATGACTGATTGCAAACAAACACTGACAATTTACTGAACCAAAAATATCTTGCCGTTAAGAGACAATATAAATTACCATATGCAGACAACTAGTATGCCAAAAGGGCAGTGGGCTTGCTGCCCCACAGAACTAAAGAAGCAAATGCAGAAAAGACTGTTACTGGCGATGTTTTGATTTCAGCAATAGAAATTTAAAATAGTCCAAAATTGAGAATGAAATTGCCAAAATAATGAAACAAACAACACACAAAAAGAATAATCAAGACTGGAGAAAAAGAGATTATCAAAGGCACCTGTTATGACAAGAATAGAAATGAGTTCTTCAGAAGCCCTGAAGGACTCCTTACGGAAAAGAAACAAGAAAAGCTATAAAAAAAAACCTAAGAAAGTGACCATTACTGATTTGATCATTTTGGTACACAAACAGAGATGTACTAGAGATGGCAGAGACTGCCAAAGGGACAAAAAAAAAAGGGGGGGGGGGGGGGGGGGAAATCCTGTATTCACCTTGCCTATGCCATGCTAGACATTCCCCATCTTTGCCACTTGCATCCAAACCCCTGCAACCTGTTGGTTCTGCAGCAGCTGCATCACTCTGGCGCTTCACAGCTACACTGCTCCAGGAAAACAAAGACACCAAGGTGTAAACACCCTGTGAGACTAATGCATCCTCTTCTAAAAGACTTACACTGCTTGCACTGTTGATGGCTCCAGCCACAAGTCAGCATTATTTCTTTATTCAGGGCAGAAAACGCACTGTGTCAAAACAAAGCAGGTTTCACTGTGCTATTCTGCTCTAACCAGAGTTGTTTATTCCATCCTTCTCCCTTGCCCGTGCACAGAGTACCAGATGCCTCTCTAAAAAATTCCATACCCAGAAAGTGGGTTGATCAAACATCTTGAGTGCACTATTGATGCCTACAAACAAAACAGGTATCCGTAAAACCTGTTTCTATAGCAATTTTACCTTGAGACAGAACTTAAGACTTCCACAGAAGGACGATCCTGTTTTATGTTTGAATGCTCTGCTGCAGGTATCTGAGATACAGTGTAAATATTGTTTTAAAACAAACAAAAATTCTATACATTTCTACTTGTTTGCAAGATGATCAAAAACAGTGAGAAGTTCTGAAGAGAAGACTTTAATTTTGTTCGTTCAACCCCTGCATCTACCAATGCCTTGAGTTCATGCAGGAACCCCCAAAGCCTTTGGAAAAACAGAAGAGCCCACTGGGTAGGGATGGAGAGAGCCTGCACTATTTAATAACCAGAAACTGTGTATGAGAGACCTTTCTAGTTTTATTTTTAGCACAACATATCTGTTGGTAGAAAGATTGTATTTAAACACTGAGAGGAATGTAATGGGAAATTTATTTTAAGCATCCAGTTCTAGCAGGTCATAAAGATTGTATCATTATCCTCCTTGGACATTAATTGGCAATAAGAATACATGCTCTTCTCCTAGTTTTTGTTCCATTGATGAGTTGTGAGAAAAGAAAAATGCTGTTCATCCAACCTGCTGCTTATTTAATATTCAGCTTTCTTGAACTCTTCTTATGCAAAGCGCAAATGCTGATGATCAATTATTTTATCTATCATAATTCAAGCTGAAATTTTACACTCTGTAAACACATTATCATGACCACCACATTATGTGTTTGAAAAACTCCAGTTGCAGCAACCCATACAAATGAGCACGTTGCACTAGGTTTACACTAAAATTCTGTTCTGGCTAGACATACAACATTTTGTTTTTCATAACAGTAAAATGAATGAAGCACACATATGCAGAGTATTTTTCTGTGTGGTATACAAACACATTCATACACTAAAAAAATACATGCACTTGCTTTAAATATTAAATAACAATAATATTCATGTCTATGTCTAACGAGAAGTTACTTCAAACATTAGATTTTATGTTTTAAAAATTAAATTATCAGATAAGATAGAGAAATCAAAGGAAAGCTACTGGCATTTTTGTAGGAAAAAATTCCTGTAAGCTTCATCAGGCTGATGACAAGAAGAACCAAGTTATCTGAAGCAACTGGTAGATCTTTGGGAGCAATCTAGAACACCCTCACACTTAGTGGGTGGCCTAATACATCCTGAAATGTAAGTCTATAATTACATAAAAATTTGCAAATTTCAGTTTAGACTTCTTATGAGAATACTTAATGCACATATAATTGGGGTGTAACACACATACTGCATCTCACTTCACTGCTAACTCATAACTTTTTGAAATCAACATTTCATGAAAATGCTTAGCAAATAGTTTGACGTATAATAACACAAATAATAGTAAAAGGCTAAACAGGGACAAGCGGGCCTGTTGCTGAAGGAGGTAGATGACTTAGTGACAGCAGATGGAGACAAGGCTCATAGCAGGGATTATCTGATACAGCCTGACCCATAGGACCAGACGGGCTGTGCCAAGGGTGCAGAAAGTCAATGCCATAGCAAGGTCACTGCCGTGTCAGAAAGCTCGTGGAGATTGAGAGGGTCCGCAATGACCGCAGAAAGGCAGATCTTTACACCATCTTCAAAAAAGGGAGAGCTAGTGCCCCAACTTCAAAGCTTAACACAGACATCGCCACCATATTCACATCTCCAGTCTGGGATGTTGCCATCTAGATGAGATGCCACCAGATGGGCAGAAACCCAGTTGGAAGGTTGGGCTCTGTGGGCACTGGTTAATGGGTTCTTCAGTTACTGACCTGCAGCCAGTAACACGTGGGATACTGCAGCCATCTCTACCGGGTCCCGGCACATTCGTCATCTCTATTGATGACTTAGAAGAAGCCAGGGAGGACACTCTCATTGAGCCTGCAGATGACACCAGACTGGGGGCAACTAGCAGCTAGGCTTGAGGGCAGAGTTGCCATCCCGAGGGATCGGGAACCCACTGCAATTCAGCAGAGACAAGCGCAGAGCACTGCTCTGGGGAGGGAAGAGCCCTTGCATGGCCCCAGGCTGGGACCCACGGCCAGGGAGCAGCTCTGCCAAGAGCAGCCCGCAGGTTGAGCACCAGCCAGCTGCATTTTGTACTTCCTGGCCTTCTTGATCTTACACGGGTTTATTCTGTTTATTCACTGCCTTTGGAGTATTTGACTTTGAAGCTTTAATAACATTATTCCAGCAGTTCTTTTATAAAATAAAGTAGCCCTGATAGAAAGCGTGATGCTAGCGCGTCCACGTCAAGTAGACATTGCAGGTTGCAGATTTTTTGTTTCCAAAATGTGCACTCTGTCCTCAGAGAGAGCCAGTACAGAGCCTTCAGCAAAATAACTGAAAATTGTGAGTCCTGCGTCTATAATTAAGCCACGATTGGCACTTTAAGCGGCACATTGTACAGTGCATGCTGCAAGAGAAAACACTACGTGCATGAAAAAGTGCTACATGGTGACTGCAATGAGCATCTATGCTCATTTGACAAAGGAGTTCCTTGAATTTGTATTTAACTCTGATACCCTATCAAGCATGTTAAAAGTCAAGCAATTGCAAAGTCCCATAAATGTGACTATTTGAATTTTCATTAATACGGTACTTAACATGCAAAACCAAATTAATTTATTTCTATATGCAAAAATCTGAATGCGTTGTGGAGAAAAATACCATGCTCACACATGCTTGGAAATGAGCAAACTGTTACAAATTTACTGGAAAAATTGTATACTGGGCACATGTAATAGGCAATTTGTGAACACACTGCTATTTCTAATCCAAACCAAAGCCAATCTATCCAAGAAACATGTGCATATAAACACATTATTTTATATATATATATGTATATATGCACACACACAATTTTAAATATTTTATATAGAAGCACATTTTGAAAGCGTGAAAAACAAAGCATACTAGGCATATCAAGAGCCCTGCCTCATTTCCCCTAGACACAAGGCGAGCTAAGCACGTGCACCCACACTGCAACCAATCAACCAATGCCCCCTGCCCCAAGTTATCTTCTGATGGGAAACAGAACAGCAGCCACACAAAAAAAGTTCAAGGTTAAACCGTGAGCATCCAGAGGGAAGAGGCAAGAAGCAAGAAACTTTAACATGAATGCCTTCTCAAGCTTGAACAGCAGCCCTACCTTCAACTCATCCCATCGTGCTAATATTCCAAGATGTTATAATACTCATCATACAAACAGACTGAACTGACATATTTTAATTGTACAAACAGAACAAGGCTTCTATCATCTATGCAGATAAAAATCAAGTTCAGAGTTGCTAAAAGGAATTCTCTTAAAAACTGAGGTTTAAACCACAACCTGAAGTTAAAGCAGATTTAATTTGGCAGGGTGATCTTTATAGCATTCCTAGAATTTTGAAATAATTTCAAAATTCCTCTTTTCTCTTTAGCTAAATATCTGCTTAGTGTATATTTTCTTCCCACAGTAAAACTCAATCTCCTAACATAAAAAAATAAAAAATATCAATAAATATTCACAAATTAAGGTATCCATAAAGAGCCAAAGGCATGTACCTGAGCAATACTTGAACATTAGCTAAAAGGCTGAATCATCATTCAATTTCCATTGCTCTTCAATAGCAATCGTCTTATCTAAGCCTGCGCAATCAGAACATCTACTCCTTAAATAATCACAAAGAAAAAAGCGAGAGCATTTTACTTCTTGAAGCCTCAGTGTACATTCCAGGGCTCCTTATACTTTAAGCAAATGGCAATTAAAAAAAGGGTATCATTATTCTGAAAGTGTTTTCATAGGCTTAGAGACTGATTGTACATCTTCAAAATGCTCAAGTACGTATATATACAAGATGCAAAACATCAGTGTCGCTCATCTAAAAATCCACACTTTTCTACTGGTCTATATGGTGCTATCTTTATACTGAGTATAGATTTAAATAGTTTAAATTTTGCAATTATTTCTGCATAGCATTTCTAACACACAGCCTATTCCATCCATACATACATTTGAAGCTCTGATACAGACTTTCATTAGCTCTTGCCTGAGCTTACACTGGTCCTGGCAAAAGCAAGCTTGTCCCACTCAGCTCCACTGAAGATCCTTCTGAAAAGATCGGTCTTTTGTCTTGCCACATATCTTTGCACTCCTTCACCAGCTTCACTTTCTAATACCTCAAACAAAACAGATACCAGGCTTCTCTTTTAATAGCCAAGAAGGGCCTTTGCACTTTGCTTATCACTACTGATTTGGTACCAAAGAGCTAACTTCAGCTACCTCCAAACGGCTAACGATGCACTTGATATATTTTCTAATGAGCATCAGCATTCCTTTCTCACATAGTGCTCGTTATGAGAGGTGCTCCCAAATTCACAAGCCTCCTTTGAATCCCTTTTCAAAAGTCTCCTTTTCCATGTCAGCTACAAAAACAGTGTTCTACTCTGGGTGAATTTTTCTTCTATCAGTATATATAACAGCTTTCTGAATTCACATAAACTTTTAGCATTACCATGTTCTGAGACAAAGAATTCTGCAGAAATATTCCAGAAAAAATACCTGTGTTTATTTTGGATATCACTTTCTAGTTTCATTTGACGCCCTTACAGAGTAACAACAATCGCTCCCTGATTACCTCCACCATAATGCTCCCGATTTTACAAACCTCTCCCAACACCTCAATCGGCTGTTCTAGGGTCGTGCCACCCAAACCAGAGACTACTCGTCTGTTTAATGAAACCCTCCCAACTGCTGATTCTGGCTGCAGAGATGACCTTACTTGTGAACCCGAGCAGACACTTCACTAAGCTTCTAGTAAAGACTTAGAAATAAACTTGTTTTCTTGTTAGCAGGACAGGCTTCTGGAGTTGTTCTACCTCAAGGATGTAAGATGCTCAGTCCAATGTACAAAGAAAGGTGTCAGCACACCTAATTTCTGCTGCCAGGAAAAGAGAGATGTTCCATATCATCCACGGAAGCAGAAGGGAAAGGATACTAAAAACTGTCAAATCCTTCCTCAGCTGCTATGGTTATTCAGTCTCCACACTTCGTTTTACTACCATGAAAAAAGAATTAGATTTTCTCTCAAGGGTTGAGCTTTACTGAGGATGACAAGGTAGCTGTGACGAACCAGAAACCTGCAGGGAAGCCACAGACCTGGTTCCCATGCACTTCGGTAGCAGCTTTAATGCAACTGTTGTTAGAGCTTAATCTGCCTCCTGGTCCAATTCCTTTTTCTGCAACAGCAGGAAAAAAAGCCACCAGGTTCCTGCTATAGGCAGCAAAAGGGAATGGCTGTGTAACGAAGTTCAACATGCATGCCTCCATTAATTCACTAGATGAGAAACTTCCACATGATACCCACAGCACAGCAGTAATGTCCTAATAAATTAATATTTTTACCTTTCAGTCAGGAAATCAATTTTTGGTACAGATTTGAAGTTGACTGAGACACAAATTAATGGGATTCTCTAGTACTGTTTTTCTTTCCTTTGAGTGTGAACCTATAAAAACTTTGGTAAACACACTGAAAGGTTTTATGGTTTCACTGCTTTATGGTTAAATAATTTTATATCCTTTTCAGAGATGTCTTGCATCTGTTTAAACAACAGTCACAGATATTTCCAAAGCCCTAGCCACACTCGCCCACTGTTATTTTTCAGTTTCCAAAAGAAGCAAGATAATCATTAACTATAGCATCAGGGAAAATAAAAATCCACGCTGCCTCACTAAGTTAACATTGCACATCCAATAAAAATAATCATTTCAAAAATTATAAAATCATTCAAACGATTTTATCTTTGATGTTTCCCATGGTTTTTCTTACTATGCTTAGCCATTTTTTCGTGTTTCTCTTAACAAGGCTTGCATGAGATGACCTAGTTTATTTGCACTCCTCCCAAACTGTGAAGTAAAAAGTGTTAACATAAACCAAATGGTCCCACTCACTTTGGAACAAGCTTCTCCTCTGCCAGCTACTAACCCTCTGCCACCTCTGTCTACTGCCTCGATATTTTCCAGCCATTTTTCCTCCCAGGCCTTTGCTGCCATCTATACCTCCCTGTTTTTTCTCTTAGGCTGGTGCCACTTTCTTCTCGTCCCCCAGGCCAAACCTTGCAACCCTGTGCAGTTGGTTCCACCGTACAACCAGTTGCTCCTCACCTCTAATGTCACCAAACATCGCCACGTGGGAATCATCTCCTGTGCTGCCCATTGAGCAGATGGCGGCTGGCTCTGCCTCTGGTTTAACGAACACAGTCTGCTTCCCAGCCATGCCATCGGCCAGCGAGCACAGCCCAGCAGACACCGCCAGTTAACACCACTGCTTCTCATCACGTGTCTGCAGGGAGCAACCAAATGGCATGGGAGAAAGCCCAGCTTGGATTTAGTGTCAAAACACAGGGGAGCGGTCAACGTACCACTTATCCCACTGCTAAACAGCAGAGGAAGAACTGCATATACTGATCCAGTGAAGGCGTCAGTGCCAGCCCTGGCATACGGTATTACTCTGGTTACTACATTCGTTTTTGCTAAAGCGGTATTAACAGTCCAAAAACTGCAGAATATAACATTAAGGGGGAAAAAGAAAAAAAAAAGAGCGGCGAGGAAAAGGCCTTTAAAACTTTTGTACTATTGGGGCTTTGTTCTGCTATTCAGAAAAAAAAATAACATTAAACAACCTTGCAATAAGCTGCCTGAAGCAAGCTATTTTCAAGTTGCCTGTAGTTTAATGACTACTTATTTCCTCACTCCAGAAGCACACCTGTAAGTGCCACAGGCCATACAGGAGCAAACAAGCGCCTGGGGTAGTCAGGAGGAGAGCACACAGTGAACACTCACCCATTAAGTGCAAGCCTGAAGGACAGACTGTGAATTGCCATCAGGGGATCCAACAAGCAAATCATGGAGAGATGCAAGAGTCCACCATTCACACTAAATAACTTACATTTCTTTAAAATTATCTTAACTGCACACTTCTATGTCAGAAGTTCACATCCAGAAAACACCATGGAGTTTGTTTCCGTATTAAGCAAACTCTCTCTCACTTATTCTCAAGTTTAATGGAAGTTGTTTCAGCTGTTGTGAAGTTTCAGAGGACACCAGACAAATCCACGGGAGCCTGGAGTCTTAGAGCCTGGGACATGGACTACCACCATGCTAAGAACACAGAGGAACTCTATCTAGTGTACATGACCCACGGTTGGGGCTGTAAAATGCTTCTCACCCAGCACCCTCATGAATAATACATCAAATCCACAGCAGCAGATTGGTCCACTCTAGAAGGACTGTAAGGACAAACTTCAACATGCTTTTTCCTTTTATATCTGAAGACTGAATGCCTTGAGAAGGCTACTAGAGAAACAGGATGTCTTATTCCAGTACTGGCTTCCAGACATGGTTGCTCCTCACACTTCACGCTGCAACAATTTAAAATTCTTGCAATGACAAATACCCTTCCTGATACTGCAAGGGTTTGGGGTTTTTTTTTTGCCACAAATGTGATCCTTTTCCCAGTCTCTCTGCAACCACACTGAGGACTCCAGCTGAACCAGCTCACATGCTCTTTCAAGCTGAACATGAAACACCACAGCAAGCCACCGTACAAGACAAGGGGCGCAGCTGGTACAAAATTATGTTGCCAGATTGAATCTGCACCAAAAAAGCCCAAAAGAAGCAGCAGTGATCTAGCACACACCAGGTTTAATCAGGCACTACCTCTCCTCTAAAGTCAGCATATAGGTCACGTCATGCAAGCTGATTTCCTGGAAATAAGACAGCCAAAAAGCACACCTGTTAGCATAAACATGGAGCCCTGGCCCACGTCTAGTTTTGTTTGGGGTTTTAGGTCATTCAGGTAACTTATCTAGTCTTCACATCTGACTAAAAAAAGGCCAGAGAATGCAGATGGAATTGTCATTTTGCATTTGGCCATGTACTAAGGAAGCTTGAACTGTAGAGATTTGGGGTTCTTAAATACCTACCCTCTGAAGCTGTACAGCTGTCTACAGCTGTTGCTCAGGATAACTAGAAAAAATTACCAAAAGCTCCTACTGCCACCAAAGCTTATAATTTCCAGAACAAGCAGCTGAATAAAATGCAACAGAAAGTCATCACTGATCAAGAACACATCCTGCCTCATATGCAACTACACACTGCTGCACAAGACAGCCCGGAATCAGACATCGCAAGCAAGGAAAACTAATTCAATCCCCTCCACACAAACACAATGCTTCGTGTGCTGGACTGAACAGTTGGGAGATTTAGTCTCTCCCCATTACCACACTTCTCCACCTGCTACTCTTCTCTTAATTCTTTGGATAAACTGACCCCTCCGCCCCAAGCCATAACTGAAAATTATAATTAACAAAATGACAATATAGGATGAGAATTCTGGTCTCAGTACTGAATTA
>WKFP01015437.1:2624283-2642770 GCA_011057875.1 Pterocles orientalis | reverse complement strand
TCCTTTCAACAAGCATAAGTAGATAAAATCCTAAAAGACTGAACATTGTGATGCAACTACCTCCTTGTGAAAATACATTCAAAAAAACCTCGCCCATCACTCAATTTCCCCTGCTCATTTCATTTGCCTTGCTTCTACCCATCATTCCACTACTTTCCTTCCTAGCTCTGGGATTTATTAAGTGAAAGTGATTTCAGTATTTCTACTAATAGTCAGCACACATCCAGTATCTATATTTATACAACTCTAGAACTGGTAATAAACATTATTTTTGTATTGCTACACTACATTTTTTAATGAGACATCATTCCTTGTCTCTGTTTACCAAGAATTACATTGGCCACAACTGAATCCTTATCCCATATTATTACCACATAACAAGAGTTTGGCAAGCTGAATGGAAACTTCTTGTTGCATGTGAAGGAACGTTAACGGCTAAGGATTGGTGCTTTTCTCCCTGCGTTTGTGGGCAGCAGAGCTACTCAGACATATGCAGCAAGGTATCTAAGAGGCAGGAGATGCCTGGGAAGGCACTAGGTGTAAATGCTCGGACTTTAGAGCTTATTTCCATCCAGCCCAACAACAGTGACTTTCACAGGACCATGTCAAAGACATTTATCCAAGAATGAGTGTGTGGTTCCTAGACGACATCAGACATCTGGGCAGCCAGCCAACTTCCTATGGAAGTGATTTCAATATTGCTGAAGTTTAATCTAATTGTATTTATCATATGATCAGTTATATAAAGAGCCAGCAGCTTGCACAGGTTGTCTATTTTTTAATCTAAAAAAATAAAATATATTTTGAAAATACAAAGAAAGAGATAGATTGCAGTAAAACAGAAATCATATTCAAATTTCATGCCTTCCTCTAAAGCCCCTTATTCCAGAAAGGAACAGATGCTAGCCAAGACAAATTCCATCCTTGCTCAACTGGGACTTAGAAAGCTTATGATGAAAACCAAAGTGTTTTCTCACCTGCAAATTTACAGTTGTTCCATATCCATAATTATACGCTAAATGTAAAGCCCTGCCCCTTCTACTCATGCTGCATATTCATGCTTCTCACTGCCCCATGGCTCTTCATAACATTTGTTCATTTTTTCCCTATGAGACCTTTCTCTTAAAACTTTTCTGTGACGTACAAAAAACTCCATCCAAACAACTAAAAAGACAAACAAATTTGAAGACACTTATGCTACAGGTTACTGAAACAACCATTCCTCTTCCCAGACAACATAACATCTGTATTTCCACGCATGCTTTCATTTCACCGTATTCATTCACTACTGCCTCATTTTTTACTGAGGTTGTAACTGCACACCATCAAGCACAAATAAGCACCATCGTGTGACCGGAACGCTGACAGATCACTGTCCCACAGGCAATAAGCAGTACCACATCAGTCGGCAGTCTTCTGTAATGCACTCATGAACATACAATAGTTGACTGTTAACAAACAGGAACAGAAAGCGGGTGAAGGTCCTACCATGTTAAAGCAGCGCACTGAACTTCACATATTCACGTAACCAGTGCTCAGAGCATTCAGAGACTAATGTGCTCTGAGACAGGCTTATGAAAGAGAAAAGAAAGAAACAGAACTAATGCAACTCCTCCCCTTCCTTTATACTCTTTCAGACCCAGTGTCCTCTCACAGTTCTCAAAAAGGAAATACACAACAGCCCAGTTCAGATTCTGGCAGAATTTTTCCAAGGTCTTTGCTGTCCTTTCTGATCATCCCTCTCTCCTAAATAACAGCTCAGAAGTTCAGTGACAAACAACAACAGGAGAAGGATAGCAGAAAAGGCTCTGTCCTTCCACAGTGCCTTCAGGATTCACCACTAACCATAACCAGACTCCCTTTCTGTTCACTGCAATCCCACAATTTTTCCATGGAAATCTCCAATTTGTTTCTGTAAATTAAATTTGGACTGTTCTCTAAGCATGTAAACAGAGCAGACAAAAAACAAAGTTTAAAAAAAAAACAATTTTTTCCTCTGTAGTATTTTTTGCACAGGACATACTTGCAATAGTGTTAATCACTCATCACTATGAAGTATAGTGTGCAACAGTGTTTGAAAGCATTTGGAAATTTTGCCAAAAATGAATGGGAAGTGTCCATCCAGGCAAGCATAAGCCAATGGTTAAGAATATCAGTCTTTTCACCTTAATTAAAAAAAGTTTTGTCATAATTTGTCATGTATGTCAAATGTCAGGTGAACATAAATTTATTTTATTTCAAAGCTTATTCTTCTATCTTTACACTTGTGCTTATGTCCCAATTAGTGTTATCTTGTCATTTATAGCTTTTTAATAATATTACACACAAATGCTCTACGGTGATTCACTAGCCTGAACAGTCTACTGTATTAGAAATGGAAAAACTAAGGTTAGCTATGTCAAACATGTTTTACAGACTAGCCCCACCCAACACACACACACAAAAAAAGACACCAAAACAAAACAAAAATACCTCCATCTGGGACACAAAGGTCACACCTTTACCAAACTTCAAGCACATGTTCTCAAACAGGAAATAAAGAGTCTTCTTGAAAGGCTTTATCAGGTAAAAAACCAATTTACTAGTTTTCCTTGCTGTTGTTATCACAACTGACCTATTCCAGCTAATTCAGCAGGAAAGGGAGTCTTCGATACAAACCTTATCATGAAATATTTCAGCCTACTTATAAAAAAATAAATGTGATCCAATTTCCCAAACTTGGTTGTTTTTACAAAGCTTTTCCCCATTGCAAGCACACTTCCATTGGGATTATAACTCTAAGCAACCACATAAACAGCTGAATTTCTATGGGCACCATAACTCCACTTGCAGCTTCCTCCACCCATCCCAAGTCACCACCTCTCACGAGGAAAGCCCTGCGATGGGGGAAAGGGGATGGACAACCCTACACACAGCAGACCCTGACACTCTCCATTTAAAACATCAGGGACAAAAAAACTTTTTTCCAAGTTCTGTCAATGATTGCCAAGATTGGGCCCAAATCAAAGTCCCAGACAAAAGTAAACCTGAAAAGAGTAAGAATCAAGATCTACAACTCCAGAGTGGCTTTTACCCATGGAAAACACAAGTTGCGACAAGACTTATTTCGGAAAATTCTAACACAGACCACTACCTCCAACTGAGCCCATCTTCAGCCAGTTGCAGTTATTTTGGTGTTACCAACGCTCATCCATGGAGTGGCTCACACATACCTTTACTGTATGATTCTCCTGGTAAATTAGTGTATGTCATCTCTATATATGGAACCATCTTTTATACTAAGTTTCAATAAATATGGTCTTACAGAATTCTCTGTGACGAATGGGATCCTAGATCCATATACTGTGCTTTTTAAATACTTTATAGCTAAGTAAGATGTTAAGAAAAATAGGCCATGAACATAGCCTAGAAATCCTGAAGCACCTCACAATACAGAACAGTCACACAAAGGGTACATCACCAGTAAAAACAGAACAGCAACCATTTCAAAAATTGTCCAGTTTGGTTTCTAGTTTATTTTTTTAACCCATATTTTGCTTTTGACTCTAGCATATTGTGGGACCACAGTTATGCAGAAAAAAAAAGTAATTTTTAGTAATTTATAACCACACAGATACACTCTTCTAAGAGCACACCTGAGGCTGTACACACAGATCCAACTCCGCTTTCTCTGCGTACATATTATGCAATACAATAAATATGTACCCATGAAGTCACACAATATATTGCAAATAGGACACAGTACTCTTCAGTGACGCAGGAGAAGGGTGACTACACCATATTCTATCTGTGATTCTTCCCCCCCATTTCATTTCCATAATGGTCCAGCACTTATTTTGCAGACTTTTTATACCATCTCCTCTCTAAGTTATGTAAATAATTTCATCAACATTAACGCATTATGCAATTTATTTTCAGCCAACAGCACAGCTCTCGTTAGGTGCAATTCATGGGAAGAAGCAGTTAATTATGTTAATTCATCTCCAGACCTAGGTGAGCAATTTCACTGTTATTCTGCTATCCTACTTAATATGCATGTGCTGTATAAGAGCAGTTAATGACAACTTTCAAAACTGACATCCGAAGCCCTGACTCTACAAGGAGCTCTGAACCCAGGCTTTAAGGCAGAGCTACAGCAAACACAGCTTCTGGGAGGCGGAGGAGTCGATTTACACAAAACTACTTGCAAGATCAAGGTCTAAGGTAGTCTACTGAATAGACCTCTACAAGATCCTAGAAATAATTCTATGCTATTGTATTGGACTATTTGTAAAACGGTATATGATCATATAATTAGAGATCATATAGTACATTCACACAAAGAATACTTTAGGGGAAGGATGGGGGAACTCCTTTTAAAAAAATAAAATTACGTTATCTGGAAATTCAGAGATAATCTCAACAACAAACTTTAGAGGAATATATTTCAGGTCTGAATTCTGTCTGAGGAAGAATTAGTTCCAAGCAAAACTAGCTGAGGTTTTCAGTCACTAAGATAGTAAAAGTCTAAACAATGTATTTAGGAATATAATCCAAAATGTGTCAATATTTAAAAAAATAACAATTTCTGAACTGCAACTCTACAATTGCAATGGCAGGAGCAGAGACAGTATTTCATTCAGAACTGACACTGAAAGAAGCACACTGTACAGGTGCAAGAAAAATACCACCAGTTTACTAGCTAAATCAGAGGAGAGGAGTAAACTAGATACCTGCAGGCAGATACCTAGTTGAGCACGGCAGTCTCCCGGAGAAGCACTATGATCAAGCACATAGTAGTTAACTCCCCTGATCGGGGGAAGGCTCCAGCCTCTCCTCCTGTTACACTGGGCTGGAGGCCATCCAGACTGTCCTCCCCGTGAAACTTCCTTTGGGGCAGCTCAAGCAGCAGCAGCACCAACAGCCTGACCCAGCACCTGCCTCCCAGGCATCTCAGCACATGCCTTTCTGCAGCCTTGAAAGAAGAGCCCGTTATCTTGAGGCTCTTCTTCACTGCACCTTGCATCCACCCTTCTTGTAGCCTGTCTGCACACCTGAGAAACTGCTAAATGATCCAGCTCACGCAACTTTAAAGCATACAACTACAAAGTGCAGCTGCTACCAAGTCTCTCCCCTCCCGAGTGAAGCACGTTAAATAGTGCAAGAACCACTGAAGCTCCACTTGCTTTGGAGAACGGGCAGACAACTAAGCCAGGTTTGCATGTGCAGCACTGGTGTTCAGACACAAACCAAGCCTAGAAACCTGCAAACCTCCCCTCAATTAAAAGCTTAAAGCCATAATAACTTTAGATAGTCAACGCTTCAGTGACAGAAGGCATAGAATTTTTATAGGAGTGTCCTGAAGGTCTCAGTGGACCACAGGTCGAAGATGCACACGCACAGACAGACATTCAGCTTTCACTTTAACCTTATATACTTTGATAGAGCTGCAGGACTAAAACATTAGCAATCTCTAGCTTGTTTGTGACTGACTACATATGCTAGAATGTGTTTTGACAAAACTCAGAGCTAAAATAAAAACTAGTGTTCAAACAGCACAATTCATAAACCAAACAAACAAAACATTGCAAATATTTAAGACTTCCAAGCAAAGGCCACTTCTGTAAATTTCAACATTTAAGCTGGCAACAAAGCATTTCAGACACTGAAACAAATGACTGGCTAAAAAACACAACGCCATCATTGTCATAATTTTAAACGGTTCGTTTTTCTGTTCTCCTGAAACATGCATGGCACTCAAATTATAACTGAACAAATGTACATATCCCTAGCTATTTAAAACAACAAAAAAATTTGAAATATTAAATTTAAATATTTTTGCTTAACCCAAGACTAGAAAACTGTCAGCCCTGAAAATTAGTTTTGCAAAGCCTTAATGCATCTGAGAATGGCTTACTTGCTAAACATGACAAGCAAATCCCAAAATAAAGTGAAACCCTTTCCCTCAACACGCACGCTAATATTTTTCTTTCCTGAAGTTGGATCATTTCCAGAGAACCTGAATCGACTTCAATGGAGTGATAATATATTTCTGAAGAAGAACATGTAGACTGCCTCGGAATACAAGAAAATAGTTCAACGAAGAAAGGGCTTCACTCAGCTCTTCTAAAAATACCCAAGGATGATACTTAAAAGTGGGTTTTTTAAACAATTAGGCCTTGACTACACCAACTGCTATACCTCCTGATATATAGATATGCATGACACTAAACAGGAATGAGACACTATCCTTCTGGAGTCATTCCAAAAAAAAAATGTGAACCATTGTGAAGTCACACTTTTAACTTCAAGACATGCTACCTAGTGAGTGTAAATACATTCTTCTAAAGTTTAAGAGATTTACTAAAGTGTTAGCAGGATTTTCTTTTTAAATTAACCAGAGGATACTTGTCAGTGTAGAATATGGTGAAAATAAGAAAAGCCACAATATAAAAGCACGACTTTCAACAGCAAAACTCATATGTACAACTTTAAGTACTACTCCCAAACTGAAGAGATTTCCAAAAATTAAAACACTCCCTAAAATTTCATCTTCCAGCAGATGAAAATATTCAAACAACATACAAAAACCAAGCCAATATAACAGAAAGCATGTGCCCGTCAGTATCACAAGCACAGCTGCGCTCGCCAGGACTGCGATGGGCTTTAGGAGACACCTATACTGCCAGGGGAAAACTCTGACCAGAAAAGCAACATCCCACATCTTGCATGAGCATTTCTCATGACAAGACCTGAAATGCTCTATCTGCCCACAGCACACAGCTCTGACAAGGAAAATACGACTGGCTCTTAGTAAAGGACATAAAAAAAAGATTTTCATGCAAGTTCGTACATTTGTTTAATTATAAATTTAGAAATAAGAATGATTTAGGAAGTTATTACAGAAGACCTGCACAAATGAAATGGTGAGCACATGACAAAGAGCAGGTCACCACTTAGGTTTATTTTACATATGGACAAATCCAAGCTATCCAGACAGTATGAGTAACATGATCACCACATCCAGAAATTTTGGTTTCAGACTGGTTTAGCTATTAGCTGGCTTTCACTGCAGTCCATTAACATTTTGTCTGATAACAAAGCTGATATAAGAAGTTATCAACCCACTGTTACCTACTGCAGTTGACATTATTCCTATGGATAAGCTATCGTTTACTGCTGCCTTCACAGTAACAACGCAGGTGTTTGTGGAGTCATGCTGCAAACTGGTTCAGCAAAACCACTCAGATTTTAATACCCTCCCAAAATAGCAACAGTTTTTAAACACATTCCTTCCAGAGATGATGTTTGTAGCACCAATAAACCACTGTATCAGCATGGCGGAGCGACTAATAACCATGGCAGAGGACAGAAACTTTCTTTACAGACAGAGCAGTTCAGAGCTCCACCTCTAGCTTTGTTCTGCGTGTTCATCACACTGAGAGCAGGGTCAGCTGAGGGGTCCCACCACCCCCACTCCCACCTCTGCTGCTGTGACAAGTGACCACTTGTATAGCTGTGCTCTTAAACCCAGCCCTGAAGTGGCTCCACCAAAAAAATTCAGCCTTTCCCTGGCCCGAAAGAGCTGATAGGGTCCAGACAAAGTGTGGGAATCTTAGAGCTTGAGGTTGAATTTCCATGTTACTAAGGACACAAATATGCCTAACTTTATGAACCAAGTAGCCTGATTTCAACATGATTCTTCATCATACATGGGCACTACCAGCAAATATTTCCAATGTGAAGGGCCATGTTTTGTCCAACTTAAAAGAAAAATTAGAAGAACTAGAAAATCTACGAACACAGAAGGAACGCTTGCCTAAACCAAAAACTCCAAGTAAGTAGAGGCTGAAAAATAAAACAAAACCCACTTTTACACTGCTACATAGCCTTTCACCAGAAGATCTCAGGGCACTGAGCTGGTCTGAAAAAAACCTCCTGGTAAGTATTAAATCACTGGTGCATGGGTAAATTTGTTAATCCATTTGCTAAGGTCACACAGCAGCAGAAATAGCAGATAATCCTGACACCAGCTTTCTGTCCTAATTGTTATGCGGACAGAAAATCTTCAGTGATGTAAACTAAAAATAAAGTAAACATAGTTATCTGTTACATACAGGTATATTAGGTCAGCACAGAAAAGCAAAGTTGTGGCTTGGGGAGTGGAGGTGTGTCTCAGGGGATCTGCTGCGGATCTAGACAAGCCCGTGAAAATTTAGAGAGAAAATTTATAACCAGAAAGGAATTCCATAATTCCCTCTATGCAAGCAGTCCCTATGAAGGGATTGTGCACATAAAATGCAGCTGTGCTCAAAAAAAGTCTGAAAATCTTGAACAGTAACCCACAGGATAAATTCCATGACTGTATAGTACCCACATTAGGACACCAAAAGCTTGCCATTCATTCTTTATTGAAATTAAAGCAGTATTTTACAGATTGCCTCTAAGCTACCAAAACTGAGGAAGTCTTCTAATATGAGAGGGCAGAGACACACAGCTGACATTGTCAACATGCATTCAAGAGAGCTATGAGAACTTCTTCCAGCTTTACTGCCATTATATGTTAAAGTATCCTGGTAATACCCACTATGGAGCTCTGGCAATTCAAGACCATTTTGATGAATGCTCTTGTATAAAATACACTGCAAGCACCAGTTTCTGAAGAGGAAAAAGCAAGACTACAAGCTGACAAAAAGAAAAAAGCTTATTTACAAATTAAAAATACTGAACCAGACAATGAGCAACATTGGCATTAAGATGCACTAAAAACAACAACATAATAAAAATGACCGTAGGCAAGGAAGACTAATCTCTCTGTTCTTCCTTAGGCAAAGCTCACAGCAATTTCAATGGCATTCTCCCCCAGATGTGGCTGAATGACTACATCCACAGCCTCCACGTGCCAAGTTTGCTCCTGCAGCCAGTCCCTATTGCATCCATCTTAGTTACGCTACACATATCCTGATTACAGGAATTTACAAACAGCAAGAATAATTTAGAGGTGATCCACAAAACCATGACTTCAGCAGAGATGAGATTCACTATCATCACCTCAAGCATCAACAGTTTTGCCATAAAGGACTTACATTTGGAGGACTTTCAAACAAAACTCTCTTACTGACTTTCTCAAAAGCACATCTTGCGTTCTCTCAGTCCCAAGCACATCTACTTCAGAGACAGAATACAAGCCTGCTATCCATAGCTTTCACCACACAATATGAGACACTTTATGAAGCATTATTCTCTTCCATTTGTTTTCTTAGGTTGTGGATAACAAGATACCAAATAAAAATGGTGCCCAAATATCAAGCAACAGAGTATTTCATATATGATGCAGTTTCTATATGTGAACTCCTTAAAAACAATCTTTCAACTCTGAAGTCGCAATTCCGCATACCCATCTGCGCAGCGCAGGACAAAGGCGCCTGTGCGCACGTACCAGCTCGCGCTCTCAAAGCGGTGTTTGTTCACCCAGAACAATGGGGCATGTGACTTGTCAACACTACCCACAATAAAAACAATACGATAAGGCTGCCACTGATTTCATGATGACTGATTTTGGTTTTGCTAATTTTAAGTCACAATGTCAATAAAAATTTCTTGCATAAAATCCCTTATTTTACAAAGCCCAAAGCTAACCTCACAGCACGCCAAGGTTTTCACTCCAACTTCCTCAGCTTTTTGCATTTCTACTAAACACTCACACCAACTCCCCCCCAAAGCCTCCCTCTGACTTCATCAAGAGTTGGATCAATGCTTTACGCCTAAAGCCAAGATTATTTTTATCAAACACAGGCGCTGCCAAAATGTGTCCACTCCATTTCCTGCCCTCTGCGGCTGTCCCAGCCAACCCTCTGCCCACAGGCAGCCCCTCGCTCTCCTCCTGCAAAATGAAGATTCCTCAGCTATCTGGCAGGTTTTGCTCCGACACAGACCAGGGCTCCTCTGTCCAAACCCACCTAACCCCTCTGGTTCAAGAGGACTACGTAGGATCAAGTCCTGTATGTAACCTCAACTAAAGTTTGGAGAAAAGGGAAGAAAGCAGAGTAAACCTAGAGAATTGAAACAAAAAAGTACCAATTGGTTTAAAGAACTGACAAAGAACAGATGGGGAGAATGCAAAAGAGTCCAAAATTGCAAAAAGGAAAAAGCCTAGGGGGAAAAAAAAAAACAACTGGGTGGGGGGAGATTAGAAAAATCAAATACAGCCTTAGGAAGGGATCATAATAAAATGATGCAAACTGTCAGGACTGAGACAAAACGCCCCAACATATTACGCTAATTTGCCACATTCCCACTACAGCATGGACAAGGAAGCAGAGTGAAGCAGAGCAGAGGGCACGACTGTATCGACCATTGGAAGGGGTTAATTTTAGAAAGAAAAAAGCAGCACAATCTTGCACCACTTGTCTTTTAATTACCCAGGGGGAGGCCTGGGGGGTTATTTTAGTCACACAGAACAGCAGCAGGCCCAACAGCACCAAACTAACAAATAAAATTAGGCAGCAACAGGCACGTGGAAGTGCATTACAGTTCCAAACTTCCACCATTTACAGTCAGGTTAATGTAAGTGAAATCTGCCGCACCTGATCTCTGAACATGTGTTTTTAAAAACAGAGCACTTCTTTCTTTTCACCCTGAAAAAAAACTCTTCCACAAGCAGGTAGTTACAAACCACATCTGGGAAAGTGGGAGGCACATTTAGTACCCAAATAAGATTTTACATTTTCTAATGCCATCAATGCAGCTTTCTGGAGCTCTTCAGCGATGTCCAACATACACAAGCCTTGCTGCTGGCACAACAGAGAATCTCAGCCTACATAATGGATGTACTCCTAGCAGAGTCTGACGCTGCATTTCACATACACTCCGAGTCTCTCCTATGAAGTCATCCATAGTGTCAAAGAGCGAGTCAAAACATATCAGAACTGTTTTCCCTGGCTAACTCCGAAAGTTTCCATCCCTTTATCCTTCATATAATTTTTTAAATTTTTCTTAGCATTTCTGTCAATACACACAGGATCCTTAAAAGTCCAGTTTTATGCCCCAGTACATACAAGCAAGCAGTGTCTCTAACACAGGACCCCAGCTGTGTCCCAGGCACTGGGACAACAAGAGGAGACTGATGGAAATATTCAGTTTGGTGCTTCTGCAGCCAGCCCACAGAACCATGCAGAGCGCAGGGGGCTGATTTTTAAGACATAAGCAATGCCCATCTAACTTTACCAGAAAGTCACGTATCTGGGAGGGCTGTGGTGCCCAGGCACCTTTTGGTTTGTTTTTAATGGAACAGACTCTTAGAACTTAATTTCTAATGTATTTAGCATGTATTACACGTACTGTAAGAATTAAACTTACAAAGGGCCTTGATGAACTAGAAATAAATAATCCGTATCAAAATAACTTTGCACGTGTAGACAGTAAAGGAACCAACTAACATGAACTTCGCCAACAGTAAGATAAACACATTGATATTTCTAATGTAATCAAAGGCCATTCAGAATCTGCCCTGGAAGACAGTCACAGAAATACAAAGCATTTTTCTTACGACTCAAACAATTGTGACAAATATTTACTATAATGGCAAAAGCTGCTAAAAAAAAAAGTAGGTTTCTATTAATCAGCTACATTTAGATATCCGTTCTTGCTATCAGATCAAGCTCAACCAAAACTGCTTAGTAGGCTGTTTCATTGTATTTCTGTTTAAGTTTTATCGCAAGTCAACATATTGAAGTTTCACATTCCTGACTTTTTTCATCTTACACAGTGCTAGAAATTTACAGTCTTAAACAAGACACACCAGATTGTGAAATTTAGTTGTACATTTGAAATAAAGTGAAAAATCAGGTACCCCGCTTCTCTACACCCCGGATCTGTTGCGCTAGCTATGGGAAACAGCCAATCCATTGCTACACAAGATGTGTTTCTAGCACAATTTATTTTATGTCAACACTAATGGATGGTTTGACAACAGTGTTCGTCATTTTCCTCCATCCACATCTGTGCTAACTTTGCTTTAAAAGTACATTTAAAAGTATTAAATCTGAACAAATGTAACCCCAAAGTAAATCTGTTACAGATTCACAAATATCATCATGGCAAAAATCCACATTTTTACAAAGCACTTCCTAATTAAAATTTATCACTAAAAGTCTGTATTTAGGAATGCATGTTTGTGTTAATATCCAAGCAAAAATTTCTGCACTAGAGAAGAATGTTGACATCCGTACAAAAATTAGCTGTGATTCATTGTTTAACAGTTGTCTTCCCTTTACAGAACACTGCAGACTGAAGGACATATTGCCAAACTGAAAGCACCAATACTTCCTTTAAGCTAATATAGGACAAATAAATACACTTCAACAGCTTCTAAATCTTGCATGTCCTACTTTTTTGACCCAGATCTCTTGTTATTTCCCCCAAAGGTCTATGCAATACCAAAACTATTTTTTCCCCCACAAATTTAGACTAAACCTAAAAGAGGAAAAGTTCTCATCATTCCTGTGAGCTAAACAGATCTGGAAACAGGGGGGAGGGTCAACAGACAGACTCATCTCTGTTAAGATCAACTGGTATTTTAAGGTAAAATTTTCAGCCACACTTAACACTCTCCCAACTGCTGAAACTAATGGCAAAAATTCTAATTTTTTCCAACAGGGTTGTAAGTTAGACCCCTATCAATGATAAATGAAAAATTATTAAATCTTTTTATTACTATTTTTAAAAGGCAAAAATGTATTTTCAGAAGTCAAGCTGACACTCGAGTGTTAATCAGCCTGTCCAAAAAACACAAAAGAGCTATAAAACTTGTTATTCCTCTCCTCAGCCAGCCTGCACAACTTCCTCCAGGAAACCAAACTGTCTCTTCTTCAGCTGGTACTTTTAGGGAACCATCAGGGGACTGAAATTCACCTCGCATGTGCTTGCAATCAGGCGAATTCCCAGCTCAGATTTTGCCGGCAACAGGTCACCCACATGAAGAACCTGAACTTTTAACATTGTTGATGTCAAATGGATGCAACTTTTAGGATAGGTTATATTTAGGGCTCTAAACCTTGACAATTTCCGTGGTTTTGGCACTGGGCACAGTATTTAGCACTACATTTTCATGAATAGTAAATATTTGACTCTTAACTCATAACCCTAGAAAAATGTTCCATGAAGAGGCTGTACAGAAATCTTTTCTGGACACTCTCTAGTCGCTGCCAGCAGGCACGTAGCTGCATACAGAACAGGAAAGCTTCCAGAGTCACTTTCACAGTCCTAATTCATAAAATCTACCATCAGCCTGACGTCAGTGGGGTTCGGTGGGAGCTCTGCATACAGCTGGGGAAGAAACTGAATCTCTCCCCAAACCCACCAACTGGCTAAAAGGAGCACTAGCATTATCTGCAGAGACAGCTGCTTGCCTGCCGTGCCAGGTTGGCAAAACTATTGCCCCACTGAAGGGGAAGGGAAGGCCTACTATTCACACAACACCAGCTAAAATTTCTAGTAACGCACCTCCAGCAATCTGAAATAACACCCAGTATGTTTGCATATGGCACATGGTTGTAGAGAGTGTCTCTGTAATAAATGCTCACATTGAAGAGAGACTGAACGGAATCTCAGATCATAAAAGAAAAAAAAACACAACATTTTTTCTCTGGATGATTCTGATTTTTTATTGCTAGACATTACTAATAAACAAGATTGCTCCTTTGCAACATGGAGACTTAAGAATTATAACAATAAACACAAGTCAGAGTACACCACACAGCCTTTTACTAATACTGTTCCCAGATAGAAACAGAAACTACACCCCAACGGGAGTTTGCAGAAGCCAGCAAACCACATGCAAGACTTGATTCTTAGAAATGTTAAGCACAGAGACTGCCAACTTCACATGCAACCGTGGGGACTCAGCATGTTTGAAAATATAACGGTATTAATACCTTACTTTACAAGTGCAGATGCAATATTACACTCTTAAGAAGAGTCATGTTTGCACCAAGCAGAACCACAGCTCAAATCCAGGAGCCCGCTGCCCGCTCCCACCACGCCATGCTGCACAGCTCTCGGAGCTCCGCGGGGTACGTGCAGCACCCCGAAGGGCTATGTGCAGGCACTGAACCAGCCCAAGCGCTACCAGGCTGACATCGAGTCTGCTCGCATTACTCATCCTGAAAAAATGACCTGTTACTCTGACAGCACACCTAGGTATGTTGCTTCTGGTATCCACGCTATCTTGTTAAGAAGGACCTTAGTATCTCCACACAGCACTGAAATACAAGACAAACACTTACATTCAAAGACCAAGAGAGGACTCTCTGAAAGATGCCACGTACACTGGCTGAGACAATTCTGTAAAACTCCTCATCACTTCAGAGGTTATTTCAGTAGGTTTTTCAGAAAGCTAAACCAATTCAACAAGCTTTTTTATTACTATTTCTACAGGTAAGAAAATATTCTCAAAAGTCTCTCTAGCCAGCAGCCCATCCAAGAAAGCAAGAGAGCAGGGGTAAGCTGCAACACCAGCAATTTCACTCCTTGGCCAGCCAAGCCAGATAGATCTCATCCACCCGACCAGTGCGTGCATTTTGCCCTGCGGTTACACATCCTCCAGCTCCAAATGACCACTTATTTCTTAGAATGGAACAACTTTTTTTTAAGGCTCCTTATCAATAGAAAAAGGAGAGGCTAAAGGATGTCACAGAAAATTACATGGAAAAGTATTAAAAACCAATGTTTGAGAGGGTAAGCTGCGTTACGGTACTATGGATCCTTCAGAACCAAGGGAAGACTCCACTTGAGCTCAAATGCAGCCATCGAGGCTCCACAGCATTTTGTATAAACAATTTCAGCCTTGTTTTCATTACAAGAAGGAAGAAAAGGGCCCTCTCATCTCAGATTAGATACACAAGGCAGAACTCTAATACAGAGAAGTTCCCAGTTTTCACACAAAGTAGCAGAGTGATTTCTAGACCACACTTCTGTACTTCTTCAATCAACCTATCAGTTCTCATGAAGTGACAGCTACGCTGCCTCATCTTCACTACGTCTTACCTCGTTAGCTAATTCAATTTTGTGAAATTAAAAGAAAGCAAATACATTTCCTTACAATTTCATCTGAAAAGATATTTCTTATTCCTCATTTCATTGTCATACTTTATCTCAGAGGAAACTAATTATGAGATGAATAAAGCGGTCTCCCATCTACTCCGCTTGGGATCACTAAATGAACTTTCTTCTACTAAAGTCACTCCTCCCACTAAGCTACTTTATAGAAGGCAAGACCATGTAACTTCATAGCGCATTGCTTGGAAAGCTGCACGTGTTTGGGACTGGGGAAGCTATATCAATAGCAGGAACACAGGAGCTGTTTCTTCATCATATGTCAATTTGAAGGCATCGCATTAATGCTGCAATACAACTCAAAAAAACACCGAAAAGAGCTGTCAGTCATAGTTCCTAATGGAAAACTTCTGACACTTCTTCATCTAACACAAACACTTAAATGTATATTTAAAAATTAGCATGCAATGAGTATATTCTCACAGTAGTCACTTTTTTAGGAGCCAAACACATAATTACAGAGTGAGCACACACACTTTCACTTCTCTCCCAACCTGAAGCTGCTTGCATGAGCTGTTTAGGGCTTTAAATACAGTCATTATTACACCGTATGCTGTCTGCACACACATGCGCCAGCATGCACAAACACACACACAAAGGATGGTCAGTACACATAACAGTATCACAAATCTCAATATAAGTGTGAATGAGATGAAAAATGAGTTGTACTTCAGTATGATACATTTCAGTATCATGATACTGCGGTATTGACACAACACAGTCGTGTAGCACACGCTGTCCTTGCTCTCCTCTCCAAAGCGGAGACCGGACCTCCCTATCCCAGTTCAGATGGGGAAGAGCTGGCAGCAGGTTTGTGACTGCCTCTTCTCCACTTGCCAGTAGCATCCTCTCCAGCAAGGTGTCCGAATTCACATAGGCACCACAATCCTGAGCGGCTATGGGTGTGGGAGGAAGGGAAGAGACAGGCAAAGCAAGAACTGAGGGGTGGCGATCTCTTGGGACTCCAGATGAGCAGAGGAACACGAATTAGCAAAGGAAAGGTGTCACGCCTGCCACTACCTCAACTTTACCCAGAACGCTTAACAGCGCTGTCATACCAAAAAAAATCAGTGTCATGAAAGATTCACATCCTATTGCCCACCACTAACACAAAACACACTGAACTTCTGCAAGCATCTTCACAGACATCTGCAGAGCTTATTCAACCGAACCAGACCGCTGATGTTCACAAAGTTGCGTGTGTTTCTTTACAGGACTTCCTGACTTCTGCACAATTACATCCTTGTAGGATGTGAGTCTTTACTGCCACTACAAAATCTATAACAGCAAACACATTCTGACTCAAATGTGAAGCCCATGTTAAATTAAATTCCAGAACCAAAATCAAGTTAGGCAAAATAACTCGGTTTGCTTTACATTATTCAGATCTGTTCTTCCTAACTACAAAATATTACCTGAAAACAACATTATAAGCAATTTTGACCATTTCCCCTAATCCATCCAGAGCCTCTTTATGCTTCGGGCTGTAGCACTTTTTAGCATCAAACTCTTTCATGATGGGAAAATGACTATGAAGTACTGCTGTTGGGTACTTAGTACTTATACCATGCCTTACAACTTCAAAGCGCTACACAAACATCAATAATTACCATATATAGAGTAAAACTGAAAGAAGCATTCATATAAAAAAAACTCACAAGGAAAAAACCTAACTACCTGTTTGAAGGCGAAAAAAGCTTAAGCAACAGAATCTACTGTAATTATTGCATTCTTTATGCTACGCACATGCATTACAGCTGTGCATGTTGAAATGAACAAAAATCATAAAATCTTGCACAGCCTAAAAAAAAAATTAAAAAGCCCCAAAGCCAAACCCCAACTCCTTTCATACATTTAAATTATATTTCCTTCCCCCTTCCTCATGGAGTAAGAATTAAGTCTTTTCCAGGTGTTCTCAATAACACTTCGGGAGGCGTGCCACCGAGTTCCCAAGACACAGAACCACATGAACCCTGTTCTCATGGAGACAACTCCACCTTCCCCTAAGAAAACTTCAAACAATGACAGTGTACAGCCTCAGGTGAGCTTAGGTAAATAATACAACAAATTTCTATTCCATTAGATCTTAACCAAAAGAAAACAAAGAAGAAAAAAAATCACTACAAGAAACCACAGAAAGTTTGCTTCGATTATTTACAGGGCACCACCTGCACCCTGAGCACCATCACAGTGCAGCCCTTTTTCTCCATGGCTAAGAGGAAAAAACCCTTCACACGCTCATCCATGAGCACATACCCACTTACTTAAATTTAAGGACACACAGAAAAGTTTTTAGCATCAATCCTCATTTGAAACATATTCTGAAAAGACAGTTTACATACAGGAGTCCAAAGGAAGGCCCCAAACCCAGCATGAGCCTCATATGGACGAGCCTTCAGGTTGCTGACAGCAAGACGAGGGCCCAAAACTGCCTGGTGCACCCAAAAGCTCAGGTACAACTCAAAACCCAAACATCAGTTTTGTGAACAGTGCTCTCTCTCTCAAAGGGGCACAAAGCACAGCCCCGGTGAACACCCAAAGCCAAAGGACCTTGTCCATATGCTCACCATGCTCAGACGTTTATCTTAGTACCCCAGGGCAGGAAAGACAGCCAGACAAGCCCAGAACACACACACATATATATATATACTTTTTTTTTTTTACACCACAAAGACTTGGTTCTCCTGACCATGCCCTTCTCATGCTTTAACAATAAAGGAGGAGTACGTGCTGTGATCCCCCCCATAAATCAGTTAGGAATTTGATTTACACAGACAGGAAAACGAGGAAGTTGAGCACACTGGAGAGTAGTAAAAACTTCACCAGCAAACTTCACTTTCCTACACAGCGACCTACAAACCAAACTTTCCTCCCGACTCACGTGTCATCTGCAGCAACAAGCCTCTGCCATAAAGCACATATGAAGTTTGCTCTTCGGGGGATAAAGGAAAAGACAAGCGAGGGGAGACTTTTATTCTCTCAAGCTGCCTTAAAAGGAAATTCAGTGATGAAAGATTAAATTCACCTGGAACAACACGATCAATTTAACCCTTTCAGGGGAGGGGGGCAGAACAATAATAACAAGCCACATGTCTTACTGCAGAACCTATACTCTCTACCAAGAAAATACATCCATCACACCAGCCCTGAGAGCTCGCCTAAAAAGATGCAATGCACAATTTGCACCAGGATAAACCCGGGAAGAGAGAGCCCCTGGGAAGTGCAAGAAAAAAAGCTTGTTTTTAACCCAAACCGGGCCCACTCCCTGCCACCTCGGGCTATTTCACGTTCCGTCTTGAACTTCGCAGGAAAATTGATCAACAATAACTTGGCTGCTTCGTCCTGGGGGGTGGCGAAGGGGCACATGTGTGTGTGTGTCCCCACCAAGGCAGGG
>WKFP01015437.1:2591694-2624263 GCA_011057875.1 Pterocles orientalis | reverse complement strand
AAAGGAAAGGGAGAGGAAAAAAAAAAAAAAAGAAAATAATATCTGTGTGTGTGATTTAGATTGAGGAGGAATTGAGGCAGAATGTAGAAGCTGTTACTGAGGGAAGGAGCCAAGCAGCTCGGAGCAGCCAGCGGCCCTCAGACACTCCGCGCGGGGAGAGGGTGGCCAGCCGCACGGAAATGGGCGCCAGCGCGCAGGGAAGGGAAGGGAGGGAAGCAGCCCAGCCGGGAGGCGAGGCGAGGCCAGGAGGAGCGGGGCTCGGCCTGCTGCGGCCGCCTGCCACAGCAAACCCGCCGCCCTGCCAGCGCAGGGGTCGGCGGCCGCGGCGGGGGGTCCCCAGCCCTCTCCCCACACACACCCCCCGCTCACCGCGCTCTCCGGGCCTGCGGGAGGGGAGACGGGCTGCGGGGAGGCCGCCCGCGGCCCTCACACCACGGGGAGAGGCCGCCCGGACCTGCCGGCGGGTGCGGGGCCCAGGCAGCCGCCCCGGGGCCTGTCCCCCCGGCTCGGGGTGCTGGTGGCCGGGCTCTGAGGGAGCGGGTGCCCGGGGAGGGCTGGCGCACAGCAGGCCCCGCAGCGAGCAGGCAGGGTGGGGCGGGCCTGGAGGTTTTTCTAGGAAAGCTGTAAATTGGGCTCAGTTGTGCGAATGCAGGGTTTAACCTCGTGTTTTTAGTCTTTTTTGTGGCGTGTGGTGGCTGGCGACAGCACCTGGCCGGGGGGATCCCCTCCTGCCTGGGGTGAGGTTCTGTGTGATGCTCTCGCCTGAGTATCTTACTACGGCTACCCAGGCATTTTATTTAATGAAGACCATCCTCTACAGTAACAGTGTTGTGTCCTACCTGGGTGATGTTCATTTATCACAGGTTTGTTTATTTTTTAAAGCGAGCTTTGTTAATCGAAACCACATTCATCACTAGGCGGTCCTCTCCATCCTAAAATGTTTTTGCAATAGCATTTCACGCTCGTGGGCGTTGGTCCAACACCCTCATGTCCAGACGTTGGCACTCCGGCAGAGTCCCAATGACCACAAACCATGCACAGCTCTGACAGCAACATCAGGTGTCATTCCTGCTTCTGCCAAGGGCCCGCCACGTGCATACACCCCGGTCAGATGCTGCTTGAATGGGGCCTCAGCATCACCGCGCTTCTGCAGAACTCGCTTTTACTGCAGCTGGCAAAATGGAGAAGTAGTGAGATGGGATGCAAATGTAGCTCATTTTTTTCTTTTTTTGTTAATGAACAGAACTAGGCATTGCTGGAAAACTATTTTAGTCCTAAAGCAGCAGATCTGGAGTTAAGGGTGGATTTTGTATTCAGCCTAAATACTGGGACATATCCCATTGCAGATTTCACCCACCTGAGCTTCAACTCACAAGCGCATAGGACCCCTCCGCTCCACGCAGCCTTGATGAAGGCAGATGGGTGAGTCTCTGTGTGTAGGATCACCTCACAGGACTCCTTTATTTCAGGGTCAGACCCATGCACTTTTCCTCCTTTTATGAAGAATAATATTTGAATACTTGCAGAAAACTTTTTGGGTTTGTTTTTTTTTTTTTTTGCATTGCAAAATAATTTAATTCAGAGAAAGCCCTGGGCCTTCAGTCTGTTTTCTTGAAGAGGCCCGAGTTACATGAGGAAACCAAATTCTCTCTAGAAAGCTAAGGAGCGTATTTTTAATTGTAAACCATTTGATGTTCAACATTTATTTCTGTAATGATTTTAATGGCCAAAGTGGGCAACTTGGCTGAATTGGGAAATTTAAAAGGCACAAAAAACAGTGGCAAGGGCCTCATTAACACCTTCCTGCATTACAATCTCAGATCTGTCCTTGCTTCTAAATACTCTGAATGATTTATTTCCTAGGTAGAAGAAGATAAGCAATAACAGTGGGTGGAGGAAGGGGGAATAGCAGTACACACACAGCCTAAAGCAAGAGGAAAGAAGATAAGGGACCTCTTACAGGGGGCTGTGGGACAGCAAGGGCCTGAAGAGGAGTACGGGAGGAGCTGTGAGAAGTCCATGAAATAGGAACAGGAGGTGTGACAAAACACTTGTGTGGGAAACGGAGGAGGGGAAGCCCCTTTGTGTACGTTGTTTGGCCCACAGGAACTACAAACACCGTCTTCCCATCCATCTGCTGAGCAGCGACAACGTGCTGAAGTCATCTGGCTGAAGGTTTCCGTGGTCTGGTGTTCTCCAAATGTTGAGTCACGACTCAGGGGTGCCAGGCTCTCATTTTTAATGTGATGATGTACTCGACTGGGTGATCACCGGAGTATACAAAGTGCATTCTGGCAGACTTATGCTTTAATAATTTTACCCCATCCATTTTGTTTTGCTTTCTCTTTCTTTATAAAGACAAACACTTCACAGGACTGCACAAAGGCCTTACTTTCCGTGATGAGCTTTAGACTTTGTAGTTTTGTTGCACGAATATGCAGCTGGGCTCAGAGATACTGGGGCCACTTCCAGAGCGTATGGGAGGGAGGTTCTCGCTTTCAGAGGTTTCCAAGAACGGATGTTGGGTAACACAGGGCAGTTGAGCAGGCTGTGGTTTACAGAGGGTTGTTCAGAGAGCAAGCTGAGCTTAGGAGGTTGGCTTTGCCTTGAGCAGGGAGAGGCACTTTTAAACAATAACAGTTCTCACATTCCCAAAGTCTCCTAGCAGCAAGAAAAATGGGACCAGACCCTAACCTCTGGATGTAGAAGTGGACCTCTCCGAGGTCTTGGTTCATCCACATGTTTGAATAAAATTGTGCCTTCAAAGTGCTTCAGTAACGCGGCTGCTCGCTTTCCATGGCTCTGTCACCCCAACAACTGGAAAGTCTTCTCACAGCCATGTTTGTAAGACACATCCTTAAAATAGTTGAAATTACTTGTAACAGTGAGTGCTTGGCCTACTAAGCACATATAAGCAAATATTTGTAATAACTGGACCCGTGTTTGCACAGCACCAAGCACACAGCCTGGGCTCCATAAATAATACTACTTGGCACTCACAGAGTGGTTTCCATTTCCAAAGCACTTTAGTCATAACCCTTGACACCTATATGGCCTTTTACATCCTTACAAGAATTAATTAATCCTCACAATGTCCTGTGAGATAGGTATGCACTGCAATAATAACAATAACAACAATTAATAATTCATGCCTTCTACTCAAAAATCACTGCAGGGATTAAAATGCATCTGTAATACTTGTTTTTTATTAACATTTTCCAGCAAATAATAAAAGCCATGGTATTGTGTTAAATCTATATAATATCTATCCATAAATCTTTTGCAGATTGAGGCAAGACTGAAGGCCCAGCGAGATACCAGTACGTCAGTAGGCACTGCATTACTGACTCCAGAAAACAAGTTCAAGTCCAGTCCACCATTCAGTCTAGGTGCCGGAATGAAACTTGCCACGCATGGCAGTGCGTAAGTAAACACCAGCAAAGCAGGAAGGCTCTTTGTTCATTTTTAGCTCTTGTTTATGCAAAGGCTCCCCCAGTTACGGCACACATTACGGGACCCCATCCTATACAAACACAGCACCAAGAAAATGCAAGCGCTTACCGGGTGAGAAATGGCAGTGACTCAGCACCACGTTGTACAACAGGGAGAACAGGGACAAGTCTGGCCAACACCGGGGCAAACCCTTTCCCTCGTAAAAATTACCATATTGCCTTTGATATGCAGGCAAGCCCCAGTTAAACCTGATATTTAAACAAGTGGGACTTAAACCCTGTTGACTTAAACAGACAAACCGGCAGGCTCCCACCAGGGGAGCACCCCGGCTCTGGGAGTGCTGGGGCAGAGGAGGGACGGGGTGCTGGAGTCGGGCTCCCCACACAGACAGTCCGATTCCCCATGAAAGTGTTTTTTTCAGTTTGTGTCCCAAAGTGGATTAGTGTAAACCACAAAGGCACCCTTAGTCCTAGTAATGCCACGCCAGAAGACAGTGGGAAAGAGTGGATAGGCACACCCACACCCTAGCAATTTCCCCATGACTTCCCTGTCTCTGTGAGCTCTGAATCTGGAGCACTGAACAATTAATATGAGGAAGATATCAACTTTAAAAAAAAACCAACCTCTAAATAATTTGTGTTGTGCATACTGAGAAAGGAAATGGAAGTTCACCACTTTGAAGGGACTGGCTTTATTCTTTTTGCTGACAATGACTGCAGGAGAAGACACACAGGGAGAGAGACTTGTTTCTGAGTAGGGAGCATCTTTGCTACTACCTTGGTGTACAAATTAATCAGCAATGGATCAGTGGACACATGGTAAAAAATGTCTAACATTGGTGATTAACATGCCTGTAACACTACTTTTTATTTTCACCAGTTGCTTTAAAGTATACACACAGAGATATGTTGTTGATCTTCATAAGGCAGAGAGGATTCCATCCCAAAACAATCGTTTCATTCATACACTTACCCAGATTGATCTCGGAGGCTTCTGCTTCTCAGAATAAACAGCGAGAGCAGAGGAACAGTGTGACCAGGTGAATAGTCTCTCATTCACAGGCAGCTGATGCACTGTGTGATTCAAAGCCATGAAGTGGCTCTTTCAGACATTTCAGGACACAAGTTACACCCCTTAGAGCACGTTTGGCGCTGCTGTACATCTGTGAGGTTAAGACACATAAGCCGGTTACGTTCTCCCTGGTACACAGAGCTTCTTCAGGGGGGCGCAGCTGCTCGTCCTGGCTCTTCTGCACAGGGCAATTTCATGTCCGTATCTTTAAAAGCTATCAGCAGGGCCCCAGAAAAGAGCATAGCCCACAGATGACAAAGTTAAGAACTGCTGCTGTGGGATTGGGATATTTACCAAACAAAGGCATTGGCCTTATTGTCTTATTGCTGCTGACCTCCTCCCCAGAGGCCCAGCGTACCCTAAAGGCTTTAAGATGACCACAAATGTGTGTGTGAACATGCCACACCAAGGAGAGCTTCCAAATTGGTGCCAGAGGAACATCTTTTTAAAGAAAAAGTGAGAGCAGCAGTAGAGAAGAAATGCCAGCTGCTTCAGCCCCCTTGGAGCAGGGCTCCTGCACCTTGTCTTCATGCAGGGGAATGGCTGCTCCCACTGGGGTACATTTTCCCCTTTTTTTTTTTTGGCGGGGGGAGAGGAAAAACAATGGGTTTTGTTGCTGCTGTCCCAGGGTGTCCCTGCCTGCAGAGGGCTGCCATTGTGGGCAGAGGATGCTACCGTCCCCTCAGGCTCCCAAAGCGGTTCCTGGCACAAGAGGGATGACAAAGTGAAAGCTGTCCCAGGGCCACCAACCATCATGATTTGTGTCGTGTTGAAAGCCCTGAATATCATCCCTTGCCACCCAGAATCTGGACTCAGAAGGATTTGTGGGTGTTCTGCACAATTGTGAAGAAGAGGAGAAAAATGAGTGAACAACACAGAAAGATGCTGATACAGACCTGAGTCAGGAAAAGCAACACGTCACTCAGCGTGGACTGACCCCAGCGGTTTTAGTTATCGCAGGTGCAGAGCTGTAGTTTCAGTGTGAACTGGGGTTGTTTCCTTGAGAAGGGGACACTTTGCCAGCGGGTACCATGACAGCAGGCAGGCTGTTGTTAAAACAACCTCTCTGCAAGCACACCCAGCAATGCAAGACGAGACTGCCTCCAAGTTCCTGGAGCAATTAGTTTAGACATGGCGAGCTGAGCTAGAGACATGGGAACAAATTTATTTTTTAACTTTAATCACTCTCTAAGGATGGTTTTAACTTTTTTTTTGTAGTAGGATATGTAAATATCCACATTTCTTAAAATGGAAAAAGAAAAGTTACTTCTCAAATAGAAATACTGTGAAGGGCCCTGTTAACTCCATGGTTATGGCAAAGCTCCCTTCACAGCAGGGCTGTAACTCAGGTATTACATCCTACAATGGCTAAGCAAATCCAAACTTGTTTTATTTTAACAAGGTTACGAAAAAGGGTGTGTACCAGCAGCTATCGCACACCTCTGAAGTTTCAAGCAAGATGTATCTGGCTCTCGTATGAGATCAAAACGGATTATCTCACAAGAGCCAGGATGTGGTTGCAAAAATTCAGTATTGTAAGTGTCATCGTGATTCATACTATAATCTACGTTACTCAATATAATTACTGCAGAGTAAATAGAAGTACAAAAGGTATAATACTTATTATATATTTACCTTTATCTCTGTCAAATACTATTTTAGTACTTCCTGGAAGCCCAGGAATCCAGCCAGCTTGAAGAGGATTCCTTTTTCATGCCGGTACTTAAAGCCCCGCTTTTCTTTCATTATGCATACATTGTTTTGGTTCTTTATGTGAGCAGAGGACAGAGCCAGGACTGTTTGCTCCCTAATCAGAGTCCTGAAAGACTCCTCATGTGGCCTTCAGCAAGCTGTTTATTAGCAGGGCATGAGCTTCCATCTATAAAAAGAGAGGACTAACACAGCTACTAACCATGATGATATTATTGTTAACACATAATTATCTATCTCACAAAAAAATTGGGAGGGTAAATTAGTGTTTATGAAGTATTTTAAAAGATGATTATATTATTTATATGAGGGCTATATTTTATGGCCTGAGGACAGCAATTGTTGAAAATTACCTTCTAATTAGGTTTTGCTAATGATAGTGTCAAAAAGGTTTAGAGAACAATATCAATAGGTACATTCAAAAGTCCCTGATTTTTCTTCTTACTATATTATTGGTATCAGCTGTTTTCCTGTAGATAGGTATGCTATATCCACATCTACAAGATGTTAAGCATTATTTTCTGGCATATAAACATAAAATGAATGACGTACATGGTCGTGCCAAAGCACACCTGGCAGTACATTCTTAGGCAGCTCGCTCCAGTGATTAAAGCCCTTGAAGTCAACAGAGGTTTTGCAGTTGTTGGGGTTTGTGTTTTTGTTTTTTTTTTTTTTCTCCTCACCCCGCTGGGCTAGGATTTCATCCTGGATCTTTCATCCAGCCTTGTCTTTCACTGCTCATCACTGATGTGCTTAACACTCAGTTAAAGCACACCCTGGATTTATTTTATCCAGTCCCTTAGCTGTGGAAGGGTGTTTGCAGGTCCTCATCATAGGGAGCTGATTGCAGCCAAGTCCAGCCAGAAGGATGACTTTGCTGGGGCCTCCTGTATTTCCCCTTTTTTTTTAGTCAATTATCTAAATTTCATTTAACATCCATTTCTTTTCAGTTTTATTCTTGAGGACTTCTGATAACCTATCAAACTTCCCTGAGCTGGTTGCAGTGTTCACCCCCTCCGATGTGCACCACAACGCTGACTGTGAATGGCTGCAGTAGATTAAGCAGCATATTTCCACAAAACATTTCCAATACGAGCCCAAATTTTATGAGCTGTGTGAGCATCCTGTGTAACATTTCTAGCAGGTACATAAAACACTTTGGGGTATATACAGAAAGAGACATTTGACTGGGTAGACCAGTGCATTAGAAATAGCTCTCAATCTTTCACGGTGCTAGATGTGTGCCATAACATGAGACCAAAAGACCAAGAAAAAAGAAAAAACCCAAAGCACACAGTGGAAGAATGAACTGAGAATTATTTCCTCAGCTGAGCCAATATTTCCTACAACACGGCTTTCTGTGAGTCAGCCTTTTTGTGCCACAGAACTTAAAATAGCAAAAGTGAGATAAGAGTAGGCTTGTTGGAAATAGAAATTTGCAAGGGGTAAGAAAAAAAAAAACCCACAGCTTTTGGACCAGGAGAGTGGTGATGAGCATGGTGGTGATCTGCTGGTAATAGATTACTGTAAGAATATATCAAATAATCCTAAAAAAGGTAACATTTATCTAAGACGGTAAAACATGGTAAATCCCAGGGATTTCAGCAGCTCCCTGTCCCTCTTGCAGCACTGAGGGCAGAGAGGGCAGCACCCTGACTCCTGTCTTTCTCCCTCTCCAATAAACAGGACTGGTTTCATCCCAACCTCCTTTAATTTTCCTTATGCTGCTGAGAAGCCCCGGGCTTGCAGAGAGGAACCTCAGGCAAATTCCACACTGATTTCACATCGTTCAAGACAGGGCTTAATAAATATACATAGAGGAGGAGAGAGAGAATATTTCTAGAGGCAGAGTGAAGCAGGGGATGGGCTAGCAATTATGCAGACTTGTTGGCCACATCCCAGCCTTCGGTGGTTCTTCAAGGGCTGTGCCTGCCAGAAATGAGTTTAAAATCTGGATGAAACGCTTCTCCCACCAAACCCACCAGCTTCCCTATTTGCTTACATGACGTGCAGCACACCCAGGAAAGAGTTCCCACCGAGAGCAAAGATCATGCGCCCGCTGGTAATTCTGCACCGTCAACTAGAAGCAATTAGCGTGCCAAAGGGGTGGAGGCCCCATCGTTGCCTGTATGAAAATTAAGATCATTATTAAAATGGAGAAGAAAACAAAAAAGGCGCCCCTGCTTTCGGGAGGGCTGAGGTTGTCTCTTCCATTACTGGTTTAATGAAGTCTCTTGTGGCCACCTCAGGTTTCATCCACTTGCTCACAGTCCATATGGATCATTCCCTCCATTCCCCTCTATTTAGGCTCAAAATCTAACATTTGCTAACTTAATTTGAAACGGGGCATTTTGCAGAGGAGCAGTGGCCCCACGCAGATACACGGCATTTGTCTTTCATTTTTAATTTCTTCCTATCACATGCAGGTCCCATTCTGCGAGGCGCTGGGCAGAGACAGCTGCACAGATGTGTAACATAAGCAAACAAAGCCGAGGTGTGGATACTGCCTGGCTTTACACAGCAGGTTATTTTTAAAGCTAAAAGCAAAACCTCCGTCTCCTGAGCCTCGTTGAGGGGAGGCTCACTGCAGCCAGGCTGCGTCTTCGCATTCAAATCCAGGCGTTTCTGCGTGAGCGCCCTCCCTCCCTCTGTTGCTCAGGAATTTTTATTTTTAAAAGTCTACAAGGACATAAAAAAACTTTTCATTTCCCACATCCTGTCATTAAGCAGCTGTACTCTGAACAATGAATGATGACAAACCAAAGCAACAGTTTTAAGTGAAGCAGGATTACACTTGGCATCGCTATTTGTTATGTGGCTTACTGGACAGCAAGACAAATGCGTACTTCCACTACCCTTTCCCGCTGCCAGCTCTGTCCCCTATTAATACGTAACTGCACGATTGGAAGGAGCACTGTAGCCAAAGCAGCTGCAGGATGAGACCCCAAAAATCAAATTACATCTGGGCCAGCAAGGGCTGGGGGTCTGCGGTCTCGGATGGGACCCTTGGTTCCTCACCTCTGGCACTGACCCGGCACTATCTGATGCTTCAGCAGGAAGAAAAAGACCCTCACAAGGCTCCTGGCCCATGATGCTCTCATATACATCTGAGCAGACGGCTGTCCTGGCCTGGGGGGGAGCAGCTCACTAGAGAATTTTAACCAAAATCCTGCTCCATTGCATTATTCTCTACCGAGTACGGTGAAAACATAACCAACCCATGCCTGATTAATTATCTCACAGTACTTGCAGAGGTTTAAGTAATATCACACATTGCTCATGCATCCTCTAAAGCCTTGCTGGTAATGATGATACATTGCTGTTAACAGTAACACCATTTAGAAACTGGAGCTACAAAAATATTCGCCAAGGATGCTGCCAGCCTTACACAAATTGATGTGAATGTATAATGGCATTACTCTGCACCAACATGGTCCTTGTAAACCACGAGGCTCAAATTGCTGCACCCATCAGGGCACACAGCTCCCGTCTGGGCTGCCGAGGGACAGCAGGGGAGACATACTCTGCACATACAAAGTGACATTTAGCAATATCTGCTTGGAAATGTTCTTGGTTCCTTCTGGACCATCTTTCCATGCAAACACAAGACCCATTCAGCCTGGGTCACATCCGCAGGCGATCAGGAGTCAATGGGATCATTCATGTTCCGAAAACTGCACACGTACTCGAGTTGTTCCTTCAGCAGGAGCCCGGACTGACGCTGCTGTGAGCCTCCAGCCCCAATCATTTCAGCATTTGCACATATTCCACCTCCCGTGAGGCCCACAGGACTTCTGTAAACATAAATAATGGCAACATTAGGGCCCCATTTCAAGTCCGAGATTGCAAATGGTATTTCTATTTACTATTGAGCTCCTATTTATTCATCAAATGCATTAGAAAATCCATTAGAGAGGAAATTAAGGACCTAATGACCTGTGCCATCATTTGAACCTGGTGTTTCAGATGCCTGCATCAAGTACATTCTGCGCTTCCATCTCATCTTGTCCTGTGACTCACTCGAGGTGGGAAGCGGCACAATGAGACAGCCTTATTCACCCTCCACTCCAGTAACCAGCTGGCAGAAAACCCGGCCACAGGGCCGAGCAGGGCTGCCTGTGCGGGCAGGAGAAGCAGCACCTGCCGGCAGCAGCAGCAGGGCGAGGGCAGCCAGTGCCTGCTCACAGCCACTCTGCCGGGAATCGAGGGCGGCTGCAAAGGAAGGAATGGCGTGGTCTGCTGTGGCGTATGGATACGCATGTGTACGTATATAATACACATATTTAGAAAGCAGGAGTGAACCACAGTGGGTCTGACTCAGATCTCTGTCTGTCCTGCTGCTGCAGTCTGTCCTGCTGCTGCAGCAGGACAGTGACTTACCTCCAGCCCTACAAGGAGTCACAACTCCAGGGCAAGAAGATGACAGCAAGTGGTGCTTTGCTGTAGCCAGACCCAAGATTTAAGCAGCAACTTACCCTCCCAGCTCCTTCATGTTCTGCCATCACAGCACTACAGCAAGGGTAGGTTTTCTGACAGGACTTTCCATCCCAGATCTCTCTAAACCAGCCGACAGCAGCCAGGCTTCCCCATCTTATAGTTTGCGTGAGCTCCCTAAACTGTTTGAGTGCCAGTGTTTTTGTGTATATAAACCTATCGTGAACTGTGTCTTTGTGCTGCTCCATTTCATTAAACAAGCCAGACAATTCAGGAGCTGGTTTAATGCCTCCAGGCGCTTGGGTCATCTTTGGTTTTTCCTTGTCTCAGAGTTCGTGCTTGCAATGGATGGTTTTTCTCCCTGGCAGGACAACAAAATAAAGCAAACCCTAAAGTCTTCCCCAGTGCAATGGCTCCCAGCAGCAAAGGGCAGGGAAGGGGCAGGGCTGGGGCTCCCCTGGCATTGCACCCCTCCCTTTGCTAGAATCCACATCCAGGGACAGCTGCACTATCCCCAAATCCCCACCTTGAGGTCAGTCTGAGGGCAGAAGCCAGGTCTGAATTTAGCCTCCCCCTGACACTGCTACATCCTTCATTCCCCTTCCAGAGGAAAAACGCAGCGAAGTCATTTTCATCCTTGGCTACACAGCAGCGGTGGTGTTTGCTGCCTCCACACCTCAGCGAGGAGATTCTGCAGCCTTTAAATGAACTGAGATCTGACCAGGAGCTCAGTTCAGCAGCTAAGAGACCATCACGCATCGAATCCCCATCGCTTTCAACAGCATCTGCGATAGTTTTTGCAAGCGGCTAAGCTATAGCTGCAAAAGTTTTAAAGCTTTATAATAATGCTGTGTGTCCCCCTTCACTGTGCACAGACACACACAAACTGCATTATTCTAATTCCCTGCTAAGCTATCTAACTCCTTCTTACATCACACAATATAATCAGCCATTTGGCCCTGAGTCAGTATTTCCATGAAGTAGAGTCAGTATAAAAACCTTTTCAAGGATTGTTTTTGCCTCTGTAATGCTTTAAAAATTCTATATCTTGGGACTGAAAAATATTCAGTGAAAACACAGCATTTCTGGACGCCTTTCAGTTCTCACATCAGAAATGCTGGCATTGAGAATAAAATTGTTCCCATATTCGAGCTTGGTATCAAAACATCAACACGTAAGTTTTTGTTTATGCAGTTTGTAAAAACAAATTACTATATACTTGAATGTATTAATCACAGATAAATGGAAACAAGTGAATAGGACTGTCTAGCACCCTTTGTACTTCATATAAACAATAATAGCTTGCTGCTTTCCAGTGGACATACCAGACGAAAGCAATTAAAATGGTCGCAAGTGTATTCAAGGCTCAAAGCAGTACTGGTGCGTGCTCACATTCTGACCAGTGCTGGCTTTGTGTGCAGCAGGTCAGCTGCTGCTGTCTATATACGCTCACCCAGAAACATGCCTGGATACCCTATACCTACACTATATATGGAAGAAATCTCCATGTATACAAGGTATCTGCCTGAGAGCTGCTGAGTTTCACATCACCCCAGGAGTCACTGCTGCCCTTCGCCTCCCCCCTGTGCGGAACCACCACCTGCGCAGGATCTGGCCCCCACCAGCTTTGGGAGGGGGTGACAAGCATGCTGCATGGCAGGGGATGCCAGCACGCACCCCAGAACCCATCCCATCAGATGCAGCCAGCCTGGCACCAAAACGCCAAGGCTGAGCTGGCAGGTGAAGGAACCCATTTGGGGGATCTCCGAGGATCCCTTTAGGGATCCTCTTCCAGCTGCTCTACAAGGATGAACTCCAGCTTCTCAGCTGACATGTCCCAGCACCCTCTCCTTATCCATAACCATACTTATGTGACACCAAACGCGGCGGGGGGACAAGGGTGCCATATTGTCCATGATGTTTGATCCCTGACAAATGCATTTCTCATCCCTGCTTAATGCACTTTATTACTCACAGTGCCCAGGTTTGTTTTGCTTTCCGAGGGGAGGAGAGGTGGAAACGCTGTCAGAGCAGCAATAAGAAAAAGCAACACACAGGCATTCCGGTGTAGTTATGCCCATTCTTAGCCATCCTCTTTCTGTTTTTAGAAGCCATCATGAAGCAAGAGAGCAATTTTTGCATTGGTTACAAAGACTACACGACACCACGTGTAACCGCTGACAGGTTTAAATGTCATCTGAGAAAAGGAGCAACAAGAAAGGCTGCATTGAGAATTCTAATGGGGAGCCGAAGCTGGTTGGGTGTTACTGGTTTGGGGCACTCTCAGGGAAGGACCAGAAGGTCTCTCTGCTCTGAAGTGACGCACGTAGCCAGCAGAACAAGGTTTTCCAGCAAAATGGAATTTTTGTAACCAAACCAGTTAAAGAGACAGGCCTGCCTTCCTGTGGAAAATAGTATTTTTTTGTCTAAAAATGCTCCCCTTCTCCCTCATGGGGAGAGCTCCCAAGGCCAACCTCATCCCCAGTGAGGCTCCATGGCTGGGAACATCTTCATTCCCATTGGAAAGGGCATCCTGGGTAACACTGGACATAAAGCCCGGCCAACAAAACTCCCCAGTGAGAAACTCCCCTCAGGGACACTTCCCAATCAGAACTTTAAGCTTTGAATTTAAAGTTTTTTTTCCCCAAAATCTTCAGGTTTCAACATTTCAGTAAAACCTCTACATTCTTTGGGTATTTTTTATTTTAAGTCCAGTAGAAAGGACTGCTAATCATTCCCCTTTCTTCTTGGGGTAGGGATGAGCCACGGTATCATCTAAAAAACCCCAAATAATAGCCCCCAAGTTTAAACCTAAAAAGAACTCTAAACCTTTTTGGTGGTTATTAGTAAACAGTAAGTTTTATCTGCCTCTTACCATCTCGGTACTAAGGGGGAAGTTGAAAAGTTTTCTAAGAACTTCTTAAACTGCCAGTGGAGACCAGCATTAGAGATAAACTACCGTATCTGAAAAATCAGAAAATAGCTTCTCTGCAGCTGTCTTATCGAGCAGCAGCACAGAGCTGTGAAGTACACTTACTGTGCAGCAACTGAACTAAAAATTTGGGGAAAAACACTGGGAAGCACAAGCATGTTCTGGGCACCCATCAGTGTTCACAGGCTCCATTTGAGAAAAAAAAAAATCCTTCAACTACACCAGAACTAAAAATTGGAGGAGAGTGTAAAGTTTGGGTTGGGTTTTTTTTTCCCCCTTATTTTAAATAAACACTTACCAGAGTTTGCAGGAGAGCAGTGGGCTGCTCCAGAGGAAAAGCAGGAACCAGTGGTGGTGCTTCTACCCAAGGGACAGGTGGGTCAACACTGTGCCCATCGAGTTCAACACAGCAACCTGCGTTTCCCCTGATAATTTCCACACATATATCCACATAGGAGCACATCTGAGTGGAACCCAAGTCCTCCACCCAACACCACTGACTTTGCACATGTGGGTAAGCCATGATGCACGCCCACCCTCCGGCTCCCTGCGACCATAGCGCTTGCCCACGGGGCTGTTGTAGTTTCCAGCTGCTGTGGCCCCTGTCCAGCTGGCAGAGGTTTCATCAACCTCGGCTTGGCTGCTTGCCTGCTGCCTCCATGGCCCTCCGCATCATCTTCAGTATTCAGTCCTCTTACTTGCCTCTTGCAGGTTTCCCAGAGCTACCAGGGCTTTGCCAAAACTTAGCCTTGCTCTTTTGAGCCCTTCTTCTTCACCAGTCCTGTACCCCAAAACACACCACCTAATTCACTAGATAACAACCGAGACTGCAGCACACGTTGCACAGATATGGAAGCCTACGACCACCCTGGCTTTGCCATCAGCTCTCCAGCCAGCGTGGCTGGAGGTCGGTCCCATCCCATTGTTTTGTTGCTTTCAAGGCTGCACCTCTTCACTGTGGCCGTCTCCAACAGAAACCTGCTATTAAAAAAACAGCTATGCCCATGCGGAACTGGTCCCCTCCAGGGGACACCGGGGTGGCCGTGCCAGGTGACAGCAGTGCACAGTGCCGGCTGCAGCCCTCCCAAGCCAGGACCCCAGGCACCCACTGGGTTTGGGGGTGCTCCTGCAGTCAGCCCTGGGGCTGGCAGCACCCCCAGCACACTGAGAGGCAGGTCAGGCTGGGGGACAGGGCACAGCCATCAACACCTCGCACGCTCCTTCCCAAGCAGGAAGGGAACCTGCCGCTGACATGGGCAGCCAGGCACAGCCCACATGGCTGCAGAGGGGGATCATCATTGAAGAGCTGCCGTCCACAGCAGACATGCACACTGACGCTGCAATATTTCTGCAACAAAGAAGTAGAGTCCTTTGAATCAACTTTTTTTTGGCAATTAATATTGGGGGGAATGACCCTGTCTAGTTTTGGGTGCAGCACACAGCCAGCCCAGCAGAGCTGGGTTAGCCATAGACGTGGTCTGGGAGGGCTGGCAAGGGTCAGCTCTGCTGCACAGCTTCACCTCCCACCTGAGGATGAACAGCCCCTGCCAGGCACCAGCCAGCTCATCAGGAGGGGAAAGAGCTGGGACTGAGCCCAACAGTGAAAAGCTGCAACCCTTGTGCTCCCCCCGTGTTTAATCCCAAAACACAAAGATTTAGAATTGAAATTTCCCATTCAACAGCTTTGACTAGCAGATGTCAACCCCACTAACAGTAATAGCACTGATTCGTTTGTTTGTTTTTAAGCCAGGCCTGTTTTTTTGCCTTTCAGTATTTTTCTGTTATTTTTTCCCCTTAGCTACTGAAAACAAGCTTGGGAAGGAGAGTTATTGGACACTAAGGATAAACTCCAATTCACCACTAACTGGGCAAATGGAAAGTGAAGTTCTAGCACAGAGAAGTGACTTAAGGATCCAGCTCAACTCTGGTGACAAACCAGAGGGACTCAGCACCTCACTCTGCTCCCAAAACCCTCGTCTCCATGCAGCGCACCACCACGGGCTGGTCCAGTCTTTGGCGACAAAGAAACCGAGGGATCTCACAGACCTTTAAAAGCCATTTCCTGCCCTGGCAGGACAGACAGACACAAAAGGTTCAAACACCAGATTTCAGAGCAGCCTGAGCCCAGGTCTGCCCAGTGTTTAGGAGGGGGGCTGAACTGGTGTGGTGAAGGAATGCAAGCGGCATTGCCGGTGGCACAGAGGGAGGTGATGGCTCTGACCCAGCCGTCCTCTCTTCTCCAGCTCGGTCAAACGTAGGCAGCTTCCAGCAGGGTTTAAAGCCAGGCTCAGTCTGAAGGCACAGCAAGATGCCACCCGAGTTATCTTGCAGCAGTGTGCAGTTTAGCACAAGAGAAGAATGTATAGCCAAGGACCATGGCAAGGGCTTTTTGGAAAACATGGGTGAGAGAAGCTGAATTTACTGTGTTGGAGTTAGTTTGGAGCTACAGTAGGATAAATGAGACCTAGGCTTAGTTTAGTTGTTACAACAAATGTATCTGACATTGACTTCAATAGACTAATTCCAGATTTATATTACACTGAACCTAGAGCCAGTAGATACACAGTGCAATGATAATTATAGAGAGCAATATAGAAAAACAAATCACTGTATTAAGAGAAACAAATGGACCCTGGAAAGGTGCCATGTTTTTAAACTGGGCTACAGTGACTTGGGCTGGTCAGTGCCTATTAGATCATCCTCACGTCCAGGCATTTATTTTCTGTATCTTAATTATGTGGAGAAGCTCAAGCAGAAGAAAGAAAAAGCAATTCTCTCTCTCTTAATTGAATGGTGCGTCTAAATACAAATAATAATAATTTTAAAATGCCGAGCCAAATAAAAGTCACAGCAAAATCAAGGGTAAGGCAGATCCAATCTGACACAACTTTCTCATGCTTTCAGAAAGCATTTTCTTCTGTGCTGCAGACCTCTCTCCCTTAACACCTCCCTCCTCCAGTTTCCCTAGTCTGCACAAAGCGAGAAGTTAAAGGTAAACATCTGTTTCTGCTTGCTGACCTTTCCTTTTTTCCTTGGGAGGCTCTTACTGCCGACAAGGGCACTGCACATATTTCACTCCAAAAGATCAAGCGAGGATAGAGGGAGCGGTTTCCGGCTCCTAAAAGCAGCCCATGCCAGCACGGTAATGCTGTTTAAGCACGGCTCTTTGTCATCACCAGCATGAATGAAAAGCCAAGGCAGCCCTGGGACGCAGCGAACAAGATCTCTCAGAAATCAGGACTGTGAGCTGACCTCTGGCTCTGACATTGCCCAGCCACCATTTTTGGCCTGTTTGTCATCGCTCAGTCCTCCAGGCATCATCTCCGCAAACCACAACACGGAGCATGGAGGGGGGGAAGAAGGAATTCCCCTAAGAAAATGTTCTTGCCCTGCACACATCAACGCAGCATCTCCCCAGTCCGGCTGCATCCCTCCTGCCTGCCGCAGCCCCTCGCCCAGGGCTCTGGCACTGCCCCCACTGGGCTGCCCCCCAGCCCCTGTACCTCCCTGGCTACGCCATGCCAAATTACATTTTATTTAGGCTGTTTCAGAGAAGCAGAAAGAAAAGACACAATTTTATGCTTTTCAAACACCATCAAGTCACACTCTTTCCACCCATATTCTTCATTTCCTGCAGGAGAGCCCAGCAGCAGGTACCCCAGGTCCCTGCGACCCTTCTCAGCTCCCGCAGACCCGCGCCTCCACCCTTTCGCCCTTGTCCCACCGTCTCCAGCTGACCCAGCACACCCCTGGCCCTCCGAAACATTGGGAGAGGTGAGATCATCCAGAGCAGCTTGTAAGACAAACATCCTGACAGCTCTCGCTAACATTTTCCACAGGTTTCTCGTGCTCCATTAGCTCTTGCTAGACCGTATCGTGAAGCAGTCGCCGTAATTAATGACTTGTGTACTTTTGTGCACACGGGTTCTTATAATTCCTCTGTTCCTCTCTAAACAGAGTCAAAATCACCGGCCCAAGGCAGCGAATGCGCTCAGTAAATCCAGAGTCTTGGCAATCAGTTATAACCTGTTGTTTTGACAAACTTCCCTCCGTTCCTCCCACCTATATGTATTTCTTAAAAAAAATAAAGCGCAGCCATCTCCCCTGCAAGGGGCGAGGCATAAACAGAAGGGCATATGCTGAAGTCGTAACTCAACTAAAATCCTTCATCTCAAAAATTTGCCCACAAGGCTTGGGAACCAAGAAAAGCAGACCCAAATGCTCTTGCCTGGATCTAACCTTAAGCTAGAACCATGAAGAGCGATGAAGCGAGGGAGGCAAGAGAGGGCCTTCCCTCCGCAGACAGGGCTGAAAAGGGAAAGAGCAAAATGCAAGCTGGGAGCCTTTCCTAGCAGAAGATCCTTGCTCGAGGTCTGATGGAGGGGAAGGTCTCCTGAGGGGAGTGATGGAAAGCCTTTCACACCAGTGACTCCAGCACAGAGGATGACTTCTCCTCCAGCTTTGACCTCTGGAGAGCTCCAGCCAAAGCCTCGCCTCGTTTGGAGTCATGGGGGTTTCCCTGCCAAGCCCAACAGCTCCACGTTCCACATGGAATTGCAGAAGAGTTCAGGCTGGGAAGAGATGTCCGAGCACCCTCTGGTCCATCCCCAGCAGAGCAGGGCTGTTCACACCCCTGCTCCTGCCCAAGGATGCATGAGCACTGCACGCAACTTGTCCCACATGGTCCTCCAGGGTGCTGTGCCCAGACCAGGCCAGGAGCTGAGCTGGTCCTTCCCGCGCAGGGTCTGTCCAGCATCCCTGGGGAGAGCAGCAGAGGCTTTCCCATCAGCACAGCATCTCTGGCAGAAGCATGCACACCACCATTGCCTGCTTCTTGGGGCTGTTCCTTGAGATAGGCAAAGACACCTGGGGAGCAGGGTGGGCAGCCCCGTGCACGGCCAGGGTGTGCAGCTCTCTATGCCTGCAGGGCCAGTTGCTCGGTAGAGGTGGAGCGGGGTTGTTTTGGTCAGACCTGGTATGCAAACTGTTAAAGTCAGCTTAAGAGCATGGCTATCATCTTGGCCAATGCTACTGAGAGATCTCTAGCTCCATCCTGGCCTCTGGCCACGCCATCCTCAGAAGCAGAGCCATGCACTTGCTCCATCTGCATCCCAAAACCAGCAATGCCATATTCCAGAGAGACCCCCTCTGTTCTGCGACAAGGCACACTGCTGCCACGTCCTTTTCATAAACAGGATTTTTATTTCGACACTTTCAGAGATAGAATCATAGAATGGTTTGGGCTGGAGGGGTCCTTAAAGATCATCTAGTTCCAACCCCCTGCCATGGGCAGGGATACCTCCCATTAGCCCAGGTTGCTCAAAGCCTCATCCAGCCTGGCCTTGAACACCTCCAGGGATGGGGCATCCACAGCTTCTCTGGGAAACCTGTTCCCCTGGATCCCCACTCTCTTCCAGAGGGGATCACCAACAGTGGTGCCACCAGACCCTTCCCCTGCCCCAGGCAGGGACCAGCACTGCTCCCTGCCCCCCAGCAGCATCCAACCACAGCCCCAGCATCTGCACATGCTCTACGTTCCTGGTGGGAATGGAATGGTCATCCCAGTGGGATGCTAATGGATTCACCAATAGCACCAACAGAGTTGTCATTACTGGCACCATAGTTAAGGCAGACATTGCTGATATTTACAGTACAGTACGGTGGTGGGTTTAAGCAGTATTTGGGTTTAAGAGCCATTACATTATTTTAAAATATGGACACTTGGTGGATGCTTAAAACTCTGCTATGCTGTGGCATAAAATTAGTATTAATTTTGGCTCTGTAGAGGAAATTGAAAATGGTGCCCTCAAAATCATTATGCTGAGTGAAATGCAGCAATAGGGGAAAAGAGAGCCTGGAGGGAAATAAGAGCAAATTTACTTCAGGCACCTGAAAGACCCTGTAGGACTTGCTCAGCCCAGGGGCGTGGAGGATGTCGAGGGCAGCACAGTGGGATGCAGGGGCTCAGGCAGCCCCAATGCCCCAGCCCCTCCCCAGAGCTGTCAGGGTGCAGACCCCAGCGATGGCAGCCAGGACAGGGGCTCTGCCTTGACCAGTTCCCACCAGCTCATAGAGGAAAGCAGCAAGCAAGCAGTGGATTTTCTTGTTCTCTACAAGGATTCGCAGGAACAGGGGGTCTGGCTTGGTATGGGTCAGATTAGTTTTCTTATGTATAAAATTGCACTGGCAACACAGCTGTCCTTTATTTAACGCAGATTGTGTGTGCTCTCCACTCCCAGCCTGAGTGGAGCGAGCATTACCTCACCAACTGGATGTAATTTCTCAGCTCCCTGACTTCAATAAAAATTCTAGCACCTGCAAACTTTTTAAACAAATCATGTATATTAGAGCAGAAAACGCCCCACACATTCTCCTGAACTAGCAGCCATGCATCTTGAAACCAAATCCTCCAAAAGACATCTGGCCAATGCTGGTGCCCTTACGACAAGGCTCCCCCACCGTGCTGGTGGCAGAGAGCCCACGGACCTGCTCCACAAAGGCCACTCTGTAGCCAGGGCTCCCTCTGCCATACTGAGCTCCTGGGAAGCTGATGGATTGTTTTCAATAGTGCCTTAAAAAAAAAAAAAAAGTAAAAAAAAAACCCTAGGAAAAAAGTAAAAAAAAAAAGTTAAAAAAAATCTCTGATTGTAAAGATAAAATGAAACAATGGAACACAAAGGGGGAATCCTCAGTTTGTTTCTGTGGGTGCTGATATTGAGGCTGAAGCACACCATGGAGGCTTTTATCATAGATCCTTGCACAGGGATACCAGGAGAAGCGTCCGGGCTGCAGAGACCACGGGCAGGGAAAAAGAAGAGGTCTCCAGCTCACATTCCTGGGTACAATCTTCTGCAAAGCTGCTTTCCCTTCCCACCCCAGCAATAAAAAACCTGTATACTTGAGCTCTGGAGCAGCTGCTAACTAGGAGCCCAGTGCTGGGTGGGTTGAGAGCAGCACATTTTCACCAGACCCAACCCCAGAATTGCTTAAATGAGGTGTGTGCAAACAGATTTGGCTAGAGCAGGTTCCAAGGAAGGGCTCATTCACCTACAAACCCCCTTGCTTTCTTTTCCCCTGGACCTTCAGAGCACAATCCCCTTCCCAACAATAACATGGAAGGAGACGCTGCAAACCCCCACCCCTGCGCCGTAGAAAGGCCCACGTGCAAACCTCATGAGCAACCTTTGTTCTGGTGACATTTCCAGCCCAGTCACTAGGTCAAAGAGAGCACGGACAAGTTTAATTAAACATCCAGACTGTCTGGTGTTGCTTTATTATCACCTGAACCTTCCCACTGCTTCTCGAGTGAGAACTGAGGCACACCATCCTGCCAGCGAATTAACAAGTTTCTCTTGGTTGACTGACGCAGACTTTGGAGCCATCGGAAAAAGAACAAGGGCTTGAAGTTCAGCAGAGCTCAGTGCCAAGTTTCACTCCTAAATGACACCCCAGAGCTCAGCAGGAGCAGTTTGACTTTTCTTACCCAAGGTCCTGTCACCAGCAGCCTGCGCAAGCCACGGGAATGCTGCAATTAGTATCAGAGATAAACCAGATCCATTAGGAGATGGAAGGGGAACTCAATCTGTTTTACAAATGGAAATGAAGTAGCAGTCTCAATTATAGGATTTTTAAAAACATGCAATTTAGCAAAATGTTGATTTCCTTTTCGCTTACTTCGTTCTTTGTCTTTTAGATACTTCAGCTCAAGTAGCAGGCAGTATATTAACCGACCAGATTTTGGCAATGTATTTAATAATCAAGCTCAAATAAGTGCTCTTAGGAAATAATTTTATTTACAGTTCAGCTGGGGAAGAATATTAAAGCTTTGGGTAAAATTATTATCCTACAGTAATGTATTTTGAAGGCACTTGGGCTGTAGCTGACTAGCACTAGTGAGTCAGAGCACGGCATTTGACCTTTCAGAAAACTCATCATTTATTTGGGACGTGGAACAGGATTTGCCTTCCAGCAGCCCCCAGCCAGGGCGGGCAATCACCACCAGCAACAGAGTTTGAATACCTCCCTCACCCCTCCTGTCCCCCGAGCCCCAGCAGGAGGGTTTTGGGGGTCTTGGCAAATAGCAGAATCACTCCTAATCCCCTGCACCCCCTCCTCCATATAGTTTCTTTATGTGTGGATATATTTTACCATTCTGCAGCAAGGCTGGAGCTTGGGAACACTGCACGAAAATATTTTAGCATGTACATGCCTGTGTAATAACTTTTTTTTTTTTAAATTGGTCCAGCCCACGTTACTGTTTAAATAATTGGAGGTGCTCAGCACTGAACATATTTTACCATGCTTTCCCCATGGCACCTCTCCCACTCCAAACCGTTTGGAAGTTGAACAGAGACTAAGCATTAACTAATTAAATTTCTCAAAACAAAGGTTAATTAGTGTGTTTATTTTGGATTATGTATATATTGAATTATTAAACACTATATGGTACCATTAAAAAAAAAAAAAGTGGGATGAAAAGAAAAAACATTCCTAAGCCCAAGACCAGCTTCTCTGCCACACAGCTCCATTAACCATTTGCTCACGACTTCAACATGGCGCTTCTCTAGCGACCACCATCTGGGGGGTTTGAAGACTAAAAGCATAAACCCTCCCAATCCAAAAGGAAGGTCCAGCAGCACTGAACTACAACTATGGCAGATCCACATCATTTTAGGGCGATGGATAGGGGAGCTGCAGAGAACCCCTATTTGGCTCAGAACACCATTCCAGCAAAGGCATCCTCCAACACACACGCACGCTCCTGTTGTGAACCCGTTTGCTGTGCCAGGCACAGAAGCCCCTGAGGACAACATGTTCCTCTTCTCCCTCCAACCCCAACTCTTTCCTTTTTGCTCCCAAGGTGGAAAGTTCACAAGACGCAGCCTACGTTCTAGATATTTAAGTTATACAATTATCTACAGACCAAGCTAATGACTGGAGTCCAAGAGCCAGACCACACCAAAAGAAACAAGCTGGTGAAGATTCACCCAGATTCTAGTTTTCACCCGTACATTGACCCTACAATGGTAGCATCAACCCACACAGGACATGTGATAAACCTCTTGTAACACATAAGAGGTAGGAAGATACACGCTAATACCAGTCACGTTGTAATTACCTGACAGCATTCAGATATAGAGACCTGCCTGGAAGGAGGGCACACAGGGCCCTATTTTAAAAGGGCAAAGGACTCTAAAAAGCTTTCTTGCTTTCTCAAGCTTATTGTGTAGAGCAATACTTTGTACATGCTTGGCATATGGGAACGGTGTCAGATTTATCTAAGTTAGGCATTTCCAGCACGCCTATGGTGGCGTTTCAGATCCATTTTATCTGAAGAGTCTTATCACAGCTGACATGTGATCCTTTCTTCATCACCAGGATAAGTCTCTGTATTTCAGTTTCAATTCATTTTCTATACAAACAGAAGTCCTGAGTCAGTTACAAAACACATTTTTTCTTTCAAAGCATCCTCCATTGCTTCAGTGAACAATAACTATGATAGCTCAAACAGCAAAAGAAAAGTTAACTCACAGGCACTCCTCAGATAGGAGATTATCCCCAAACTGTGCTTATCCAGAACCCAGGCAACACCTGTAGAAGTCTCTTTCCTGCTGCCCCACATCAGTGCAACATAAACTTCAATAAAACATCAGAGATGCAGGTTCCGAGGCCGCTGTCAGACAAGCTCTGGTGGCACTTGCAAGGGGGCTGAAGAGGACAGTTCATGGAGGATGAGTGCGGGAGGCAAAAATGGGTCTGTTCCTGATTTATCACTTCGTGGTTGTTGCAGCACTATCAGGAGGAGCATCACAGCTGTACCTGACACCTTTGAGGAGGCAGAAGTAGCATCAGCTGCTTGTTTTCACCCCAATGTCCTGTTCCTATCCCTCAAGGTCAGGATTCCTCCACAGTCCTGGATCACTGCCTAGATTGCCAATTAGCTCCCACCAGAATTTTTTTGATTCATTACCTGATCAAGGGACTGAAATGGACAAACACATTTTACATCTGTTGCTTCTGAAGGAATGCAAATAAAACTGGCTCCCTGATTATTTTTTTTCCTCTACTTAAAATTTATTCAAATGCATTTTATTATGGAAATATTCCTCCTGCATATCTAGGAAGGCAAACCTAATTAACGTTGCTTTATTGAGGGACCTTATACCAACACTTGCTTTAAAGAAGCTTTTTTTGCTTTAAAGAAGCAACTTGTTAAAGCCCAGACTCCTTTTTTTAAAAACTCGAATATTTTTGTCCTGCTGTAGAGGAGACAATATAAATTTGAATGATGGATATCTCAGAAATCTGATTTTATTCCCTTTTCTCCTTTCCTGATGGTCTTATGTTTCACGTTCATACCCTTTGGGAAAATTGCCTGGGAAACTTTTCTGATGATACATTGAAGGTCATCTACAGTAAATGTGATACAAAGCGAACCCAGATCTCAGGCTTTGCGAACGTTCATTATGTAAATTACAGGAGCTGTGAAGATGGAAATGAGGCATACAGATGCTGTTATACACGAAAAAGCAGAGGGAAAACTTCAGATTTCCCTTCACTACAGAGGCGGTTGGTGTCTACAGGCACTCTCCTCCCTGCGGTATTTCTAGCATGAAAAGGTCTCGGATTCTCTATGGATGTTATTTCAGAAATTACTAACTCCATGGTCCTCAGTGTAGGTCAAAGACTGGGATAGATCTTTAAATTCATCACGCATCTGGGAAAAGCCAGGGGTCAGGTACAGCTGCAACGTGGATGGGAAGAGACGGGGAGGGTGTCTGGCAGGGCAATCACCCAGGATCGTGTCTTTCAGAGCGTGGATGCTCCTTCCCCTCCACCCCGTGAATGCCTGTCCAGTGTCCTTATTTCTGGGATTAGTCTTGCTGATTGCTGTTAGTCAAGGCGAGTCCCGAGGAGGAATGTATCTGCGTTGTGAATTGCAGTGCAGAGACACGGGAGTGGAGGAGATAAAGATTCAGCACTTGATTTCACGCATCCTTGGGCATATCACTTGGAGGCCAGATTTTGAAAGATGCTTGAGATCAAAGGATGAAGAAAGATAACCAGCTTCATTTTCAGATCTATTCCAGGGCATGTATTTCCTGCACGTTTCAGCAGGAAATGGGCACATTTATGCTTTTTAAAAAAAAATTGCTAAAAGCCTTTGGGTAGCTGGTCTCATCACGAGGAGCTAATATACATTTAAATGGCAGACCTTAAATTGCACTTTGTTTCAGTTTCCCACCTGAAAAGAAAGGAGCATAAATCTCACTTTCTTCGGTTTCTCCCAGCTCTTGCTCAGGTTTGAAGCACAATTCTCCTCTAAGCAATAAACACTATTAAGAGATGCTCTAGGCCTGGTTTCAAGGAGCGACGAGTACCCGGCAGCTCATGGGATCTAGTGGTGTTCAGAGGTGTCGAAACTCAGCTGCAGTGTCTCAAGTTCAGTTCCTCAAAAATGAAGGAATCAAAAATTCGAGACTGCTTTTGGTATTTTTGGCTTTAAAACTCTTTAGTGAAGCTGGGATACAGACACATGGATGATAGAGTGGAAGGACAACACCGAGTCTGGTGCCTTCTTGTCAGGGGACTGGCACTATCCAGGGCAGATCAAATGGGAGAGAAGGGCTGAGCCTTCCCCCACCAACCTCGTTATAGATCTGCTCTGAGCTGCAGTGAAAAAAAAAGAAAGAAAAAAAGGAGAGGAGCAGTCAGACAGCACTGGAAGGGAAATTCCAACTCCCTGACCCTGGGACAACCTCACCCTTCATGTTAACAGAGCAACAAACAGGAAATATGATGAAATTGCCTCAAATGAAAAAAAAGAAACAAAAAGATTTGTTGAGTCATCCAACAGCGTTCACATCAAGATATTTTGTTAGCAACTGTGCTAAAACAGTAAATGTAACACGTTCTGGTTTGGCTCTTTCTTTAGCAGTGAGATTGATTTGCATTCACACACGGAAATCTGGTTTACAGCAAGGTTCTCCTGCCCCTTCCTTTCGTTCATTGTTTCTGTCATGTATCTTGGCTGCACAATCTGCTTTTGTAAAAAAAACCCAAAAAAAACCTAAAACACCAGACGAACCTGGGGCAGACCATTCCCCACCATGCACACGTTTTCTTTGAGAGGGGTTTGTTGGTTTGTTGTTTTTTTTTCTGAAAGGCCATTTTGAGAACAGGAAGGTTTCATCCTTGGTCCCACTGAGCTCCAGCACTGCCTGCTGCACCACCCCCCGAGGAGGAACTTGTCCTCCACGAACCCCGGGTTTCGCAACACGCCTAGGAAACATCTTGCGCTGGCCTTGATTTATGCAGAAATGTTAGCTAATCTCTTTTATGTAATCACCGATAGCTGTTTCTAAAGGCTAAATCCCCAAAATGGAAGGCATGAATTAAGAGAGACAGATGCGGTCTGGCTGACTCTTTGTTCCAGTTGCAGCCTCAGAAATGACCTCGTTAGTTGGTGCTGATTTATGCAGGGGTTCAAACGCATCGCACACCCACCCAGACAGGAACACAGAGGTTATTTGCTGTTCAGCCCGGTTTCACAGCCTGATCCCACTCACACCAAAGCCACTGGAATTGCTCCAGGTTTATTCTGCTGAATTGCAGTCAAAGTCTGGTCAAAAGTCGCATGAAGACTGGGTTTTTGTTTACCCTGGACCCCTTGCTTGGCACCACTGCAGGCTTTGGGAGCTAAAGGCACGCCTTTCCCACCCAGCATGACTCTGGGAAGGCAAAACCTCTGAAGCACCTTCTGCAGCATCTCCAGGTCCATCCTCTGCAGAGTGCAGGTCAAGAGCCAACCTCAGGCTAAGCAACCTGAGCCCGGCAAGAGACTCCAAATCCTGCTCCTAGGAGAGAGAAGACACGGTGTCTGCTCAGCCATCCCACCTCCCTGCTTAGACATACAGACATCTTGTTTCAGGGATGGAGCCATCGCCTGGCTCACACACATTTGATGAAGGACCCTCCTCTTTATTTTTTCCCCACGGAAAAATATTGCTGAGCAGGGCTGGGTTGCCTTCCTCCACCAAAGGCTCCCCTGCTGTGACTCACTTCAGGGCTGGCTGGAGCAGTCCCACGGGCCTTAGAGATTATTTTCCCATTTTATGTAAACTGAGCACCAGCTCTGTAAAAAGGGGAAAGATTTACACTTGGCAAACATTTCCAAGGAGCCAATATTTCCCTGTTACTTACTCAAGGCTTGTGAATACAAGCCTCACACAGTTGGTACCTCCGCTAATGATCCCATTACAACATGTATTGAGCTGATACTCTGTGATACCTCATCGAGGTGTTCATCCATGTCGGAAAGGATTTGTCCATAAAAACATCTCCTCTCATACCGTCGTAGGATACCACATTCATTCCCGCTTCCTCTGTCATCTGATGCTGCCTAATCCCACTCAGCAACATCAATCACAGGGAGAAAATAAGACAATTAACTGGCAATTAATTAAATTATAAACTGTGAGGAAGAGCAGAATATTTGTAAACCCTAATAGCCTTATTAACATGCACATTACAAGCTTGTTGCACAATCTTATGGCTATGGATGTCTTTATAGGTGCATGCATGACATCACACAGACGTTCATCACAGCGTAACCGTTGTTCACCTCCAAGGGCACCTGCCCGGCTGGCCTGGAGCTGTGAGGGTACAGCTGCTTTGCACCTCTCCTCCTGTGAAAAGCTGGAGTGAACGATCACTGGAGCCTGTGCCGTGCTGCAGCGTGCTGCCAGCTGCGGCTCCTGAGGCATCCATCCACCCAGGGCTCTCCGGGACGGACCGGGCGCCTGACCATCACGAGTGGTGAGCCTCAGCTCCTTCCCTGTTCCCTGCTCAGTGGCGGACCACTGGCTCTTCTGTCACAAGGACACATGTGCCTCGAGCTAGGGCTGAAGTCTGAAGATGCATCAGTGACAGTAACAAACGATTATTATTATATATATTGCATATGAAACATGGTTTTGGTTAAAGCTATTTCCTGTAGGACTAAAGGAAAATAGGTGTGAAGAAAACAACGGCTTGGGTAAGGCACCCTCTGCAAAATTGCAGTGGCTGTTACAAGGCAACGGCAGAGGCTCCATTGATGAGGAACTGGGCTCAAAGCTTAATGCATCCAGTAACGGTGCCTGGTCTCTGTTTAAAAGACATGAGAGAGGAGGAAAAAAACAACCTAAACCAACCTGCCCATGAGCGAGAGCATAAAGCCACACCAGCCCCAGATGAGGGACTGGGACCTACAGCACTGCAATGGTCATGTTGCCCCAGTGTCATTACATGGTCCTCAGGTCCCCTATGAATAACCTTCACACAAAACCCCAAGGTGCTCTCTCTTCATCATGCCATTTCTGTAATATTTTTGTCTCGGAAAGGTGAGGGAATCAGTCCATCTAATATACATTAGAACCTTGACTTTTTCCGAGTCTGTTCCAAAAGAAGTACCTTGTGGAGTGGGAGAGTGACCTACTAAAGCTGGGAAATGAGAGTGTAGAAGATGGATTGAGCTGTAAATCGGAATGGCAGGTACAGCCTAACTAGGGTCTGCCATCCTCCCTCTCGAAACCAGCTGCATCCCAAATCTCAGGTTTGTTAACTCTGGTTCCAGTCCAGTGTTATTTCTGTAACACGTGAACTGGGATGACACTCACCCAGCCCATCCGTTTATTTGTGGAGCGTGGACGGCTGACCGATAGCCAAGTGCTAATAAAAGCAGCGTTCTCCCTCCTGTGCCGTTCTGCGCTATGTCCTGGAGGCAGACTGGACCTTCGGGCACACGGTGCTCACTGTGAGCAGCCAGGGGTCATCAACCCGCAGTGTCTTAAGATTTTCATTCTTAATTTTGATGGAGCTGCCTTGCCACATTGTTTTCCCTCCTAGCTTTGCTCTATATTTAGCCAGGGATTCTGTCCTTGGCTGATTTTTCCGGCGAGGTTGGTAGCTAATGCTGCTCTGCTGTCTGTACGCCTGCCTCCCTTGTCAATGCTCAGGCTGTTCTTGGGATGCATGAGGCAGTCAGATGTGACAGAAGCTGAGAGGTTTCTTTCACAGCTCTGAAGGGAGAGGAAGGAGCCAAGCATTTCCATACCCACCCCAGGAGCTCCGGTCCCCAGGGAGGGCTGGAATCCGATGCTGAGTGGCGCTGGGAACACCCACGTTCGGCTAACCTGACTGCAGCACTCGCTGCAGGATAATTAGCTCTGAGGAGGCAGTACAGCGAAAAAGGAAAAATTAATCAAACAAGATGGGACATCAGACATTTTAAAAATAACCCAGGGTGAAGCTCCAAGAAACTGTGATGACCAGGGGCCAGATCCAGATTCTCTAACCCCAGCTCACATCTGGGGTAATTCTGACCTCGGCGGAGTTGCCTGGGCTGGCGCCGAGGCCAGTGAGATCAGAATCTGGCCCAAATCACTTGGCCTCCTGCTGCACCCCATGTTGTAACTATCCATGATGTTGACACATTCAACTTGCCACTCGTTTGTGGGACTAATTACACATTCACATTTGTCTGCGCTCGCTCGGCTCCTAGCAACTGCAGTCACAGTCCTAATTAAAATAATAGACTGAGATTGGTAACATTACTGATTTAACAGGAAATTAGAAGAGTTACGTTCGCAGAGCTTAGGTAATTGACACCAACAGCGCTTTTCTTGTAATGTGCATTCTGTGATTGATTTCGTTCCCCAGTCAGACCTAAAAGCAGCTTGGGAGCACATCCCACCATCAGATTACAGTACAGAGGAATTAAATGACTATTACACCACTGCCTTCTCTAGAGCTGGCAGCTGTGGGCTCCAGCGCGGCTTTGAGCTTCCAAACCAAACATTAGACCTAAAATTATAAGCCTAATGTAAAACAAAACATGTTTGGCACAACATGTTCAGTTCCCCTTTCCAGAGGAGCGCTCATCAACAGTGCTCCTGCTCAGGAAAGGGGCTGGAGGCAACACCAGCGTAGCTTCTGCGTCCTTGGTTGGCTCAAATACCATCTCCCTTGAAACAGGGCATGGCCTAAAGATACTATAGGTTCCCGTAGGCAGACAGAAAGGCTCTGTGCACACCACGGGCTGTGGAATGCACAGGGACACTCCGGTCATGCAACGGTGGAGCTGAGAGCAGACGTTGATGGGGCTGTTCAAGGCATGGAAGAAGGGTTTCATTGTCATGAAGAGAGAAAGCTCGCTCCACATGAGGGAGTTCTGTGTGTGGGCTGTATCGCAAGGCAGCAATATACCTCTTATCTCTGGAAATGGCCCCGGTTGTTCGCAATGGTGGTGTAAGTCAAAATGGGTCTGTACTGGCCTGTGAAAGATGACTCAGTCCTTTTCTGCCAAGGAAGCTTCTGACTCCACAGTCTCCATATATGTTATTCATGAAGTAGATCCTGGCATTGTCAACAACACAGGCTGTCATGAGTATAACGGAGTAGTTGTTTCAAAAATGAGGTGGACTGGTTTGATGTCAGTAGTTGCAACTGGGGCTGATCTCTTCCTATCACCTCTCTCCCCAGAGCCTGGGCCGCAAGGGCAGATGGGTTTCTGCTCTGACCTCCTGAATGTCACATCTCCTTCAATTCCCTCCCATCACAGTTTTCTGTTATCCAGCAAGTTCCCTATACTGGGTAGTCAGTTCCTTTCAGAACAGCACATACAGCCCCATCCGAAGGCATCAAATTGGAGAACCCATCTCTTGGTATTCATCCAGCAGACAGCCACTTCCAATAGTGTTCTGGTCAACTCACATCCTTCTCTGCCCTTCCCACGGCAGGGGAACCTGCAGCACAGTTTGGGTGACTGAAAACCCTTCACTGGGTTCAGCCAGAGACTTTCTGCATAATGTTGCATATGACACCGACTAATAGCTTTTATATACCAAGAAATATTATTTATATCTGTACATCTACAGATTGAGACACTGTCTCTGTAAGCATACAAAGGTGCTGTCTGCTTCTGAAGAAATGCATCTTCTGTAAATTATTGTGAAAACTGTGTATGAAGTGCCGAAATTGCACAAAGTTGCACGAATATTAGTTACTTAATAGTCACATGCTCCTGTGGGCTCCTTTCTACTTGCGGACTCAGAAGTGTGCTGAGAAGAACCAAGTACACGTGGTCTGGACTTTCTCGTCTGATATTAATCCCAGCACAAGAGGGCTATAAAATGTTTTCATGAACATATATGTCTTCTAGAGAGAGCTTCATGGAATAATACTGCTGAGAGAGCTGCAACGTAGGAAATACCCATCCACGGTTTATAAATCCTATCCATCTCGACGTGTCTCAAGGAGTATTATCAGGGCCCTGGAGAGCTCGTGCAAATGCTACTCTTGCAGCTTGCATAGATAATTGTTTATAAAAGTCTTCCTTTGCTTCTGCTGTGCCTGTGAACGATTATATCCAGAAAGCATTTGTTGTGTCCGTCTTGTTTGGCTCCAGCAGCTCCCAGAGGCATCACACACGGGATGTGCTGGTAAAGCCCCTACCTTCCTGTTGGGCACGGACAAGAGGATTCGGCTACGCTGCAGGTATCTCTCCTTGTGCTTTATCCTGCGAGAACCAGCTTTCAGGTGGTAAATGACAGCCTGGGCTTTAATCACTCTGCATGTGCACTGAAATGAGTACTGGGGCATTTGCTTCTGGAGTGTTTCCGTATCCCACAATTTAAACCTCCCTGCTATCAGCAGATATTTGATCCCATAAATATTGGCCAAACACTCAGAATGGATGCCTGCTGTTCACAATGATAGCATCGAGCTAGCCTAAAAATTAAACACCATCATCTTCTTCCCGTGCCCCTGGCTGCACTGCGCTGCCGCCTGTTACACCCCACCGCCGGGCAAATGGCTCTCGGTTCCACCACAGTGAGGGCAGGATCCCTGCGCTTGGTCCTGCCTCACGTGAGTCGGTGGGGAGGATCTGAGTGATCCAAATGGCCCCAGAAATTTATATTGCATGGGTCTGGGCTGGGGGAGAAGCCTCAGCTCCAGAAACCGAGGTCCACTTGTGCCTGACAAAGCCGTAGCGTTGCACAGAGCTCCAGCCACCGACCACGGCTTCCTGGGCAGGAAAATTTACCTGCAGTAGCGACCAAGCGCTACAGGCAGAGATTGTTTCTTGCTCAATCCTTTGCTTTGATCCAAGCTGAGCAGGGAAACGTGCCCTGTGCCCAGCACACCCTTTCCATGCTGCTTGCCCAAATAAGAAACACAACTCCCCATCTCAAGGAGCTTCCAACCTGGGTACGAGTCCAGAGGCAACACAGGGGAAGGGGCAGACGGGGAAACATGACGAGGCAATGCTGCTGAGTGGGGCACGCAGCCCCCAGCAGCCTCACCGCTGCAGTGGTTTGTAAGGCTCGTGGTAAAGGAGAGCTGGAAACACATGAGAAAGCTTACAACGGCCGAACACCCCAGAAATAGGTGATAGAGTCCACCTGATCCTTAACGAGAGACAGCGCACGCACAGCACAACCGGCCGGGAAAGGAGCGAGGCACGAAGGCGTGCTGTGAGGGAGCAGGTGAGGGGTGGAGGCGCGCCAAGGGTGACACGGCCATCAGGATGGGCTGGAAGACGCTGGGACGTGTGGGGCGAGAGGAGAAGGACATGGCAGCAGCCAGGCTGCCAGGAAAGACGCCAACCGCCCGGGCAGGAGCGGGTCTGGGCCAACAGGGAAGAGACCTGGCTGCAGAGCCGCTCTCCAGAAAACACCCCGCGTGTGGCGGCTCAGGACACCAGGCCATGGGTGACACCAGCCAGAGGCCCGTCCTGTCACCAACACCAGCCACGGCCCCGCGCAGCGGGCGCCCGCAGCCGGGCCCCTCCCGCCCGACCCCTGCCGAGGCCCGCCGGCTGCAGGGGGGTCCCCGCGTGTCCCCAGGGGCGCGGTGCGGCCCAGCCCGGCCCGGCCGCGGTGCAGCGGGGAAGCGCTACCGGCCGCCCGCCCGCCGCCATTTCGC
>WKFP01015437.1:2570323-2591674 GCA_011057875.1 Pterocles orientalis | reverse complement strand
GAGGGGAGAGTCCCGGGGGAGACAGGGCTGAGGGGAGAGTTCTGGGGGGACGTTGCTGAGGGGAGAGCCCCGGGGGTGCTGAGGGGAGAGTCCTGGGGGGACATGGCTGAGGAGAGAGCCCTCGGCGGGAGATGTTTGAGGGGAGGCCGCTCAGGGGACACCCTTGAGGGGAAAGGGTTGAGGAGGGGAAATGGCCCCGGGGGGTGCTGAGGGGAGAGCCCCGAGGGGAAATGGCTGCAGGGGAGGGGGCTGAGGGCCGCTGCTCTTGTCTCTGGGTGTCTGGAGCTTCTTCTGTGGACACTAGTATTCACTGTCCTCTGTCAAAACCACCCTCTGCTCCTCCATGGAAACACCTCCCACCCTCAGCTTTCCCACAGAATAAGCCCAGGGCAGCTGGCATGGGTGGTGGGGCTGCTGCTGTGGGGCCGTGTCGCCTGCAGCCCCTCGCACAGTGGGTCCTGGGCCCACAGCAGCCCCCCAGCAATCCAAATAAGCCTGTGAGAGATGCTCCTGCGACTAATGGAGGGACTCCAGGGCTGGCATCTCTACAATATCGATCATTTTTCCTAATACAGAGTCCGTATTGCGACTTGTGTTGTCTGCCCGAGCCTGGAGGGGGAGGGGAGGGCGATATAAAGGCATCATCAGGCTGTGCCTTCCCATTCCTATGCCAACGATGGAGAATATTATACATTTAGTAGATCTTCTATATAATTCATAGCTTGCTTGTGGAAAAAAAAATCATAATAGCTTGGTGTGATATGTCAGGCATCTATAATTCATGGCACTGAGATCACACAACCACCATACAGTGAGAATTCACAGAGTGAGATGTTTGTAATTTGTGAAAAGAGAAACAAAGGCAATAAACTAGGAAGGAGAATAAATGAGGGCCAGATCCTGCCACCCGCACTGACGTGGAATAGTACTCAGCCAGAAACTGTGAATAATCCCTGGCTAAAATCAATAAAATTAGCTAAGAAGTAGGGTAAATAGTAAGTGTGTCGCTGGCTGGTTCATTACAGCACACAGTCAGACGCACACTGTGCTGCCCTTTTGGGCAACGAGGTGCTGCAAGCAGCAGGATGGCCTAAGCTTAAGCTAAACTTGGATCAAAGAACGAGGAGACAAGAGCACGCGAGTCAGGTCTTGCGGATGCGGAGGTGGTGTGAGGGAGCACTGAGGCCACGCAGTGGGGACTGAGGGACTCCCTCCACCCTGCCTGTCCCGCAGGCTTGGGGATGCCACTTTGGGGAAGGCTGAGAAGGCTGTAATCTGCTTGGAGCATTTGCATCAACCTCACTGACTTCAGCAGGACTGGGCATATGCTGAAGGGCTTTGCTGAACAGGGAAGTTTCCCTGAATCAGAGCCTGAGCGAGGATTTGAACAATTTGTGCTACTAACGAAGACTGGCTGCAGGGGTGGAATGAGCCGAAGTAGCTTCCTAATTGGAAACAGCGAGCTGGAGATCTCCAGAACCCCCTTCCTCACGCTATTGTCTATTTTCATCCTGGTGAAGCTAAAGCTAGTAACTGCGATGCGACAGCTTAAAAACTCCCTGTGGTTTCTCACAATAGACAACCGTCTACACGGGTTTTCAAACGATGCAGGGAAATCTTGTAAGATTGCATGGCCAATCAAGGAAGGGGGGGGAGAAATCAATTTATTCTAAAGTGGGTGCTACAAGGAAAATTAAAAAATAAATCCTCATCCTCTTGGGAGTTTGTCTAACGTATGCCTTTAACCGAAAAAAAATGGTGCCGTGCCCATCAGATGGAACCATGTGTCACAATTAAATAATTTTTATCTGAGATAAACAAGGCGCAGGGTAGAGAGGCATCACGGTGAGGCAGGAGTGACTCCGAAAGGAAGCCCAGGCCTCGCTCACAGGGAGTTGTGATAGTGCCAGTGCGCGGATGCTGGAGGCCAGAGGCGTACATTGTTTTGCTTACTCATTTGTGACTCCCCCCCAAAATAATTTGTTTTCTTTTGTTGCTTGCTTGTTTGTTTGTTTGGCTGTTTGCATTCTTTGGATTCAATTTCTCCTACAATATGGCCTTAATTTGCATTGCGAGGTTCCATGTTTATTTATGCATTTATGTTCTACATTTATTTTTTTTTACATTAATTACTCCTAGGCTGCTGGCCCTTCAGAAGGACAATGGCCACGTGGTGACGAGGAGAATCAGGAGGTGCAGCCCCAATCTCCGCTGCACAGACAGCTCCCGTCCCTTCCCCGATGTCTGCACGATCTTGATTGCTCCTGCTTGTTGCAGGCAGCTCTGAGCCTGAGGCACAAGGGGTACTTGTAAGGTGGTGCCTTTAGGCTTGATCTAGGGTTAACAGTGAAATCCATGAAATTCCCGTGTTTATTGTCCCCACAGCATTCTTGGTCTAACCCAAGCCCAGTTTGGGCTCTGCGATTCCCTCTGGTGACATGGACCCATGTGAGCCACTGGTAGCACACACATCCTCCTGCAGTGGGGCCACGTTGGCGGAAAAGTCACACAGAAGGGCACTTTTCCAGCTGTATAGGTCCTCAGGGGAAAATAAGTAGAAATAGGGAATTTATCAGGTTCTCCAGCTTTGCCTCAGCCTGCTAATCACTTTCCGCTGCGTGAGTCCCTGCAGAATCCCGGTGTTTTTCAGCATCTGGGAAATAGCTTAAGGGAACGCCAGAGCATCTGCTGCTTCACGCTGATGTTGTGGGCAGTCAGGAAAAGGTCCCCGTGACCTGCAGAGTAGGTACCCTGATGAGCTGATCCAGTTATCACGCAGCAGAACACACTGGAATTAATGATTTTGACCTTAACTGGCTCCAACATAGCCATCCAAAAAGTGTGTGATTGTGCTAATCTGCCCCAAAGGAGCATTGTGAGGCCTGACGCATTGCTGTGGATGCAATGCTGAGAGCTCATGGCACAAAAAAATTTCTCCAAGTGCAAATTTTTTCCTCTACGTTTTATTGGTTTTGCCTAGGAGCCTCCTGTGGCAGAAAAGAGCAGCCTGGTTACCTAACCCACGTCTAACAACGGGACTAGGGCAGTGTTAAACTTCACTCTGCTGTTATTTCTCCTGCAACATTTGCATGATAATATTCTGTGAGGGAAATGATACAAAAATCATTGTTATAAAAGGAAGGGTGGACAGACGGGTAGAAGAAGAGGGCTCTGTCTTGACAGTCTTGCTTCCTATCTACAGCCCAGCAAGCACAACGCAAGCTTGGATTGAATTACCCCAAAACGCCACGTGTGAGCTTGCCCAGGATTTAATGACTGGGATCTGCAGTGCCTGCACTGATCAGATCTAACAGTGGATGGCAAGAAACCCAGAGCAGCAGACACGCTGGTCTGATCCAAACCCAATGAATAACAGCTGCACCTATCCACCTGGGTTTCCCAGCGTGCGCAGTCTCAAACTGTGCCTTAGGAAGAGGATTCATTTTCTAGCCTTAGCTCTTAAACCCTTGCGAAAAGCCCAAGTGCTGTGTTACTCTGCCCTGGCTGGACTGCCTGGCACCTCTGCGGCCGTGGTGCTCCTGTTCAGCCTCAGTCTTCCACCCATGCCATGTCCCAGTGCTGGGGGTGCCGCCTTACAACAGCTTCGGCATGGAAATGTATCTGGGAGGTTTTGGTGGGAACGGCGGGGGCTACAGAAGAGAATGCCCTTGGCCACGTTCAGGTAAAAGAAGAGACAACAGCTTCAAAAAAGATGTTTTGAATTGTCACAATCCCTTTAAGAAAAAGGAAGTAGGCAGGCAGAGAAAGCCAATCTGGGTGTATAAATAACCGGTAAGTGGCAGGGTGTTCACCCTTCCCACACGGTGGATTACCTAACACGTCGCATTGCTCGCTACAGCTCGAGATGGAGGAGCTGCCAGCAGAGCACTGCCATGCCTGAGAACCACAACAGCCCACAGGATTGTAAGCTCACATTCATGCTCCGAAATGTAAACAAGGCAGAGCCTCCTCCTTGCCGCTCTGAATGCAGTCACCCTGCGTCCCGGGGGGCTGGAACAACCCACCGCGTGAGATTATCTAGGCCAAATCAAAGAAAAGCAGGAGGGGAGTTATGGAAACACAAACAAAAATGGTCCAAGCTTCCCCATTTTCTCAGGAATCAGATGTATAAAAGGCGCAGGGATCCTCTCCCTTACCCGAGCAGCCAGCTCGGTGCTGGAAAAGTCATGGCAGAGGGCTGCAAGCCCCAGCTTGGCCTTCTGTGGGGCCACAGGATGAAGAGTTCACACTGCTCCTCACTCATTGGGCTTCCTCGTACACATCCGCACAGTGCTGCTTCTTCCTCAGAGCTCAGAACCTCCCCAAGCGTCTGCCTTCCCAGTAGGACGGTGAATTAGGAGAGAGCCAGCAAATTGCCGCAATCGATAATAGTAATAACAGCACCTTTCATCCAGCAACCTTAGAGTGCTTGGCAAAAATGAAGCGACTCATATGCCCTCCCGTCAGCCCGGTGAGGCCAGTGAGCAGTATTGTACATTGCATAGTGGGTGAGCAGGACCTGAGATGGGGGAGTGCTCCTGTGTGGTGACACCGTGATGGACAGCAAATGGCACAACCGCCGAAGTCTGAGCAGCATCTGCTTATAATCACTTATTATTTTGAGTTGGCCGCTGCGTTCAAAGCAGTTGCCAGGCTTTTGATACTGCAATTCTTTAAATAGAAATAGGATGAAGGCAGGCACCCGTTTTTTGTACCTGTCCCCTTCCTGCTCTGGACTCTTATCCAAACTTCTCAGTTTAACCTTGTCTTTATGGTGTGCTGAAATCAAAACACTCACGTGAACATCCTGAAACACTGGGGATTTTCAGCTCAGCTCTGAGCTTGAAGCTGTTCTCCCAGGCTTTGCAGTGCTTGCTATTTTTAGCTGCATGTCAAAAAGTTGAAGCAGCACGTGGTAAGATGTTACGACTCTTTAAAATTGCTGTAAAAATGTTCCAGGGAATGGTACCAATTCATCAAAAGTAAGTTCGTTGCGTGAGATAACTCCGTGACCTTTGGTGTTGTGTTGAATTTGTGGGTCACTGCCTATTAACGTTGCTGCAATTTCTTTAGCAATAACCCAGTGATTACGGAAAGGGAAGTAGCTATTAATATGGTAAAAGGCACACCTAAGCGAGGATGTTTACTCATGAAGGCTGAGAGGGGGAGGGCTAGACACCCTTCAAGCTGTTTTCTATAGCTCTTTTTTATGATACTAAAGATAAGGACTGTTCTCCCTTCCCCCAAGACCTGACAGAGTATTGCAGCTGGAAAACAGTGCCCTGGCATTTGAAGTGAAGGATGTGAAGGCAGACAGCAGGCAAAAAGAGGCCCTTCTGTTGGCTGTGAAGCCAGGACAGTCTGCTTACAACACACAAGGAGGCTGCAAGATGACCTCTCTTTAACACCCAGACATGTCAAGTTTGATCCATGCTTCTGAGCTCCTCCCAGGAGTGTCTTCTAAGAAGTCACAGGTGGTTTATTGCCCAGGGTGGTGGTGGCCCCAGGAGGGTGAGGACAAGGAACCCCTCTCTGCCTGGCACCTTGCCTTACCCGCTGGTTGTTGCCCCACGCGGGGATGTCTGTAACCCCACTACCTGCTTGATTACCACTGCTGGGACTTCTATCAGTCAGTTCAGCATCATGGATACCCCAGGTTAGATCCCTGGTGTTGTTGACATGAGCAAGAAGCACAGTGCACAGCAGGAATGGGGAGATTCCCAGCAAGAAAACAAAAGAGAGGAAACTGCCCTATGATGGATGGATGGGGAGAGGAATATAAGGCCAGAGGCATGTTCCACAACACCAAACAGAAGTGCATGTCTCTGCAGTAAGGATTCTATGGACAGTGAGTAAAGGTAACCAGCCACATCCAGCGTAAATTCAGGCGGACTATGATTCATTTCTGCAGGAAGGTCGTTTGTATTTGCTCCCTCTGTGACAAGCCCAAAAGTCTGCAGAATAGACTACCTGCTCAGAGAAGCACTGCAGAACACAGGCAGGAACAAAGATCTGGATGTCAGGGAAGAAAGCAGAGGGGTTTTAGTGGCCCAGCCACACCACTGATGGGAAGGGAAGAGTCACGGCTCTTCCTAACAGAGGAGGAGCTCAGGTATTCACTAGTGTGCGTTGCCACAAAATCCTACCAGTCTCAGGCTGGTTCAGAAAGTGTAGCGCTACCTACACTCCATTATCAGCTGGGTGGGCTGATTTACAGTCCCACGTGCGGTTATAGCTTAATAATAACAATAAAGCCGGTTCTCAGGCATTCCAGCCCGCAACACCCACATCACCGTCTTGCCTTTGCTAAATTTGCTTCTGATTTATGGTCGCATAAGCAAGATGAAAATCAGTCACCTCAGTTTCCAGACGGTCTAGAGCTAACAAAAGGGGAAAAGAAGAGGAACATTTTCCAAAAATGGCCTGCGTTTATTTCTGCCTGCTTTCAGAAGCGTCTATTTTGGAACTCCCATGACTAGGCTAGCTATAAGTACAACTGTCCCCACGGCTTTGTTGATAAACGCTGAACTCCTGACATGTAAAGTTCCTCACTTTATTTTGTGCTGTGTAATCATCCAGATTTCCAGGACTGTTCCCTGCAGGAACACCCTTCTGCTCTTACTCTCATCTCTCTTACTATGCACAGCTTAGTTTCTTCAGCCGTTCGCTCATCAACTCTTTCTGAGATGATGAACCTCAGCCGTATTCTTCACATGTTTAGTTCGCAGGAGAGTTGAATCCTCATGGACTGCTAACAGCCATGCAGTTAATTAGCTATCCTCAGCTATATTTTTCACCAAGTTTGGATGTATGCTCCTGAGAAACCAGGAGGTGTGAGAGCCTGGAGTCCTGAGCATTAAAGCAAACGCTGCAGCTGCTTCTCCCGTCCACCTTGCAGGGCTCCATTCACCTACTGGGACTGATGTGGGGAAAGCAGTTAAACATTTATAGCTCTGTAACCTCCTGGCATGTCTGTGGGGCAGCCTCCTGCATCTGACCTACACAGAGCATGACTTGGCTGCATTTTCTCCGTCAGCTTGGCGTGGTCCCCAGCCTACTGACCAGCAGACCTGTCTGTAGCCCACACCATTAAAACAAGCCCCTTAAAGGCTTACGGCAGGAGGCAGAGCAGTGTGGGCAGACGTCGGGGTGACTTTGGGCTCTTGGCAGCCTGAAGTCACCTCCATACAGTTCATCTTGCTTTGGGAACACAGCTTCAGTTAGTCACCAGCATTAGTTATCCCCTGGTGCTTGGTGTCACTACAGGCAGCCTGAGCTTTGGTGCTCCCATGAAGCCCACCTTGGGGGGGATGGAAGCCCCATGGTAGGTTGGGTGCAAGTTTCTTGTAAATGCTCCACCCATGGCTGCTAAGTGGAGGGTTTTCAGGGGAAGGGAAAGGGACAGTGGCCTGCCTTTGGGTTGCTGTTCCTCCTTGTGATGCCTCTGCTCTCCACTGCTGTCATTAGTGAGGAGAGCTCTTGGCCCTCAACCAGCAGTACCGCTGGAGCAGGAGATCTAGATGTGCTAGTAAACATTTTGAAGATGGAAAATAAATCCATCCATCTCTGTAAGAAATGCTGCCCCCAAGAGAAATTTCTGATCATAGGCAAGGCTAAGTGCATAGGCACCAGCGAATTCACCATCAGCATCGATTATTTCATTATAAACTGCTCACTTGCTCCTTTACATTTGCTTCTGAACAGAAATGAAACACTGGCTACTGAAAATAACAACAGCTAATACACAACCTGACTTACATATGAAAACCCCGTATTTTCCACAGGGGCTTTCCCACTGTTTAAGCTCTTTTAAACTTTAAAGTATGAGCTCCATTAAGATTATAAAAATGTACTACCTTAGCTGCTGGATTTTTCACTGTGCTGAAAGGAAGACAGCTGCTCAGAGGCTGATGGAGAAGAGCTGTCTCAGTATTAACCAACAGTTAATGCACCGATGTTGTTGATTGATGGCAGAGATGAGGATGTAGGTGGAGGAATTGGGGACTTTCCAAATTGTAAAATGGGGAAAAGAAACCAGTCTACTCTACCAGAGCTGGAGCTACGCACGTCAGACACCTCAGGATACCCAGCAATGGCCTCTTCATTGACGCTGAAGTCACGGGTGACCTCCTCCTTGTTTTAGAGTAGTTGTTTAGTGGAAAATATTGCGAAGGATCATTTCCTGAGAGTCTTTTGCACAACGCACATGGCCCTCTACCTACACGGCAATAGCTGTTGTTCAGACATCACTGGAGATGATTTTCCTTCCTGGGGCTGAAAGGAGACTGAGGAAAGGCAGGTGGGTGTTGAGTGAGGAATGTGAGAGTGGAGAGCGAAGAGCAGAGCAGAGGAGGCACATTGGTCCTTGACCCCAGGAGTTAAGGGGGCCTGGTCAACTCTAATCCTCTCATATCTGCTGCCTAGTGGCTTCAGCAGTGGCTGGAGGCCAGCAGACTTTCAGTGCCATGATGCAAGGCGCAGGAGCAGTAGGAACAGGAGACAATACTGATCCTGGAAGAGCTGTAGAGCTCTGTGGCTTTCCATGATGGGGGTGTGACCTTCTTCACCCTCATGGAGTGAGTAGGGAGAAAGCTCTTTAGCGTATTTGACTGTTTCTCAGTACGGAACTAGTTGGACTATTTGGTTTCTTGGAGTCTTCTCTGGCCTGTGAAGGAAATTTCTCCAGGAGACCATAATTTGGCCCATCAGTGTTTTTAATTGCAATTGCTGACAGCACACCTGGTACAGGGCTGGATTTACACTGTGCCATTCTCTGTTTATAGAGGTGATTCATCTTCAGAAACACTGGCTACTGGATGCTGTTAGAGGAATATTGCCCGCAATGGCATGCTCTGTGGTTCATTCTAACCTTTGATTTTCTGGGTGACATCAAATTATGGGAGTGGTTTTTTATGGTCCCCTGTATTTGTACAGGCAAGTACAATAAATGGGCAGGTAGATGGGGAAAAAAAAACCCTGTGCCTCGTTTGGTAGAGAGGAGGAAAGCAACTCAAATGAAAAAAGAAAGCAGGAGATAAAAAGGTAAATATTTCCTTTCTCCCTAAGGCACAGTCAAGAAAAGCCATCATCATTTTGCTCAGACACTGGTATAACCTCATGTTTCCCACAAAACATATTTCCCTGAGATCAGTTTGCACGTATCAAGTTTTGCCCATGAATACTCATGAGGCACAAATCAGTCCCTTTAATCCGTGATTAGTATGTCACCCCACGCGCAGCAGTTGCATCATGATTTGGTGTTATTGTTGAATGGATGCTGTGCTATTTAATTGTTTTTTTGCGTAGTGATCTGTTAGCTCTGTTAATATTTAATTCTCTTTTTCCCTCCCTCTTTCTACCCCCAAAAGGCCTAAAGAATAGGAAAACATCTTTCATTTTCTCAGGCTTCGTGTGCTATTGTAAGAAAATACCTATTCATAGTCTGCTGTAGGTGATAATGATGATATACCGTCATAATGCTGGAATTCTTAAGTAGTTGCCACTGCTGCTTTGTAGCTGAGAAGAAAAAAAAATGACCTGATTTGAAATAAAGCAGGTTAGTATGCTTTATTTGCCTTTTCCAGTGGTTTGGATAATGAACAAATTGTCATCTTTATGTATCCTCTGCCAGATTCTGAGCTGAGTGCTGCACGCGAGCCTGAATGATGGTAAACAATGCACTGCCTGGTGCTTTGCATGCTCTGCAGAGGTGAATTCACGACAACAAATTAGACCTTTGATTGATCCTTTAAAGAAAAAGAAAGGAAAACAGTAACATTAATTTATACAAGCTCTAGCTGCATTGCATTTTTTATAGTCATCAATATTCTGGGCATTGTAAACAGCAGCTTTACATAATAAATAGCTGCATTATGTAATGCTAGTTAAATTTAGAAATGGTTATTTTATTGCCTTTAGTGCACATAAAATAGCGAGTGATAGAGCTGGAGCTCAAGAGCTGCTGCTGTCTGAGGATGCAGAGAACAGCTGGGCCTGGCTGTGCACAGCAAAAATAAAACCCAAAGCTCATCAAGCAGCTCGGCTCAGGCTGGGTGCTCTGGGTTGCCGTCAAGCATTTCGGTGGGGGCGGGGGCAGGCCCTGCTCCGAAACACGGCGTGCTCAGGAGCAAAACATCTCCGCACAATAAAGATGGAAGATTTATTATGAAGGAATGAAATGTGCAACTTTTGTTCTCCCTGGTGTCCCTGTAAAGCTTTTGTTTGACAGGCTGGTTTGGGCTCTGGGTAGATACTGGCTGCTTTGAGACCAGTTGTGTGCAGGCTCTGGATCAATTATCTTCCTGCAAGGGATAAACAGTGTTTTCCTTTTTCCTCTTCAGTGGAGTTTGCTATTATCCTGGAGCATAGGAGCCCTTTCTTTCCCTTCCCAGCCACACACACACACATGCACAGATGGGTTACTGGAGGGAGGAGATGGAAGAATTCAGATTTGTTGCATTAATCTTAATAGCCTGATCCCCTTGCAGCCTGCTGCTGCTAACTTAGCGTTCAGCGTGCTGCCCATTTACAATAGGTGGGAAGGACAAACCCTTTTGTTATAAATAATTATAAGACATCTCAATCCAATAAATGCACTGAAATGAGAGCCTCTGAAAATGTGATTTTGGAAGAACACAGCTGAAGAAGGAAAGTCCCGTTGTGAAATCCTGAGCTAAGCAGAAGCGCTGTTGTTTGGCTGTTTCATAATGCACAGGGAGCTCCAGTGTGGGCAACGAGGGGACGTTAATTAGGACATCAGAGCTTAGACATTTCTTCTGCTCACTGTGGTTGGCACCCATTTATCCGGAGGCTGGAGCACTCTCGGGGGCCTGGAGCTGGAGCCAAACTGCTGATGGAGTTACATGCTCTCTGTGCCCTGCACTCTGCATTGCAGTTGTAGGGCTCTGACTTAAAAGTTAATCTCAAGCAGCATCAAAATTAAGTAAGACTCAGATCTAGGTCATAGTTGTACAAGGAGAACCTGTAGGTTCTTAAATGGGCTAAACAAAAATCATGATTCTGACGAGCATCCAGCTTTTTAACAATACAGATTTGGACTGGTATCAGAAATGTCTCTAATAATTACGTGTATTTGATTTTTCTCAACTACTTTTCATAGCGTTAGCGTAAACAAGAATCCTGCCCAGCATCTCTTGTGCCTGGAATTTTTCAGACTACAGAGCAGCACGTAGCGGCTTCAGAGAAATCGTTAAAAATTATTTAGCTGAGCTGATGTGAGAGACAAAGAGTTAAAGCTAAATCCCGTTTGAAAGTGAGCTTTGCAAAAGCAGTGAATTTTCTCAAAGGCTGACTGCTCTTGATTTACAAGGATGTTCCCAGTCCTGATTTCAATTAAAGAGAAATCCTCAGGCATTTCTGCATTTCGGCGTTGCTCTTTATTCCACATTGTTATATATTGAGTAATAAACAAAACAAACAAAGATTGTGTTCTGCAATGAACTACATACGTCCTGTGCAATCTCGGGGAAATCAATAGGTCAGAGTCTGGCCTTCGATTGCCTCAGTATCAGTTGTCAATAATTCCCCCAGCTGCAGTGGAGTTTACATCTATGTAAGTAAAAAAAAAAAGATTGTGGAGATACAAGCTGGTCTGTATTTTCTGCTAAAAAAAGAGACAAAAAAAAAAATGCTGCAGACTCCACTCCTTTATACAAAAAGAGAAAGAAATAAATACGTAGCTGACATTGTAAACTCTCATTTATTTGCCAGGCCTCCCAAAATCCTGAGAGTACCTTTCAAAGAAAGAATGTTAAGCCAAGCTTTGGGACCTTTTTCTTTGCTTTCTGTTTGTTGCATCTCTAGCTCCAGGTTTTCTTGCTGGGGTCTGCACTTAACGAGGACTGAGACGGTATTTGTACAGTGGTGGCTGAGTCTCACATAACAGCGTGACAGCGAGCATGAGGTCTTTAAATAGTGGTGATGATGGTGATGATGATGATAAAAAAAACTATTGTTGACAATTTGGTTTTCTTTGCAAGTGCTGAATTACTGATTTCTTTCATCCTGGTCCTGGTAATGTTTTAATAACTGTGCACATGTTCCACCGCAGCAGGCAGTGCCGTTGAGTGCCGAGGCTGAGCTGGGCACTGGGGGGGAACGGGTTGGGTCTGTGTGTCCTCCCAGTTGCCTCCTGCCCCACCAGCCTGGTACCAGTGGCTATGCTGGACACCAAGCAGGTCCTGTCGGTGCTCAGTGCAGGTGCTGAGCATTTTGGGCATGCATGCAGCTTTTGAGGTTATGCACCCGGGCTTTGAGTCTTGCTCACAAAGGAACGGATTGCGTGGAGTTTGTGCTTGAAGGGGGGGATTTGTTTTCCATCTATTAATTAAAGCAAAGGAAAAGGAAGGTGAGACAGGGGCCTTGGTCACCCTGTGAGGTCAAAGGGACAAAAACCACATGCAGTCCTCTGCCTTGGGAGGGGGAGGAGGCAGAGAGTGGTGGTAAAAGCATCTCAGCAATAGCAGCAATTTCTCTACAGCCCCACAGCAATTCTGTGACAGAGCGAGGAGTCGGATGGGGTGGAGGTGCCAGGGCTGTGTCCCCACCCTGGCCATCCTCCCTGCCTGAGAGCGAACAGCAGCCTCTGGCTGGGCTGGCTGTGTCTGAGCCTTGTACCTCTGGCTTAACACTTTTCTGGAGCGATAAAATTTTCAGACTGGAGACATTTTAATGTCTCCCTCTATTCCTGTTGTAACCGAGTCTTGTTTTTAAATAGATCAGATTTTCATTCCCATTTAGACCAGCATAAATCAGGAGTTAATCTAGGCAAAGTCACCCAGCTTTACTGAAGCCCGTGGAAATGCACTCGCAAGAGATTGGAGTCAGGCCTTACGCTCACAGAAAACAATCACCACACTGGGAGAGCACAACCGTGCTCCGGAGCCACAAGTATCATAACCTACCTTTTGACGTGGGCTCTTCAGATCTCCCATCCTCTCTTCCAGCCTGGCTGGAGCTTGCCCAGTGTGTGCATGAGGCTCCACATGCCCTTTAATCCTCCCCACAACCTTCTTCCTAAGTCTTCATTTGTATGCACACACTTAGTAATCACTCATTCTGGCCATAAAACCTACAGGATTTTAAATTGAACCAAAGTCCCAAATGCTTTAAAAGAATTTATGTTGCATAATCGTACTGATTTGCCTGAAAACAAACAATGATGTATGGCTGAAATATTCTCTCAGGGAGATGACTCAGATCCTTCCCTGTGGCTTAGACCTTGCTTGGCTGCTGATGGTGCAACTTGTAATCTCTCCTCTACATGCAAGGGAAGGCAAACAAAAGAGTCCTGCACGGAGCAGGGGGCATAAGACGAGAAAATACAAGTTACTTGGAGCTTTTGCAGATGCTCAACGCTTTCATTTGTTCTGAATCAAGGTGACATTGGAGATGATGGAAAAGAAAACCAAGCCCCACTGGTATGGCACACCAGCCTATCTGCAAAGGGAGGATGGTGGCTGGTTTTGAGCTGGCTGGCAAAGAGCTGTGTGTCCTGTGGCTCCCCAGAACGAGGGCAGCCTGCAGACAGCACGGGACACAGCTGGATGCATGGGGTACATGCGTTTGGGGTGGGTGGGTTTCCCACCCTGCGAATATGCAGCTTCCCAAAATGCCACTGCTTCTGCTTGGCCCCATAGATGGGCAGGTTTGGGTGTTTTGCAGTTCAAGAAGGTTGCGGGCAAGTCCCTTGTGTCTGGATGTCTCATTGCCAAGGGCTGTGCAGATGATCCTGGCAGCTGAGATGGTTCGTCTGTAGCATAGAAATGTTTTTGCCACCAAGTCAGCAGTTTGTGTGGTTTTTGCTGTCACTGTTTTCACTTTAAATGTCTTCCCATACTTTGTTTTCTGTAATTGTGCTTTATGTCCCAAGGACATAATCTGGCTGTTGGTAATTAAGTTAATTTTTCAACCAAGGCTCAAAAAGATATATGAAAGCTTTACTTTGCAGATGTGACGCTCAACCAGCCCTTAAATGTCCTTCAGCCACAATGGCCAGCCCTCAGGAGTCCTAAACAGGTGTGGGAAAGATCAAAGAGACCTCACTTAATGTATTTCGAAAGATCTGCGTGTGCTTGGTATGTACATAAAACAGTTTGCAGAGGTGGCTTTGCAGATTTGGGGATTTTGCCGTTTTTCTGCCGTTTGCAGATTTGGGGATTTCCATTCTGAGCACGCACTGAAGCCACAGCAGCCGCTGCACGTGAGCAGGTGTTTGCAGGATGTTGGCCTCAAGTGCATCTATCCCTTTCCTTCTGTCATTAAGAGCTGGGCAGAGGACATCTAAGGGTCTGTGACTCCCTACTAGTGCTGGAAGTGCAATGCATGCTCCAGTGTAACTTGGCGCACTGAGAGCTCTGCAGCCCTGCAAGCGCCCTCCACCCTTCCTTTTTCTAAACCAAATATATCAGGTATGAAGTTACCATTGTGGCGTGCACGCAAGTAGCATGTCTGCCTTCCATTCCAAGCAAAGCAAAGCAGAGCAGTCTAATACCATCAGTTTGCAATGAAAGAATATTAAAAATAGTTAAAAAAAGAAAAAAAAAAAGGTTAACTTCATGGCAAAGAATAAAATAAGAAACTTTTTTTTTTTTTCTGCAGTCAGCGCCAAGCATCACCAGGGAACATATCAATTCGTAACAGCTGTGGGAGCTATTTCTGTCTCAGACTGCAATAGTTCAAATGGAAAAGCATGGTAAAAGTTAACAGATCTGTGTCCAGCAAGGTTAATTCTGAGGTTACCAGATTATGATGCAAAGAAAGTCAGCCGGTATTTTTCTCTCTGGCTATGAATAGCGTAATTGCATTACTGCTACCAGAAGGGTAGTCAGCTCTTCTCAGTCTGTGGTCTCCCACTGTGGAGGGAGTAACCTATGAAAAATCAGTTTCCTTTACAAACATACCCTCCTGCCTTTCTCACTCAGTGCCTACGTAACCAGAACGTTGAAGGGGTGGCTGCTAATGTCACAACTGCTTGTGATCATGTTTTGCAAGAGTTGTTCTTTTCTGTAAATCCAATGAGCAATTTTTATGCTGTTTATTTATTTTAAAGATGTTAAAAACCAAAGGACTTATTAAAATCCTTTCAAGCAGTGTTTCAGAAAAAATGCTCGTGATTTATGCTTCTACCTTGTCACATCTCCTGTTCCCAAATGATTTGCACAGCTCTTCAATTAATGGCAATGGCAGTGGGAGGCCACCATGCTTTTTCCAGAGGACTTCCAGCCTGAACACACCCGACAGCCTAAAGGAGGAGGAAAAAATGGCCCCATGGCAGAGTGGTGGTAGAGAAGAATCTTTTGATTGCTCGCACAACGCTCTCTCCTGTCTGGTGACTGTAGCCAGTTCGTGCTGCCCAATTTTGACGTACGTTGTGAGAAATTGTTTCATTTCCTGACTGTACAAGTGTAACTCACAGGGGCCTATTGGCAAAGGTGATTTAGAACTGAAATTAAAAATTTTCCAGCTCAGCTTTAAACAGATCAATCTAGAATAGGACTAATGATATACTTTCTGGTTAAGATACCTGAATAAGTGCTAAGCACTATTAATAGAGCTGATAGAATAACTTTGAAACTCTTTGCCAATGAAATACCTACTTCCATCAAAAAACTCTTAAAATCATGCATGTTCCCCCAAAGGGTGAGCAGGTTTAAAAAAAAAAAACAACAAAAAACAAAAAAAAAACAGCAAACACTGTGAAATTTTTTTTTTTTCTGCACTGGAATGTCTTTCCAGTTTTATTGTTTATTATATTTTATAATAATAGAAAATAAAGGCCTCGCAATAAAAATTAAATGCTTTGTTCTATCCAGAGCACTCTTCCCTTTGGCTTTGAGGAGAGTTTCTGAAATTTTCTTCTGGACAAAAATGAAGCCAGACTTGAAGATATCAGGCTCTGCAGTGGGCTAGAAGAGGCAGCCCCAGCAGCCCAGTTTTGCAGCACAATGTACGTGTGCTGCAGAGCTTCTCCAGGGATCTGCTCCATTGCTCAAACTCTGAGGAGAGAAGATCTCAAGCCCCAGGCAGGGAGTGCGGAAGAACATTTCTAGAGTCCTTCTCCTCCGACCGCGGAAATGCAGTCTCAGTTCTCCAGCTGTCACTGGTTAATCAACATCTTCCCCAGAGCAGAAGGGGATCAAGGATCTAACTCATGACTCAGAGCCACATCCCCATGCCTGGCCTCCTCGAAGGGGAATGCTGCCCTTTCCCCAGGGCTGGTAAGCCCAAAGAGATGAAAATCGCAGGGGTTTAGGACTGCTGGCTTTATAATGGACCTTCAAAAATAGTTTCCTCAGCTATTACCTTGAGTGGTTTTTATGTGTATTCTTGCCAACAAGCTCTTGTTAGAATATTTGTGGAAAATAAGCTCCGGAGAGCCATGAGCACAGCCAAGCAGATTAATTTAAAACAAGCAAATATTTGTGGGAAAGTTCGTGTTTGTTTGTGCTATCCACCCAACACTATCATACAGCGTTTTTCCATGAGTGCGTAACTTTGCTGAGGTACCTTTTGATCACAGAGATAGATCAATTACCATGTGTTCATTTCCATGTTTTTGAGCTTTGAGGTACCAGTAGAAATTTTGGTATTTCGTCCAAGAGGAATTTGGTTTTGGCTCTGAAATTCACTTGAAGAGTTAACATTTCTGGAGCTATGACCTCAAAACCACAAATAGAAAGAAAAATAACGTACGATAGATGAGCATGAAGTTCTGGAAGCCCTAAAGAGTGAAAAACAAATTTCATTATGTTTTGTAACCATCTTCTTGAGTTAGAGAAAAAGGACTTTTTAATAGAACTGCACCCTAGAGCCCACAGACATTTGCTGGATAAATCGCAAACACACAACTGACTGTGGGATGAAGGCTGGATCTGTAGTCCTCCAGCTCTGGAAACATCTATCTAACCATCTGAGCAAGAAAGCTGGTGGTGGCCGCTGGCTCAGCCTCCTGGACCAGTCGCTGGACTCTACCAACACTCATTCTCATGTGCAATTCAGTAGGGCTTGAAGCCCAGTGGCATTTTTCTCATTGAAAATCACCCAAAGAAAAAGGAAATTTCTGCCAAATCAAGACGCTTGGTTTGTGAAAAAAATTCAAGCACATGACCCTGGCCTCTGGCTCTAGGTTGACATCCCTGCCCCGCCGGCCCCTCCCGCAGCACCCGTGGGCAGCTCTCCCTGAATCCAGGGAGTGTTCCAGCCCCACAGGGGGCTTGTGGAAGACTTTGACTTTTGTTTTTTTTCCCCTGTTCTGGATGAAAATTGGTGTCAGAATATGGGATGTAGCCACTGGCTGGTTATGCCAGCTTGCAGTTCTCTCTTCTGCATGAAAATGTGCTTTTTTTCAGGACCTAAAGATTTCATACTGTGCAGGCAAAGCCACCAAAAATCCAAAGACCCTCATCCATCCTGCCCTGCAGAAAGCGCAGACGAGGAGGGATGTGCTGCCTGTGTCTCAGCTGTGTTGCTTGTGTCCTGCGTATTTAGCTTTCACCTATGGGCATGGACAGGTTGCCCAAGCAACCTCCCTTGGCTCCCATAGGTTTTATTTCATGCAGGTCCCTCTGTTTCATAGTGAAGACATTGTGCAAATAACTCAGAAGCTGAAAATCCTCCCATGTGCCTTCGCAAATGCCCCAAGAGGTGAGCACAATGGGGTGCCGGGAGAGCTTTGTTTCAGGGGGTGAACTCTGGAGCCTGATGGTCCCAGTGACCATGGTGTCAATAGGGACACAAGGACTTTGCAGAAATCAGTCCTGAAGACAGCAAAGTGTCTTAGCCCGTGCTCTCCCTTCTGTGCCTGCAACACCCCATGGAAGTGGAAATGTTCGTCCCTCCTCCCTCTCCTGTCTTTCCACCCGTTGCTTTTCAGGCCATTTTCTCTGACTGTCCTCCTCCTGCTCACGAGGTTCCACTCCGGGCTGATGTCCCTTTGTCATTTCCCACAAATTCACTGTGGGGAGAGACCGTTATTTGGCTGTACCCAGATAAAAGGACAGAAGAAACCAAAATTAGATCAGTAATTCCACATGTGGAAAATGCCACACAAACACTTCCAAGTTTTTCCAAGTCAGAAAAGAGAAGGGGAAAAATCAAGCAGCTCTGAAAATCAGGCCTGATTTTCACAAGCTTCAGCAGAGATGCCCCAGCATGGAAATCCCTTAAGTTGTGTGAAGAGCTTTGAGTTATTGATTTGATTGTCTCAGGAGAAGGGCTTAGAGCTCAGAGTGAGATGCTGCTTCTGTTTGAATCTCCGTGATGGAAAAAAAAGGAGAATTATTAGAAAAACCAGCTCTCTTGACACATACTGTTTCCTGGCTGGCTCCTGTTTCTCTGCCTCTTAAATGAAGTTGAATAAATTGAGTTCCCGAATTATGAGGAGTGACAAGCAACACAACTAATTGTCAAGTAGAGCTTAACAAATTCACTTAAGGAAAGAAAAGAATTGAGAAACCCTGTTTCCTTCCATGCAAGCGTACGGTGCTTTACATCAGCGATGCCGCACGCTCTGCTCGGGGCTGATGAGGCTTGTGGTATCCGGTTGCAATCGGGTGAAAGCAAGGGGAGGCACAAAAATAGCTCTGCAGCCTACACTCACACCCACAGAAAAGCACAAGTCACCCAGGAGCAGCTGGGTGGCTGCTGGAGCCGCATTTGCTGCAGCTGCAAATTGCCAGCGCCCTGGGACGGGGACCGAGGCTGTCCCTCGGTCCCCGTCCCAGGATGCTGGCAGGTTGCAGTTGCACCTGGGGACAAGGACAAGCTGCTTTTCCCTGGGGCATGTGCTGCCCTTCTTCCCTCGTGGTTTCTTGTGGGGTTTCTGAGCAGGGGAAGTCTTGCCCAGAGGGTGTCACCCCACTCCTGAGCCAAGTTTTGGGTACTTTGGTTGTCATTTCCATCACATCAGACCCTCAGGAGCAGTTTCTTAGAATAGAAAAGATGATGCTGAGATCAACAAAGCAGCAGCCATTTATGTTTCTCCATCCTGCACACAAAACCTCAGCAAAGGCTGAAATAACTTTGCAGTGTAAGGTGAGTTGCCTCTCCTAAACCCCAGAACCCAAAGGCAACACCATCTTGGCCTCAGCATCTTGTTCAGAGATCAAATGGCGGGACAATCCCCCCACAATTTGCAGGCAGAGCTGGATGCTGTTCGGAAAGGGATAGTGTCACACACATCTGCCACCTGGGACCAAATTCACACCCATGAGGACGCATTGGGACCTGTTTGTCTTTGGGAGCGAGCCACTTGTCCTCGGAAGTTGCCCAGTTCTGTGGTTTCTCTCCGGTGATGCTCGACACCTCTGAGGATGGTGTCCCAGGGCTGTCATCCCCAAAGTGCCACGATCCCACCATCATTCTCTTCTCCATGCCATGGTCCTGCTTACTGAAAGGAGAAGACATTGCTTGGATTGCCCTGGCTCTGTTACTCCTTGTGTAAGCACTATGGATATTTTTGACTGTCCTTTTCAATTCCAGCTCAAGCTGCTGCCACAGGCGGCTCTTTTAGTAGATTGCTTTTGTGATTTATGCAGGTCCAGAAGAGTCCCAGGATCATTTATCTTCAAACCAGGAGAGAGATGAAAGAGTCATGGTAGTAAAATTTCCTGTGGAGCTAGATCTGAGCATCAAAGAGGGGAAAATGTCATTGTTTTACTGAGACAAGATGACGTGAGACAGGTTTTAATGCTGGGGGATTTTTTAAACTGAATAATTTGCCTTAAAAAAAATAAAGAAGTTTTGGGAAATGAAAGGAGGGCAAATGAGCTTGGTGTGCACTGTTGTGAAGCTTTCCCTGGGTAGGGGCAGAAGAAGCTCGGTGGAGGTAGAACCCAAGGGGCAGGTGCTGCTCCAGGGATGGGGAGGCAGCAGCAGGCAGGGCCAGGCTGTGGCTGGTGGGTGTCTCTTGGGAGGGAGCAGGCTGTGCCCCATGCAGCCACAATGCCCGTGCACAGCTGAGGCCAGGGAAGGTGTGCCATCAGCCCTGTCCCACCCTGCGTGCACGCAAAGATGCGCTTGGGTGACACGGGGGTCTGCCTGAAATCATGGGGCATGATGGGTGCTGTGGGTCTGCACAGCAGCATGAGCATGTGTAGTGTAGAGAGAAAAAAAAATAAAGTTCCTGATCTCAGTGAATCTGACTGCAAATATGGGAAACACCGACCGGCTGCACTCTTGCAGCTCTGATGCAGTTTGGCACGAGCAACCTGGTCTAGTGGAAAGTGTCCCTGCCTATGGCAGAGGGTTGGAACTAGATGGTCTTTAAGGTCCTTTCCAACTCAAACCATTCTATGATTCTATGACGGTGCATCTCCTCGACCAGCTGCCGGCCAAAGGTTTGACCGAGCATCACCCAGCGGCAACAGGGGGTCCTGTGGGGCCGGGAGCATCTCCTGCCCTTGCCCTGCCTTGGAGCTTGCAGCCGAAGCACAGATCTTGGGAAATTCTATGATGTCAGAGGGTTGGGAAAGGGTCCGTTTACATTTGCAGCAGATGCTGTCTAGAGGAGAAAAATACTTTTATTTCCCCTGTGGACTGCCAGTTGATTTTCTTGCAGCAGGCACTAATGGAAAATAATAAAACCCATTTTAGTCAGGCTGTATCCAGAACACTTACAGGTCAAGCCAGTACTCAAAACAGACCGTTATGGAACATAACACTTTAGTTTGTCACCAGCGTCTATGGTGGCCAGGGGATTTTTACCATTTGAAATTGAATTTTATAGGTCAAGGCCTTTTATGAGTCTTGAAAAACAGTGCATCGCCATAAAGTTAGCGTGAACGTGGAGGCAATTACTGGGTGTAAAGATATGCAAACTTTATGTTTGTTAATAGTCTAAAAAACCAAAGGGGACCTGTGGTGGGAACTGTGATATGGCTGTAAACTCCAGAATATAATAATTAATTGCTATGGACTCAAATATTTCAGTATCGTCTTCTTGCTGTTTAATCAAACCCACAAAATGCATGGGAGGCATCTTTTGCTGCGCAGTATGGCCTTTTGGTCTATAATTTAAAATTCATTGATGACTGTAAAGGAAACTTGGTCATAGGAGACCAAGTTTCTTAGAAATGAGTCAGACGTAGATCATTTGTTTAGGAGAGATGAACTTATTTCAACACTCAGATAGCCTCAAACGTCTTCCATGTGGTTTTATACTTCACAGAATAAATAAAGCAGGGACATGAGGTGGTGCCTGAAGTGACACACACACACACACACACACTGGTGTCTCTGTTTTCTTCTCCATCCCTTCCCCTCGCACAGCCCGGTCCTCACAGCACTCCCACCCCGCTGACTCAGGAGGGCTGTATGAGGGCACCCAGCGTT
>WKFP01015437.1:2454962-2562697 GCA_011057875.1 Pterocles orientalis | reverse complement strand
GAAAGTGTCCCTGCCTATGGCAGAGGGTTGGAACTAGATGGTCTTTAAGGTCCTTTCCAACTCAAACCATTCTATGATTCTATGACGGTGCATCTCCTCGACCAGCTGCCGGCCAAAGGTTTGACCAAGCATCACCCAGCCGCAACAGGGGGTCCTGTGGGGCCGGGAGCGTCTCCTGCCCTTGCCCTGCCTTGGAGCTTGCAGCCGAAGCACAGATCTTGGGAAATTCTATGATGTCAGAGGGTTGGGAAAGGGTCCGTTTACATTTGCAGCAGATGTTGTCTAGAGGAGAAAAATACTTTTATTTCCCCTGTGGACTGCCAGTTGATTTTCTTGCAGCAGGCACTAATGGAAAATAATAAAACCCATTTTAGTCAGGCTGTATCCAGAACACTTACAGGTCAAGCCAGTACTCAAAACAGACCGTTATGGAACATAACACTTTAGTTTGTCACCAGCGTCTATGGTGGCCAGGGGATTTTTACCATTTGAAATTGAATTTCATAGGTCAAGGCCTTTCATGGGTCTTGAAAAACAGTGCATCGCCGTAAAGTTAGCGTGAACGTGGAGGCAATTACTGGGTGTAAAGATATGCAAACTTTATGTTTGTTAATAGTCTAAAAAACCAAAGGGGACCTGTGGTGGGAACTGTGATATAATAATTAATTGCTATGGACTCAAATATTTCAGTATCGTCTTCTTGCTGTTTAATCAAACCCACAAAATGCATGGGAGGCATCTTTTGCTGCGCAGTATGGCCTTTTGGTCTATAATTTAAAATTCATTGATGACTGTAAAGGAAACTTGGTCATAGGAGACCAAGTTTCTTAGAAATGAGTCAGACGTAGATCATTTGTTTAGGAGAGATGAACTTATTTCAACATTCAGATAGCCTCAAACGTCTTCCATGTGGTTTTATACTTCACAGAATAAGTAAAGCAGGGACATGAGGTGGTGCCTGAAGTGACACACACACACACACACTGGTGTCTCTGTTTTCTTCTCCATCCCTTCCCCTCGCACAGCCCGGTCCTCACAGCACTCCCACCCCGCTGACTCAGGAGGGCTGTATGAGGGCACCCAGCGTTCCCGCTTTGATCGCCCAAGTTAGAGACAAGGGCTGCCAGAAGCCCCGCTTGGAGCACGCTGGAGGCTGAGGGCGGTTCACACGCTGCATGTCCTCCCATCGCCCTGTCCCTGGCAGCCCCAGGGATAAGGGTCCCTGTGCCATGCCGTGCCCCAAAGCCTGGCGTCCTCTGTGGCACTCCTGCTAAGCAGCTGCCTGGCACCAACAGCTTTATTACAGTACCAAATCCATGTGCCAGGTGGCTCTGGCATCGGACAACCCTGGCACCTGCCCCCAAACCTCTGGTGGGACCGGTGGGACCAGTGAGGTGATCTCCTGGGTGGGAGAGGAAGCCTTGTCACTTGACTTATTTACACAATACCACCTTTTCTGCCACAGCCAAACAGAGTCCCGCACTGTTTGTGATCGTAATTAATAACAGCAAACACGTGGTGTGGGCATCCTCCGTTCATCCCAAACACATGGTGCGGGCATCCTCCATTCATCCCAAACACGTGGTGTGGGCATCCTCCGTTCATCCCAAACACATGGTGCGGGCATCCTCCGTTCATCCCAAACACATGGTGCGGGCATCCTCCGTTCATCCCAAACACGTGGTGCGGGCATCCTCCGTTCATCCCAAACACGTGGTGTGGGCATCTTCCGTTCATCCCAAACACATGGTGCGGGCATCCTCCGTTCATCCCAAACACGTGGTGTGGGCATCCTCCATTCATCCCAAACACGTGGTGTGGGCATCCTCTGTTCATCCCAAACACATGGTGTGGGCATCCTCCGTTCATCCCAAACACTGAGGAGCGAAGGATCCTTATCCCCATCTTCTAGCCAAGGCATTTAACACGAGGCTTTGGCACCATGCACAGGAGCTCCCTAGAGGCCTTGTACGTCAGAACTGCATTTTATTCATCCTTATCGGAACTGCACTTTGCTGTTACTCCCTGTTGTATTTTCTCCTTTGCCTTGCTAATCAGCGTCTACCAGGAGGAGGGGGCAAAGCCACAGCCCCTTGCTGAGGGGCTGAACCAGATTGACCCTGCTGCTTTGCCTTTATTGCTGAGTCAGCAGCTGTGCCAGTCAGCTACACACAAATGATGACTCTGCTTTTCTTCCCTTCCTTTATTTTTAACCCAAAGCTAAGTGTGCATCTCAGGAGTGAAGTGTGTTGTGCTGCTAATAGCTGATGGGAGGTGAGAAGTCCATACAGCCACTCGGTTTCCCAGTAATGTCCACTGAAGTCTGGAATCACTGGAATAATTTCTGCTTTTTTTCCTGTAATTTGACTTTGGTAAAAACCCCTCTCAGGGCGGAATGAATAGCGTGCCATGGCTGTGCTAAATAGTGATCGACTTTTTTGTTTTTATATGGGAAGCTGCACAGGCTGTTGGACAAGAATCTGAGGACAACAAATATTAAATCTGCTAATGTTTAGATAATGACAAAGGTCTCCAGTTCCTCACGCTCATAATGAAAATGCCTCTTTTGTGCTGTGTGAATACTTTGATGGACAGTAAGTGCCTCTGCAGAGACAGCAGCAGCGTGAGTCCCTCCACGCAGGTGGAAGCAGAGGTGATGGAGGAAGAGGTCCCAGAGCAGCATCGGAGCTAGAAATAGTTCTTGTATCTCCAAATTGCCGTTGGGTAATGCTGCACAGTACCTGAAAACCCCATTGCTTTTCTTTTTCCAAATGCTTTTATTATCATAAAGCTTGTAAAACCTTCCTTGTCCGTGGAGAGGAAAGATTACCAAGTAAAATTCAAGGATGTAAAACTTGGAGAAGAAAAAAAAAAAAGAGATCAGTTTAAACAGTATTTGAAAATAAGAAATAATAAAGCTCATGTCTGTAGGCTGCTTTTGCTGACTCTGGCAAATGCGCAGTCATTTCAGGGACCCGTGGTTTCCTATGGGAGCGCTCTGCAGCACTGCCGAACCACGTTCTGCGGCTCTGCCTGCAAGCAACATTTTGATCATCCCATTTTCAGATGACGAAAAAATTGCATGGGTTATTCAAACCTGGGTCCCCAGCTGGTGGAGGTGGTTTTCACATTGAATCAAGCACCGAGCTCCACGTCGTGTCCAACTGACCCACCCTGCGGAGAACACAGACCGCCCGAGCTGCTGTCAGCACGACGGGCTTGGAGGAAGGACCCAAACAATATGATATCCATTTGGCTGCTCCCCTGTGGGTCCCCATGCTGGAGCCATGGAAAACTGCTGAAGGAGAAAGTCCTCTGGGAGATGTGAAGGGTTGTTGTGCACTGGCAAGGAGAGATGAGCTAACACATGGAGGAGAGTGACTTTTATGCAGAATGGAGTGAATCTGCCTCCTGTAAAATGCAGTGATGACAGATGTCTCTGTGCACCAGCCCACAACTCACAGCAAGTTCCGAGGGGAACCACCTTGGGTGCACGTTGGGTGTGACTCTCCACCCAGTTGGCAATTTCACCTGGGTGCAAGGCAGCCAGCGCAGGGATTTGACTCCAAGGCAGTTAAGCATATACAAGAGCTTCAGGACTGGACGTGCTGATTTTCCCTCTGCTGCTATGAGCCTGTTGCACGACAACGTGCCTTTGGTGACGAGCACAGACCTCCACTTTCTGCGTAGCTCCTGGCCCCTGTGGGGTGTTCGTGCCCCCCATGCACCCACTCCAGTAGCTTTCCCACCGCTGGTCTCCTCTGCAGCCAGGGCAGAGCCATGGGCAGCCCTTGAAGGTGGTTTAAATTTTGGGTTGGCTGAACTGCCCTGGAGAATTGCCTTCTTCCTCTCTTCCCTGACAGTACCTGCAGCGTCCTGGTGCTGCAGCATGGTTTGGGTGCCGGAGGTGGGGTGAGGTGGCGGCTGTCCCCAGGATGGGCTGTCCCAGGCAGGACGGGGCGTGGGGCAGGCTGGGACACAGCGCTGGGCTCCTGTTCCCATTCCCTGCTCAGGTATTTCACATCCATCTAATTCCCTTCATCATTAACTGGTTTTCTTTTTAAAGACTCCGCTATTGCTGACTCCACAAAGGTCTCTGCAACATAATCAGAGAACTTTTCTAATGACTCAGAGATTTCTAAATTAAATGTAAAATGTTTATTGCAGAGATGCACGGCCATACATTATGCATTGCTGTTTCAATACAAAAACGTAATTCTGGTAGAAATTATCCGTGTGAGCTGCAGTCAATTTTAGCTACTACTCTTTGCATGCTTGACAATCTGGTCATTCGGCTGTGGAAAACTGCTTTTACTTGATTACTTACACTGTTGATAATCACTGTGGCTTTTGGCAGTGCCGGGATGTTGTTTCGCTCCCTGAAATTGCCAACACGATTTGCGGAGGGACCGGGCGTAGCTGCAGCCACTCTGCCAAACCCCTGCGGCTTCACCCGACACCGAGGAATGCGCAGACTCCAGCACAACCCTTGACGACTCGTTTTAACAGCGTGGGCTTTCACCACCAGCCTGCACGGCACAGCCAGGCGAACAGCATCGTCCTCCTGGATTGACCCTTGCAATGTCCCATGGCCATTGGACTGGTGGGAATTGCCCTTTTGCTGCAGCTCCCCCAAAATCACATACTCCCTTTGCCAGGTGGGCGTCAACATTCTGTGTCCTGTGGGTTTCACTTTGACTCCAAAGTGAATGTGTCTGGGCAGCGATGGGGCAGTGGAAGCGTGCTGTGCAGGACTGAAAAAAAGGAGCATTCTTCAAGTGTTAAGAAAAAAATCCCAAAGGGGAGAGATGCTGAAATAATAAGCTTGCAGTTGGGATGTGAAGAATCGGAAGCATACATTCCCTGTGACTACATCTGGGCCATTATTATACTGCTGTCTTTCTTCCTGAGTTTCACCAGCCTGTGTTTCGGTACCAGAGAAGGATGCCCAAAATAACCATGAGCCTCAGCGCTGAGTTAACCCCACATGCTCACACGTTCCCCCAGCTCTGCCAAGCAAAGCGGGGTCCCCTCCCCGGGCAGGACAGTGAGGCCGCTCCATCGCTGTCCTTGCAGGAATGCTTGGTCACACCACCGTGGCATGGGGACACTCCAGCCTGCAGGACTGCAGGACTGGCAGCCTGGAGATGCCAGGGATAGCATCAGCTTGACCAAAGATCTTATTCCTACCCCAAAAGAGCTTACAAACCACCCTGGCCATAGCCCATGGAGGAGGCAGGTCCCCATGCTGACCCCAATGCTGCCCTGCTCCAGGATAGCCCCTCTGATGTTAATCCGGGGTTTAAAACATGTTGGCGAGAGGGGAAGGGCTCTGCCGGTGTTTGGCCACCGCTGACTTTAGCGAAAGGACATATAAATCAGGGAGACAGGAGAGCGGGGGCTCACACTCGTAGCTACCAGCTCTGGGCTGCGTTGGGCTGATTCATTTTGCGTGGGAGCAGCAGTAGCAGTTTGTGCCTCCAAGTGCAGATTAGGAGATAAATCTGGCTTTCAATGAGACCCGCCGGTGACTGACACTGACAGAGATTTTAAATCACCGCAGCTGCCTGGATATAGCCACGGGCCAGGTTTGGCCCTGCGGGTCAGGTCTCTTTTTGGCTGGTGTAAATCAGCACAGCTTGGATTGAGATGTGGTGTCAGGTTCGAGTGCCGGTCTTGTATTTATTTGTCTGTATGGTAATTCCAGCTCAGAGGGACACCTGAGGGCTGCAGCCCTTCTCCGCTTGAACTGCCAGCTTTTGCCACGCAGGATCTACCTTTCATGGCGAAAGCTTTAAATGTCGACTAAAAGTCTCCTTGGGGGTGCCGCATGGATACTCCTTTTAAGACCCACCTCACACTGCTGAGATCCATCCATGTGAAGACGAATATCCTCCTCAACACTAATTTCAATTATTAATATGCTCCAAAAACTTTTCCACTGAGTTTGACACTACAGACAGATTGTCAGTGGGTAGAAGCTGGACTGGACTTCCTGAAAGTGCCAACGCTATTTGCTCCTGGAGGTAATCTGTTCTTGCCTGGATTAACCTAGTGAGGACTTCCAAACAGGAGGTGAGAGTCCTCTCCGTGCTGACAGGCTCTGATCTCTCTGACATACGTCTCTCTGCCGTCAGCGGGTTTGGTATTGCTGCCAGATGTGCTCTGCCATGACAGCCAGGGACCCGCCATGTGCTCTCGGTGGTGGGACTGATTTCACCTTCTCATGAGCGTGCACCCAGGGCAGGATCAGACCTGCACAGTATGCAGGGGCACTCGCCTGCTCCGTCCGTGGAGCTGATCCTCGGCCAAAAGTCGCTGTTTGTTATCGTGGGAGCATAAGCATGTGTGTGTAGCCTCTATCAGCATCATACCCAGACCATAAGGTCATTTCTAGACAGGTTTTATCTGGACAAATTATACCATAAAAGGAATAATCTCACCAAAGTACAGGATGTCATAAAAACAGCCTCTTTTTTAAAAATTAATTGTATTTTGTTTTTCTTAGCTTTTTGCATGGATCAGGACACACCAGACTGTGTGGCAACAGTCCATGGTCTGGGCCGGGGAGGAAAAAGGAAACACCAGCTCATTTCTTTGCCTTTCTCAGCCACTGCTTGTCGTGCCGAGAGTCTGACGGAGGCAGCCCCGGCTGTGCTCCCTCAGGTCATGTTTCCATTTCTGCAGGTTTCGTGTGGCCAGTGGGTCGCCATAAGTTTCAGGTCCACACAGTGATGGTTCCATGCGAGTCATCCAGGGAAAGGTACATGTTTGCTGGGTCACTTGGTGTCCACCTGCATCCCAGCCTGCCACCAGCCTGGCAGAACATCACTGGTTGTGGTGTGGACGTACATCACGGGTGCAGTCACCAGAGGCGTTCAGTAAAGTCACCATCAGTAAAACAGCCCTACTATAATTTTGAAGACTGTTGTATTTTCTGTAAAAGTCCAGCAGTCTTGGAGACAGCTGACAATTGGGGGCCAGAGCACCAGCATCTCCGTGATAGGCATGGCGTGAAACCCAAGACAACTAGCAAAGGAGATATTGTTTAACATCTTCTTTACATCTTCACGGAACAACAGGTAAAAACAAAAAATACTGTTGTTCCTCCCTGGGTTTGTTCCGAGAGGTGATATGGAAGTGCCTTTATGAGCGGAAGCAAATACCATGTGGGTTTGGGGTGCCGGCATTTATTTATTTATTTATTTATGTAGCCTTTGTTTTGAGGAATTCACTTTGCAGTACTTGAGATAAACATCCATTTAAGACAGAGTTTTCTATGGTTGCAAATTATCTTTGTGGCTTTCATTACCGTCCTGATTAGATCCCTGAGGGCAGAGCATCAGCTGCTGCACCAGGACATGGTGCCACTGATGGGCCTGACAGCAATTAGTGCTTGTTGCAAACGTGTCTCTTTGTGTAACTTAGTAGCTAGATGGCACTGAAGGTATTTTGTGGCATCTGCTGTCTCAGGTATGGCAAAGAGATGACTAATTTGCCTGGGAGTGGTAAATAATTGCAGAAATTAGTATTATTCATTTTTATTTCTGTTGGACCAAATTCTAGCTGCTACTATAGCTGTCTCATGTGGGTGTTGTGACTACAGTAACATTGCAGTGCAATAAGCAATTCAGACCCCTCGCTATCCAGCCTGTCACATCCCGGCTCCGCAGGCACCCAGTGGGAGAACTGGTGTGAACAGCGTTAGTCGTCTATTGCAGATCGTCTGCAGACAGACAGAGGGACTCCATGTAGGTATGAGACAAGGCAAACACGAGTCCTGGAGCAATTTAAGAGAAGAGGAAGAGAAGATTGAAAAAGGCTGGGGGGAGAAGAAATCGCCATTTCTGGGATTGTTTATGATTTGTGACTGCCTTGGCACAAGGCTTTCATTCCTTACCACAGACGGGAGTTGCCAAACTTGGGAGCAGCTCTGGATTTCAGAGTCTCATGATTTCATCTCCTTGGCTGCTGGTAGGAAACTCTGGTGCTCCAGGACCCATATTTATTTTATGATTCAGGCAGAAAGTTCTCAGTCAGAATCACAAAACCATTATAGCTCGAACAACGTGTTCAGTGATTCAAGTCCATTTTTCACCCGCGTTAGTGCTTCCCGTGCTGCTCCGCTGACTCCACCACGGTTCTTCACAGAACTTCTCCAGCTTCAGAATTACCTTTTGGCACCGCTCCTGGTCAATGAAAATAGGAAACTGGATTGCTTCACTAGTAATCTTATTTCCAGTTTGTTTTAATTATGCTTCTTTTCCAGTGGGTGTTAAGCAGTTGTTTTGGTCTCATTGGTTCAAGGTATGTAAAACACGTATGTACGTATATATATATGTGCATATACATATATATATATAGGGCTCAGCAGAGAAATAGAGGATCTGTTGCCCTGCTTGCTGTGGACAAGTCCGTGACAACTGGCCTAGCACTGATTTGGGGAAGGAAAACCCACCCCAGCACCAGCCGCGCTGGAAGGCTGCAGGTCTCTGTGGTAACCCTGGGGGGTTGCTGGGGGCCACCAGAGCAGCTCCTGTCTGTGATGTCTCATGGAAGCACAGCCCATGGCAAAACAAGTGCAACTAATAGGATATTTAGAAATGAGGTTCACCTCTAGTGAAGTGTAGACTGAGCTTTTTGGGGGGTGTTTTAGTCCCCCCCTTCATCAGTCCCTACCTGAGAGCCCGTGTCCCCTTAGACTGATGCTCAGATGGGCAACTGGAGAGACTGCAGTGGGTGGAGGGGACAGGGATGCCTTCTCCTGGTGTCCTGCTGATCTGGAGAATATTTCTGAGCTACCTTGGTGGATCCAGCTTCCTGACAGGAGATACTTCTGACCTACTTGGCTGTGCAGAGAAGTAGTAGGGAGGAAGAAGAGGGTTACATTACTGCATAAAAGGAGCTGTGCATCTGATTGACCTAATTTTGGTCTTTCTTGCACTCTTTTAACTTTCCTGGCTTCAGCAAAGGAGTGCTGATTTACACCAGAAGAAGCTGACCTGATTTCCATGGCCTGCTCTCACCATGCATTGGGGCCATGGTGACATTGCCATCATCTGCTGCTCCATTTTCCCTCGGTTCACGTTTCTGCAGGAGCACAGGACCATGGGAACACAATGGGTCCAAACATGGATACAGCCAAGTTGGGATGCGGGGAAGCAGGAACTGGGCAGCCCCCGCAGCCAGACAAGCACTAGCAGATGGGTTGATCTAACTGGAGATTTCCTGTCTCCTTAACAATTCAGAGCCAGCTCATATTGAGAAGCCACTCCATGGGTTATCAGGGCTGCAGGTTAATGCAAGGGCGGGCTTGGTTAGATGTGGGGGGGATGCCCAGGCCCAGCTGACTGTGGTTCCATCCCCTCCCGGCACCCCGGAGCACTGCCCTGGCTGCTGGTCCTGGGTCTGGACTCTGTATCTCCACAATGGTGAAGGACACAGAGGCACGAACCTCCCCCAGCAATCGCCGTACCCTCCCTCCTGCACAGCAGCTTTGAAACCCTCTGAGAGCTGCATCAGAGGAGCCTTGGTGCTGAAGTTTGTTAATTAATATGCTGCAGTTAACTGTGTCAAAAGCTTTCTTCAGATCATGCGAAACGGCTGCTCACGTTTCCCTTTGATGGGAGGCAGAGAGGGTGTCGTCGGTGGGCACTGGCAGTGCAGCAGTGTCAAACGTGCTGGAGCGGGCATCGCTTTCAGTGGCGGCTGGTCATGGGCTGCCCCTTCTGTAATTGCATATATACCACGGGAGATGAACCAGTACTGCTCTGCTGCTGCTAATGTCATCTGGCATCCTCAGATAATGGGCAGGAGGCATCCAGCCAGAGCAGCTGCTAATTCTTTGGGACCATTTCCTATTACTTTCAGGAAATAGCAGCACGAGGTGCTCAGTGGGCATTGGGGAGCAGATTTTTTATCTAAAAATTGCCTAGTCAGATCAGTTAGTTCAGGTTGTATTCATTGGATGGATTTGAATGAAAAAAATCAGTGAAAAATATTGTAAAGAGATAAATATGCCTTATTTTTGAATATTAATGGTTTGAAACAATCAGAGGTAATCACAAAAAAGCAGAAAGGAAAACAAAATCCTTGAAAGAAGGTGTTCCAAGTAGCTGTAAAAAATAAATGTGGAGCACAGCCATTAGTTTTTCACTGCTCCATGTCAGCCCTGACTCTCCCCCTTCCAGCATCCCCAGCTTCTCAGTCAGATCAGCAAACAGGATTTTTTTGCCCAGTCTCAGCATTAAACTCTCTGTGCCAGTCTGACCTTGGTTGGGATGGTGATGGAGCTGGTGATGGACAAGAAAGGACAAGGGATCTGGTGTTTCATGATTAAATGGAGGTTTAGCTCTCCCAGGGTCATCAAGGGCTGACCATTTTGGGCCATCGGGAATGAAGTGTCTGGCCTGGGCATCCTTGTCTTATAGCTCCTTGTGTTGTTCTCCATTTACAGAGCAGGTGAGCTTCCCTGTCTCCGTTTTCCGTGGTCGCTCTGACCTCCAGCTGGCGATGCAGCCACTTGCCATCTAAATTGGTGGAGAACCCGACAGGAGAGTTTGGTGCCAGTCCAGCACACTCCTGTCTGGCCCTGTAACGTTCCTCTACATGTCCATGCAGGTATCGTGAGTGCTTGGGGTCAGACACTTGCAGGACATAAATCCCCAGTTTTAGGGGTCTGAGCATGGGAGGAGAAATCCGCTCTCCTGCTGCTTCAACCCCAGCTCGAAACCATCCCATTTGCCTGTTGCAAAAACACAGTAAAATGCAAAACACTATCCTGTGCTGTCAAAATTCAGGGAAAAGATAAAATTCAGGTAAAACAGGCCAGGAATGAGCAATGCCTCTGCTTTCCAAGCCCTGCACCTCAAGGATGAGACCAAGCTGGCTTGTGTGGGGCAGAGCAGTGGATGCTGCAGCGCTGCAATACCAGCTTGCAAGGCATCCCTGGGTGTCCTGGCCACTGCCGCTTCGTCTGGTTGACAAAGGCAGAGTTTTAAGTGCTTTATCTAATATAGCCATGCAGTGACAACCCGGGGATCTCAAAACACTGTTGTCCCCCAAAGAAACCCCTGAGGAGTACAGAAAACTGCACTCATGCTGGTTCCCGAGGCAATGGCGATAAAATTAAGATTTAACAACAGGCCTGAATCATTGGGTTTCCACACGGACCCTGTCATTAGGAGGGAAAGTAAACAAATAAAACTTCTGCCCTCCACACCTCGCCCAAATCAAACAGGCGGCTGGGGCTGGGCGTGCGCTGAGATCGGATCGCGGGAGTTTATTGCTGCTGGCAATAAGCTCCTCAGCCCCGGAGTCTGCAAATGCCTTAAAATATCTGCTTGGGGTTTCTGGAGCGGCTATGCATCCTTTTGGGGTTGAGTGAATTTTATGGCTATAATCAGATGCCTCCATTACTCATTTCTGCTCTTTCTACCCAAAATGTCTGACAAGTTCAGTGCTAAAGGCAATCTGTAAAAACCAGGGCCTGAGCTGTCAGATCGCCCAAGTACTGCCTCGTCTGCTGCCTCGTGGCTAATGAGAGATGGGGTTGTGCTGACAGACGCCGATTGGCTGCAGAAGAGAGGGAGAGGAGAGCTGAAGTGATAAACTCGTCAATTCAAAGTGACGTTTTCTGTGTTGCCCACTGCTCTGGCTCTGACAGCCTTTGCAGAGCTAAAAGAGACACTAGGAAGGGGGGAAAATCCTTCCCCTGCCTGATTTTCAGATATCTAGTCTATACCATTTATTTTTAATACTAGTTTGACATGGTTTAATGTTCTGTTGATTAAATTAAACTGCTGGGACGATGTAGATGGAGCTTGAGCTGAATTCCCACATGAAAAGCAATCCACCTGTCCCAGAAGTTTTCCCAACCATCGCCCCACAGTGATGGACATGGACCAGCTGGGTGCTGGTTGGGAAGGATGGGGGAAGCACAGGATACAGCCCTTCCCCATCCCAGCATTGCTGTTATTACTTTCCCTTTGTGTGGGAAAAGCACTGCAAGCAGTGGTCTGGGCGCTGTGTCAACCTCCCAACTCTTGTGTCATGACATGGGAGAAGCGAAGCGGGAATGAAAATTTGCTGGGATATTGAGATGAAGTATTTGAGTTGAGCCAGAGTGGTTGTCCTCTCCCATATGTAATTTCTCAGGGAATTTTGCAGGAATTCCTCAAGAAATTAGGGAATCAAAAATTTCCATCAATAGTGGGGGGGGGGTGGAATAATTGATTTTTAAAAGGGCTGAATTTTAATATTACTTTGGAAAAGCAGCATCTGGCTCCCCGCAGCCCAGATGATGAGTGTTTCAGGAGATCAGGCTCTACCTAACTATGGTGGGTTTATCCCAAAAGACCCTGAGGGAGAGGTCAAAAACCTGGTTCCCACAGGGCATCTCCAAACCCCTCAATGTCAGCAGCACAGCGGGGCTGAGGCTACCCAGGTCACTGGGCACTGGGGTGTGCGGACACATCAGGCACGTCCAGCGTGAGCTGGCTGCATCTCCACTGATTAAGAAAAAACTAGTCTCTGGGGAGGCCAGACAGACCGATTTCATAAGCACTCAATCAACACACATGAAGCTCCTGCAGGACTGCCTCAATGGGAAAACACACAACCATTGCGTAAGTAATTTTGCTAATAGAATTAAAAAAACAAACACTTTGCACAAAAAATGACAGATGATCTACAAATAACTAACCTCTCAACATAAACACAGCAAGAAAAATTCATTAAGTGCCGTTTAAAAGCATCGGATTTGACTTAGCGGATCTCTTTCAGATGTTCCTCTCAAGCAAACCTGAACATCAAATAATAATTGTGTAAAAGCAAGTACCATAATAATAATAACACAGAAAACGCATTATGCATCTTTCCTTTGATAAAGGTCCCTGTGCTTTTATGAAATGTTTATTATCAGTACTTTCCCCCTCTATCTGAAGAAGAGAAACCAGCATTTTAGAGTCTGAACACTTCAGCGTGCGTGGCAGAGAACAGAGCTGATATAGGGCATTATTGTATCTGATAGACTGATGTTATAAAACTATCCTTCATGTTCCCAGAAAAATTATTTCTGTTATTTATTCAGCATTAAAACCAACTTTGAAAAAATTTCCTTTCTAATAACAGGTTCAACTAATGGTATGTTTTCTTGACATTTATATTAATTTATATTAATAATGATTTTTTATATTTTAAAAGAATAATCCTTTAATGTATTTCAACAGTTTCAGCAGGTTTATAGGGTAAGATTGCTATTATTTACCTCAGTGACTGGTTTTATGGAATAACTGCAGATTTCCGTGGAGGTAGATCAAATGCTGAAATGAAGGCAAATAAAATATAACACTGGTTCTCACCGCTCATGTAAGAAACAAAAAACAGAGAGGGCAAAAAGGACAGGATATCTATTTAAAACGTTCATGCTACCAGCCACTCTATTTAGACTGACTAGGGTGGTGTTTTCTTATGTTATTTATAATGGGTCTGGAAAGACACGGAGGGTGTCACATCAAGGAGCAATCCAGTTGGTGTCCTGGGAGAGGACCCTTCTCTCCTCTCTCCCCATTTCCCCACACCATGATTTTGAGGATGCTCTGGGGCTTTTAGCTCTTATGCCTCTGAATACAAATGTGCCTCCTGACTGGGGCTGGCCAAAGCCTCCTCAGAGATTGGAAAATAACACAACAATTTTTTCTCCTATGAGATGACATTAAAAACACCCAAACAATCCTTATAAAGGTATTGCGACCAGTTGGGCTGACAGACTGGTGGCAGGGACAGCCCTCCCATCCCAGGCACAAAATGGGTGTGGGATGCGCGGGTACCAGCCCCTGCGCTGAGCCACCCTGGCGCTGGAGCTCCAGCAACAGTCAGGGATCCCATCCAAAGTCCCATGAAGTCAAGGGGCTCCTCTTAGTTTCAAAGCCAGGAAATACATTCTTAAAAGTTGAAACGAGTTTTATAAACACTTAGGCCTAAATCTGGAAACCTCTAAAAATGTAATTTTTAAAAAATATGATAATTAGAAACATGTGTGCCCAGCTCCCACTGTGTTTTGGAAGCATCTGCCCTAAGATGAACAAGCCCTGCCGCTCGCTGGGCTGGAAATCCCCCAGATCTCCAGTAACGTGCAAACACGAAGCCTAAGAGCCGGCAGGGCAAACATCGAGGGTTTCAGGAGGAGCGGGCCCCTGGTTTATGACTTTAAAGACGACAGTTGCAAAGGCTTTCAGATACCAAAGGATTTGGCAACAGGATTATCATAGCAATTAATGACACACGAAAAAATGATCAGAGGAATGGGATCTCTTCTTTCCCTGTTTGAAGATTTTCTGTGGGCAAAACATGATAGCTTTGTTTATCCTCTGACAGAGAAGAATCCTTTTTTTTTTTTTTTTGCAATAAAAAAGGTCTGCAGTGATTTCTCAGATTATTTCAGATATGTGAAGTGAGTCATGATGGGTCTGATATTTTGCATAACACTTGTCCTTCCTGAAGAGCAGAGTGGAGGAGCACTGCAGAGCACAGGGCATGGATAAACATGTTTGAACTTCTCGATGTTATTGAGCTTTTAAATCTGAAACATTATATTGGGAAAATGTGGAACAAACCAGGCAATTTTCCTTCCAAATGATGACCCTCATTTTTTTAAGCCAGCTTCAAAACTGGTTGAAATTATTCAAAGTGTCAATTTGGAGGAAAAAATTCAGTGCTTCCTTTGCTGCTATCATTTGGTGCACCAAAATGCAGAAGTACAAGTGGAAATCAAATACACAAAGAATTCATTGAAAAAAACAAGCTGTGTGCTTACCCAACACAGTTGCAATCTTTTCCTGTGTTATTAAAAAAATAGACAGAGCTAACCATTTTGAGGGATTGCTACAGACACCACAAGGAAATCTAACAGTAACGTGGAAGTTTTTTTGGTTTATGATGTTATTCCTTAGACACTTAAAAAAAATTGTTTTTCTGTTACAGAAGCACTAAGACAAAGATGGGATGGAAAAAATTTTGTATTCAGATCACTGTCGTTGTTTCCCCTTCCACTTGTAATATGTGTGCCTTTGGCATCTATTACTCTTGATAACCATACATTTCTGCTGCTGTTTTTCAGCACTGAGCTTACCGTCTTCAAAATTAGTCATTGCAGAAAAATCCATGTAGTGGCAGGGAAGATAAAATAAAACCATGATGAAAGTGGATGAAGAAACTAAAAGCCTGAATTCAGGTCAAGAGCAGCACTGATTATTTTGAAAGTCCTGTATCTATAAATCCCTGGAAGTGCCATCAGCTCACTTTGGATCAGACAGTGAAATTAGGATTTTCTCTTAGACGAAGCCCTGAAGAAAAATGCTGGCCTGTAGTTTTTGTGCACGTACATGCAACGGGTCTGCGCGCTCCTGTTGTAACTCAAGCAACCCTTTGCAAAATGGGCTTTTCCTGCCCCTGCTCTGCAAAACCTGGCTGCCAGTCACGTCACCGTCTGTGCTGAGCCCTGCAGGATGGGTTGCTTTGATGTGATCAGATAAGTCAGCAAAGGATGGGTACACCAGCTCGCCCCAGAGCTTTATTTCACCAAGAGGAGCATCCTCCTGGGGCTCTGGCCAGCCCTGCTGTCACTGACACAACCTCAGGGCTTCCCAGCACTTCAGAGAGAAGGTTTCACAATGGGTTGAAGTTCAGAGTGAGGAAAAGTTTCCTGGTGCGCTGCCACGTTCGATTTTGCTTCATTCAACAGCAGCTACCTCTGTCCAACCACCCACCCCGCTTGACCCTTGGACATTTTGCTCTCCAGACATGGTCACGTAATCCGTGGCACCTCCTCCCACTCCGGCCAAGCCCCTCCGCCCAAGCACTTCATAATTTTTCTTGCTCTTCTCTAATTCTGTCCAGTTTGCCAGCACTTCTGAGCCCATAAGCTGCCCAAAAATACAAGGTTGATATTTTCAAAGTTGTTGAATTGATATTTTCAAAGCTCTATAAGGGAACTGGGTGCATTGTTTCTTATTTTTTCTTTTTCTTTTTTTTTTTTTTTTCTTTTTCAGCTGGCATTAAAACCTCCAAAGCAACTCTGAAAGCCTCAGCCTGTGGATTTAGGGGACAGGGACATGGGTGAAAGAAGCACCCAGCCCACATGAGGACAGGGACGCTGTCGCTCGGGGCTCTGCTCAGCCCTCGGGGTGGCCATTTCATGCTGGGATGCCCGGGAAACATTCCCCCAGCACTGCGCTCACATCCCTGTGCTCCGGGGGATGAAAGCCAGAGACAAGACAGCCTCACATCACATGCAATCTTCACATCAGCCCTTCCCATGATCACACTGTGTGTGGCACTTTTGCGGGTATTAGCTGGTAATAAGGAGGGAGAGAAAAATGCAAAAAAAAAAAAAGAAATCTTAAACTTAATAGTAAACTTTGCTTAAAAAGATAGTGGCAAATCAAATTTCTCCATACAAATCTGTGCAGAGCCAGAGTCCTCCCCTGTGTAATTCCTGACTTCAAGAGGCAAGGGCTGGTTGCGAGCCGCAATTAGAGCTGGCCAGGGAACAATGGGTTTGTTTCATGGCAGCTGCTGAGGTTTCAAAATCTGTTTATGTTCTGCAGAGGAAACGAAATCAAAACATTTCTTAAGTGAGATGGGAGTCTGTTGAAATGTCCATTTTTCTGAGCAGAGATACCCTCCTTTCACTGTGGGTCTTCCCCTGCCCTCTTCGCTGTGGCTGGGGCACAGGGTGTGCCTGCAGCTGGGAGCGATGATGGGGTGGTTATGCCTGGGTGCCAAATGCATCGGTGCTCAAAGCAACCCATGTGTTTCGATAAAAATAGATGAAGTTGAAAACACCGTGACTGCTCCTGCCTGAAATGTTCAGCTTGTTTGGGATCACACTGACCCGGTAATGCATTGTGCCAGCACCCCGGTGGGGCAGATGCTGACCTAAATAGACACACTCATCTTCTGGTTGCTACATCTGTCTACAAAGACCTTAAAAATCTGATTTTTTTTTTTTTTGTGGTCTAGCAGAGACTTTAAAAATATCTGCTCTGTGGGGTTATTAAAGGCCCGATGGCATACTTGGCAGGGGTGGACGTCTGCCCAGGAATCGCTGGCATTTCCTCTCCTGCCCCACGTGTTTGCTGACCGTCTGAGCCTCCGCTGCTCCCCGTCCCAAAGCGGCTCAGTGAGGCCGTGTCCTGAGTGTGTAGCTCACAAAGTGCTTTGTGATCCTTTCTGTGAAAGCTGCTAATCGATTACAGCTGGAGAGTTTAGTCCTGACGTCATTGTGCTGAAGAAGTATTCTTTGATGCTGAAAGAATGACTTGAACCAGCAGATATTGGTAGTCCTTGACCTTGGAGAAGTTTGAGAAATAGCACCTCTCTATGGCTATGGGGGCAGAGAGACTTATCAAAACCCTTCTAGACCAAAGGACTGGGGTTTTCACGCTGGGGTCTGTGCAACTGGAAGCATGCACAAGGGAGAATGCCAGCCAAAATTTTTCTCCAGTTGGGTAATATAATTTTGTAAAACTTGCAAGTTTGTGAAAGCTTTGGACAAATTTGTGATATTCAAGATCAACTAAAATTTAAAAGCCTTTGAGACAACCTTTATATTGACATAAGAGGAGACCACCTGTGGGAACTGCCAGCCTTCCCCAGCTGGATGTCAGCAACTGCCTTCCCAGCCTCCTGCACCCAAAGAAATTTCCACTCTGACCTCAGATAGCAAAAGCCATTGCCTTCAGCGAACAAGAAAATGTTTTCAAATGGAGTCCCACTTTCATGTCCCAGCCCCTCACTTGTGCTACTGATTGATGAAGATCACTGCAATGAGGCTGACTTCTCCTCTGTGATCTCCCCGATCCTGTGACCCGCAGTAAGACAAACACAATGGAGCTTTCCAGCTTCGACATCTGAAATCTGGGCCCTTGCATTGCCACTACGCTGGGAGAAGTGGAGCTGCTGTTTGGGGGAGAGACACAGTACTTCTTCAGTGTAATAATTGAATGCATAACAATGCCCCGAAATGTGTTCAGCTTCTTTCTAAATACTGTAGCCCCTTGCTTTGCAGCGGGGCGGCCAGGAAGGTCACAGTAAAGCACAGGAACCGTTCTCCTCTGCCAGATTTACCATCGTCACATGCTTAACCCCTTTGGCAGGTGAAGGAAACCCAAAGGCTGCCTTTCCCATGTGAGAACACTTGGGCTCATTAATAGACTCCAAAATACACAGGAAACAAGGAAATCGCGGCGCAGCGAGATTAAACTGCTGCTTCCAGCTCTGCGGACGGCAACTGCTGCAGAATGAGAGCTGCAGCCCGCTTCAGAGTCCCAGCCGCAGCTTCCTTCTGAGCTGGGGCTGATTTCATTCAAGGAAAAGAAAAAATACCCAGCCGGTAAGCCAGCTTACCCCTCTATGGCCCTGGTCTCTGGACCTGCGTGCAGAGGGTATCTGGCCACCACAGGAGGTGACACGGGGCTGTGGGTGGCCCCAGGAAGGGGATGAGTGCTGCAGCCCTTTGGGGCAGGGTTTTGGGGCCCTTGCAAAAATGTCCCATCCCCTCCAAAAGCCTTTCTCCAGGCAGTATTTTCAAAGGGAAATATTCAAAGGTGGTGTTGAAAATACTGCCTCCTGATTTTCCCACCGCTGATGTCCCACGTCCCTGCATGTTTGCAAGAGAAACCTCTGTGCTTCACAGTTGCTCATGTTCCCCCTTCGTCAGTGATAAAGGACCAACCTCACAAGTGGGTTCTGAAGTCCTTTTAAATCAGAAACCTTGACTTTCTGAACAAATTGTATCCTCTGACTCTTCAGGAAATAGGATACACAGAGCAACACAGACATGTGAAGTTCAGTGATAATATTCCAGCGCTGCTGTGAACAGCGTGCCATGACAGCGTGCAAACTGGTGTGTCCTTGGAGAGCCAGCTGAAACCTTTGCTGGCTGCTGGGGTGCTTCCATAAAGTAAAGTAGTTCCTTCCACACTTAAAATAGCACAATCTAGATAAGAAAGGTAGGCAAACTTTTCCGAAAAGTCATTTGTCTTCTTGTCATGCCAGTCATTGCTTTTCCCAGGGATGTACAAGAATTAATTCCCTTTACACACAGTTAGCAATTTTTATGACTAAGGTTCTTTTCTTTTTTAGAATATTTTGCACTTGGAAAGTCTGTTAATTAATTTTTCCAGAGTGGTGAGTCTGACACCAAAGCAAAGGAGCAAAGTGAGGAAGACACGTAAAAACATGTCAACCCAGTGAAGGACAGAGCTGCTTGGGCAGGATGGGGTGCTGGGGCTGCTCCCTGCAGGGGTGGGAATGCGACGTACAGCTGAGGGCACGATGCTATCTGCTCTCTGGCCATGCTGCTCACCTTCAGAGCCGATAGCACTGGCCATCCCAGTCACTCTCTGGAAAACACACCTGCAAGCTCATCAGGGCTGAGCCATGATCTTCCTCTTCCCCAAGCACCTCAAAGCCATGGGGAAGGCAGGTACTGCTATCAGGATATCGCTGTGCTGCTGCTTCTCTATGCATCAGAAAGTACAGGGAGACACCTGCTCCTCTGTCCCTCTCTTGTCCCCTCTTCTCAGAGGAGCCGATGACTTCAGCTCCACTGCTCACCGACATCCCCCAGCAGTCCCACTAACATCCATGACACCTCTGCAGCACAATGCAGTTGGAGATGACAAAGGGGTGAAAAAACAGCTCCAGAGCGTGTCCATCCTGGCCATTATTGCCGTGCTATCGGCAGCGGGTTAGCCCATTAAGAGAAAGGAGTGCAGTGTAACAAGGGCACTGGATTCCTAACAGCCTGAGTGCCGTCCTTAGTACACTCCAGACTTAAAAAGCCTTTCTCTGAATAGCTCTCTGCTGGTTATATCACTGACAGAAAATAGCTTTGAGGGAGGAAGAGGGGTTTCTTCTGTATGCAGACACATGTGTCTATGTGTTGCCCGGGGTTTGCTGTGCTCTGACTTTCTGTCAGCTGTCAGCCTGGCCGGCGCGAGGAGCAGCAGCTATTCCTGGGCACTGCCCTGGGCACTGGCCAAACCAGAGAGACAAGTCACAGCACTGCGGGGTGGCAAAACAAGGAGGATGATCTGAGTGACTTTGAGCCACAAGTTAGAGGAGATAGAGGAAAATGGAAGGTCGAGAACAGGAAAACCTCTTTCCCCAAATGTTATGCATCTGATACTAAAGAGCCTCAAAAATTATCATAATTCTTCATTTTTTTTTCAAGATAGCATGTTTCAACTTTGATAACCCTTAGAAAAAATTACCATAAGTAAGCCCAGGCCCATAATCTTTGCTTTGCCATGAGCAGGCCGTTTTCTTTGAACAGCCTAACAATTATGGACAACGCTACCATCACAGCGAGACAGGTCCCAGCTCTGCTTCTTCACGAGCCCCCCAGAATAAACCAGCACGTGCAGAGCTGGGGACCATCCTCCCATAACAACTATGCATCATCAATGTGCTCCTTCCAGAGACAGGCTGAGAACAAGATCCAGTGAGTCCATGGATTTGTGTTTTATGAAAAAAGAGTGAAAACATCATCAGGATGCAACGGATGGAGAGGACATGTGGCGACTGCCAGGTGATGGGACCTGTTGGAACTGTTGGTAAGTCAACCAGAAATGTTGTGCTCATTTTATCTGGTAGCATTTGGTCCATTTATTTTACTTGCAAATAAATGCAAAGCAGAAAGAACGGGTTGCAGTTATTGTTGGAGCCGGTAAAACATTTTGTGCAAAGAGAGAGTTGGTCTTCAACCATCCAAGTAAAACCCATTGCCTAAACAGTAAAGCTGAAAAGATGAGCAAATTGCTGTTTATGGGCTGTTCCAGTTCCATACCACTCAGGACAAAGCCAGGGCTGAATACATGAGCAGATTTGCTGCCTAACTTGTTAGAAAAATGAGCCTTGTGCCATTTTAAATTATTCACTCAGACCAAAGAGGAAAGACCAGAGTGGCAGCAGCCAGAGCAATGTTAGCGGGAGCACTATCGGTCCAGATCTGCAAATGCTAGTGCAGGCAACACACATGTAAAGGACAAAACATTAACGTAACCGGCTTGCGGTAGCCTGAAGAAATAACCCACACGATGCCACATGCCTCAGGCTGGGGAAGGGGAGTGTTTCTCTGTGCGTGTTCTCATTCCTGGCCCAGCACGGGCTGGAAGGCGTTTGCTTGTCACCCTTCTGTGTGCCGAGCAGCTGGACCAGATTTTTACAAACTCAAGCTGGTCCGGGGAATGCAATGCCTCGTTGGCATGCAGCTATTCAAGCTGGTGCCTATTATGTCGCTCATATTAAAATGCTATGAAAACAGGCATTGTGCACTGAGAGGCTGAGCAAACCTTGTTATACAGTAATTATGCAATCAGGATATAATCTAATTTTGGCGGCTGGGGTGTAGAAGGGAAGTTTTGGTTCCTAGATGCTCGTAGGGGTCTCTAACAATGAAATATGCATATAGACATATTTACAACTAGTGGCAATAAAAATTCAGAGCAGTGCTAACTATATTGAGCTTCTGCGATGTTGAGAGCAACTTACAATAGTCCCACACAGCTGGTTAGACTCAAAAAGACTCTTCTACTCAATAGCCAGACTTTCTGCAATTGAAATGCTCTACAATTAACAGCCCCTTCTGGAACAGGGCAGGAAAGAGCTTTCAAAACCCACGGAGGTTTTTTATTTCTTTGAAATTTTTGCAGCTCTTCCCTTGAATTTGAGAGGAAGCCAAAGCTTTTCAAAGCTTGTCTAAAACAAACAAGCAAAACCAAATCAAATCCCCTCTCCACCCTCCCAGCGAGAGGAACACCCTGGACGAGCAAATCGCCCTTTACCAAGATTCTTCCCTGGTTGTGAAAGTCCCACAGGCAGAGCAAGAACTGGAATTTGGGATTTTCGCCTCCCCATTTGTTCACATCCCTGGTACTCAGCATGCTTTGAACTCAACTGTTTTCTGTGGTGGGGTGCGAATTTTCCTGGTGGAGAATTTTATGGCTTGAGCCTGCTGAGAAACTGTTTCCAAAGAAAGTTCAATCAACATGGGTGTGTTCCTATTAAAAGTTTTGCTTTCCCTGTATCTGCAATTTTTATAAAACAGCGTTCATGAAAAAACTCCCTTATTCTTTCTATGGACATCCAGTCCTGCAGGTCTACGGGGCAGAAACTTAGAGAGTCCAAGAGGAGTCCAGGATTTCTTCTATCTGATGGGCCAAATTCTTTCCTGGTATAAATAGATTGAACTCTGCTCAGTGGGACTGTGGCCATTTATGAGAACAGAGGACTTGGCCTGCAGTCACAGCCTGTTTCTTTTTTTAAATCACAAGAGACATGACCTGAAGTACGCGGAGCCAGGATCAGACACCAGCTACCATCACTTTCTAGGCACGCAGAGCTATTTTGGTCAGCAGTCCTGCTCCCTGCTTCAGCCTGTGCCCAGGGGACACTGCAGGGAGACAAGGGGACGCGGAGCAGCCCCAGGTTTGGAGAGTCCTCGGGCATCCCCGTCACGGTCCCTGTTTGTGCTGGCTCTCAGGAGAAGAGCTGTCAGATCTTGCAGCCCGGATCAGCCCAGCTAAGCCTGGAGGAGATTAGGAGTAGTTTTAGATGTGATCTAAAGATAGGGCTGTGGACGTGCATCCCGGCTTGGCTTTACACATCACCGATGTTCGCGGAAACTCCCTAGAAAGGACTTGCTCAGCCACTTCTCCTCCTGCACCATCTGCTGCTGGGTTTTGCAGCTCTCCATCCCTCCCTTAGCCATCCCCCAGCTGCTCCCCTCTGCATGCACTTGCAGAAATTGTTTTTTCTCCAGAGATGCAGATCTCCTCTGGTCCTTTGGTAAAGGGTCTCTGGGGACCAAAAACTCGGAAGCCAGGGTGTGTCCCCTCCACACAGACTGTGGCCAAGGGGTGCAGGCTGTGCCCCCCCTTGTGCAGAGGTGGCCGAATTTTATGGGGGGAGCTTTGAAGGGCTGAACACCTTGTGGGGCAAGCACTGAGGCCACAGGTTTGGGCTGGTGTCAGAAAACCCGTGGAGGCTGAGCAGGTTTTCTCTGACTCATAAAAATGCACTGTAAAAGCTAATAGATTTACACATCTGTTTTTTACAGGGCAGTTTAAAACGGCAACTCCTGACCTTAAAAAAAAAATAGCCAGCATACAAAAGAATTCCATATATCATTAAAGTGCTGTGTCCACAGGAACACCTCCACATGGCTTACCCTTCAACTTCTGTGTTTTTGATATGTGAAAGCCAGAGGCTACCAGCTAAATGGCCAGTTGTTGTCCATTTGAACCAGCACCACAAAAACTTGCTTCCTGAATCTCACCTGTGGAAAATTGCTTTTGCTGTTGCCCCTGCGAAGGCACACAGTGAAAGCTCAGCTGGGCGGGGGCTGCCGGCGGAGGGGGACCCCCTGCGCCCTCCCCAACCTATTTTTAGATCATTTTTCTGGTAAAATAGAACTCGTGCTGGCTCTCTGAATGTATTTCTGGCTGCCTGTCTATCCGCCCCTGAATGATTTATGGTTCCCCCAGCCAGGTTCAGTGATGCTGACGCTGGCAGGATGAAGGCAGACTCCTCTTCATCCCCCTGCCTCCCAGCCCAGGGCAGGGCTTGCTCTGGATGTTGTTTCCCATATAGGACACGCAGCCTGGCAAGGGGAGAGATTTCTGGTCTCATTCTCCTCCTTTTTTCTTGTGTGACATTTTTACTTCCTACAAAATTGTGTATGCCCTCCGGACAAGTGATTAAATTAGAAGATCAACAATATATGAAGAAGGAGTGGGATCAATTCGCAGAGAAGTGGCTGGAAGTGGTTTATGACATCTTTTATCTTTTTTGCTGGGAGATCATTTGCCAAATCATTACAAGAAAAATCAAGTGAATGGGATGACCAGCAACTAAAAATTGTCTTTTTCTTCACAAATTGATGTGATGACAATATTATTTTTTTGAATAAAATTGAAAAAAAAATAGATTAGCTAAAATTTCTTTTGAGGTCAGATTCTGATCTCAGCTACCCCCATAGCTCACTAATTTATTGCAGCAGTTCAAGCTGTTTATATGTTTATATTTGCGACCAAATAAATGGACACAGCTCCCATGGCAGCTTGTCTGACAACAGACTGTGTGTGTGCATTCCACGCCTGTTTGCAAAGTACAAACCTCCAAGCCCTTCTCTGCCTGCACCACCGGGTCAAGACTGCTCCATCAACATGCAAGCGGTGTTACAGTGCTCCTTGCTCCTTACATTTACATCCACTTTCACCTCCTTTTATACCAGCAGAACACAAGAAAGAATAAAGCTTAAACAAAAAAAAACAAACCCTTCCAAAATGAGAGAAGTTGCCAGTTTTTATCAAGTAATAATTTCCAGGTGCAGCGAGCTGTCAAAGCACAAGATGTGCTGAACTGGGCTGGGAATAACATTGCTGAAATCACCAAAAAATGCTGCAAATCCCAGGGAGAGAAACCCATAGATGTGCAGGAGGGACATCAGTCTTGTTGCCTTTTCCTGATTTTCTTTTTTAACCTCATTTGGGCTGCTCATGACTGGCAAGAGCATCGTCTTCTGCTTGACTCTATCTGGATGCGGGATATACAAGCCAGAGAAAGATCCAAAGCCTGTCAATTATCAGCAGACAGGAGATGATAACACACTTGAAACAAGTCCAGCATTTTAAAACCCTTGCTATAAGAAGGCAAAAGATTATTCAATCCCAGAAAACAACACTGCAATACTTATTAGAGCTGGGTCACCATGTTTTCATTGAGAGCTGTAGCTTCTCCTTTTGCTCCATCATCTGCTATCCACATGACTCCACTTAGCAACCATATCTGATTAGGCTTGTTTGTGTGCCGGGTGCTATTATGTTTTGTTTGAATTAGTGCTTCCTGTTTTTTTTCTATTTCCCAAAATACAGCTGAATTATCTCCTTTTACCCAGAGCTTGGGTGCCTGGTTATTCCCCTTTTGCGTGGTAAAGCTGAGCGTCCTCACTGTTGTTGCTGTATCGCTGGGATGGGAGAAAACAAAACTCATTTTTATGCAAATCCCCGCATCAGACATCATAGTTGTCAAGCAGGTCATTAAAGGCCTACTGTGTAAAATGAAGATTACTAATTAGAGCTGAAGAAATAATTTGCAACAAATAATTTATCCAACGAATTTACTTTTTTTTTTTCTCCTTGTGGAGTCTCTTCAAGCAGGTTGTTACTTCGCCAGAGTTGGCCATTATTTGAAATGTTTTTAACTTGTTACGCTCGTTGGGGTTGGTTCTGATTTTTCAGTATTATTTTCTGAGCTAAATGGTTAGTTGACATTGATCACAGGATATGGGATTTATCTCCTGGCTCAGGTATCAAAGTACAGCTGAAAATAATAAACACCAGTATATGCATAAAAAGTACATTCCCTGCTGATTTGTGTTTCTGCAACCATCACAACATAAATCAGTGTTTGGGAATTTTTCCATTAAAATACATTTATCTAGCAAAAAGTGTAACTGCAAAATCTAAAATTTTACCCCAAGCAAATCTCACATAAGGCAAAAAGAGCCTCCAGCTTATGTGTATTATGCAAGTCTTGTGAATGAGTATCACCAAAAATAGGAATAACAAGGAGTTTATCCTGCAGGGAAAAGGGGAACAAATGCATCTGGCTGCTAACATCCCCAAAGACCCTGTAGGACCCTACACACATCCATTAAATACAGAAGTAACTAGAATGAAAACTTATATTTTGTGATGCATTGTCACAGGAAACAGGATTTAGCAAAATCTGATCAGTTCACTATGATGGAAAATGTCAAAACATGGATTTTGGATAATTTTGATTGACCGTTTCTCTTCAACCTGTGACACATTCTGTTACTCTGGCTCAAAATGTTCGTCTGATTGAGCCTGAAAAGAGAAACTGAAATTTTCTATCGATTTTCATCCTGTTACAAAAGTCAATTTCTACAGACATTAATTCTGGCATGATGCACTCTATAAACATTCAAAGAAAGGTGGAGAACAAAGAAAGGAGCAGAATGCACCCAGTGAAATAATTCTAGCATTCACAAGAAACCATTTGCAATATTCACCATCGTTAATAACGTGGGGCAAAGTCTCGCCTACGGCTGATACTACAAAATCCTGGATTGCAAGGGAGCAGCTTCATTTTCAGCCCTGCTAATGAAGAGTATGGAGAGCAGTCAGGGTGGGGGGGGGAAGGTTTAAGAGAGTTTCAATGAATTAAAAAAGACAATTTGTACCAGCCTCTGCAATCCCATCTGCTTCATATCTGGAGCACTTGGTGTTCCCTGTGCTGACTCACTCGCCTTTGTGTTTGCAGGCGGGAGAGGCAGCGTCGCCGCCGAGGAGGGATGGGAGATGGAGAGATACTCAGCAGAAAAGGAGGGGCACGAATTGGTGAACACTCAAAGCTTGCTTGTCTAGTCTAAACAGCTCCCAAGGCAAAGCCAGCAAGATTGATAAAGCTACTGAGAGGGGAAAGCTAGCTGGGGAGAAGCGGTGAAGGTTTTTTGCTTTGTGGCTTCTCCACGGACCTTCCACCGGAAACCTTGGGGAAGTCAGGGGAAGGTTGTGGGAACCAGGACTCTTCTCCCAGAATTCAGGTGTTTTGGAGCGTGGCTGCTGGGCATCAGGTGCGGGAGTCTTTATAGCTTCCTCACCTCTAGGCTTGGCTAAAAACAGACAAATCTTTGTTCGCTGTCACCAAAACCAAAGACAACTTCATTACAGCCACAGGAGTCACGCCGAAGGGGAGATGGTCTGGGATAAAGGAGGTCTGAGGTCCAGCAGCAGCTGTGCTGACTGAATACCACTGGTGATGAGGGGACATGGTGGCCCTGGGGAAGGAGAGCCAAGCGGAGTTAAGGGATATGGGCAGCATCCCCAGCTCAGCCACCAGTGCTACGAGCAACTCTGGATAAGTCTCATTTCCATCTATAAACTGGGATGAACCGCTCTTCTTCAAGAGGTGCTTTCAGTTCCCTGGATAAGGTATTTTATATAAGACCCAACTTTCTATTTTGGTACACGGATAAAAAAGCACATGTAGAAGGGAGCTCAGATCAACCCCCAAACCAAGGAAAAGCTTGTCGTTGGCACGTCATCCCATCTCTAACTGACTCTCTCTCTCACATGCAAAACAAGTGAAGCCTGAGCAATATTTGACTCCGCATCAGCCTAGTTGGACTGACAATATCCGCATGGGTTTGGAGCAAGGCGAAAAGGGCTCAACCACCTTTGCAGTAGAGTCCATCCCCTCCAACTGTGTCCCCATGGGAATGAAGCCTTTCACAGAGCCACATCGCTGCCGGGGAAACAATAGCAGCATAGCTGCAAATGCAGCACTTCTGTGTTTAAATACATTTTCCCCCAGACTGAACACAGGTTTAAAAAAAAAACAAACAAACAAACAAACAAAAACACACACACCAAAAAAAACTACTGAAGAGAAAAAGGACCTTATTCAATGCTGGCTGAACTCAATGGGAAGACTCCCCCTGAATTTCAATGAGCTTCAGGAAGACCCATGGGGCTGGATTAACACAAGAGCTGGGAGGAAGACTTCCACGTGTTCCCCACACCAAGGGTCAGGTTTTCCAAGAAGTCTGAGCACCAACGTGTTTTGCCCTCAAGCTCTGTCATGTATTTACAGCTGGGCAGCCTGGCAATGGCAAGGAGAGTCTCTGCACTGCGTAGGAAACCCTGGCCACCCAAAATACACATATATATTTCTAAAGGGCATTATCTAACTTTCCATCCATGGCAGAAGAGATGCCGCATGACTCGTCCCAGCTGTGCCTGGCTGGCTGAGACACATACCCTGCGCTGCTGGGGCGGGCACCGGCACAGGGTTTGCCTCCCCAGGCAGGCTTGTGATGTCTTGTTGTGATCTCCCTGACATGGCTGGGAGAACCTGGATTGCACCACCACCACCACCAGTTGGGAATAGGATGGTGATGGGGTGAGCAGCAGCTCAGGGAGAGGTCTGCCCTCCTTTGCAGGAATGCAGGCAGGTGTATGTGTGTCAGCCCAGAAAGCTGAAACCCCCTCCTCGGCATGGGCAACGTGGCTCTTGTGCTGGGGAAAAATTCCTCCGTGACCCGTGTCCTCTCTGCAAAGTCTGGGCAAGGAGGAGGGACCCAGCAGTACATCCCTGAGCTGCGAAGTTTTCCCATTTCAGGAGTCTCAGCACAACATTCCTGGTCTCCTGTGGCCAGACCTTGTGAACGCTAAAGAAAGAGCAGCCATAACTCTTAATGCTGCAGTTACTCTAGTTATTGGGGTGTATGGGGTTTCACGGTCATGTCTGGTTCCAGCCAGCAGAAAAACAGGAGCAAATCCCACCAAAATCTCATCAAACCATTGCCAGTTCTATCAGCAGGCAGCGAGCGGGGCTGGGAAGGCAGTGACATTTGCAGGAGGTTTTATACAGCTGGGAGGTATTTAACCCTTTCTCCCAGCAGGTTACTTAAAAAAAAAAAAGTGTATTTGAGACAGCTGAGAGTGCAGAAAACCAAATCAGGACTGATTGCGCTAATTACCAAAAGCACAATAACTCGGTTGAGGTCTCTGAAGGAGGCGGCTTCATTTTCAGCTCCCAGAGACGTGCCTGTGTGTCTGCAGTAGCGCTCGTTATTTTAATGGAGACCCGAATTTGAATCGCAATCTGGTTCTCCATGCTGCTTTGGGTTGAATACAGCCAGTACCTCACAGCGGCTGCTGCTGTGGGAATCTCACTAATGAGAGCAGGATCCACATCGTGCCGACTCCGGATCTAACACCTAACCCGGGGTCAGCCTGACCATGCAAGCGCTGGTACCATCTTATTGAAGTGCTGCCTTTGCAACCTCTCCCTGTGCTTTTATCCCCCAACGGAAATATTTAATGAATCCCTAGAATTAGCCCATCCAAATAATTTATTTATGGGTTTATTGGAATGACCCGGTAAGACTCAAGGTTACTGCAGAAGTACTGGTGTAACACAAGGCACAGCCACCCCAGACCCTGCTGCTGGGTCTTAAATACCTAAAGACATTCTCTCCAGCATTTCTTCTTTTTTTTTTTTTTTTAAATACTGAACTGTATGTTTTAGCATACACAGCTGTCTTTGTTCAGAATAAACCAAAAATAGCAATTTTCCTCTGTTTAGCTGGGTGTTAAATTATTTACATTTCAAAACCCATAAGTAGAAACAATGCCTGCATTTCCAGAGCCTGCTCCTGCTGTCAAATATCCTTTTCTCTTCTGCAACCTAATTTAGACTTCCTTTTTAGAGATACAGTTTAGCTCCATTTTCAATTATATTAGAGGAACCAAGATTTCAGGCCATTATCTCATCATTTCTATGAATAGCAAGAAGAGATGTTCTCTGCAAAGGCAAAGATAGCCCTCAGGGTGCCAGCACAGGCAGTGGCCTGTGGCCAGGGATGCTCAGACATGGGGATGAGGAGAGGAGGATTCAGCCCCCACAGTCCCTTTGGGTTTGGGCCATGTGAAGATGCTTTGTTTCACCCACGCAATCCCTGCGAGGATGTCCTTGTCCCCTCCAGGGGCACTGGGAAGCCTCTCCAGGGAGATGCAGTGGCAGAAGGAGCTGCCCATGGTGGCTTCTCCTCCCTGTGTCCCCTTCCTGGGACCACCAAGGCAGTTGGTGCTCCCTGGGGTGGTTGTGCTTTTGGGACACCAGGCCTCGCTGGGAGGATGTGGCCACTAAAGTAAACCCAGAAGAAACCGCGCTGCCAAGGAGGGCACTAGGGGTCGGAACTGGACAATCTTTAAGGTCCCTTCCAACCCTAACCATTCTATGGCTGGATGGAGATGCTTCCTGTGGTCAGGTCTGCGACGCTAAACTCAGTGCCTGGAGAACAGCCCAGGTCAATAAAGTTGCTTCGATAGGGGTGCAAGTTGGGACCTGAACAAGAAAAGGTCTCAAATACCACCTAATTTCACCAGGCTGCTTCTCTGAAGGGCTGGCTGAGCCTCAGCATTCTTTACTAAACCCCAACCTCCTCTTGGCACCTCGCCGCTCACCCTTGCCAGGTGCTGTGCGCTGCCGTTGCCAGGACCCTTGCGCAAGCGCCAGCCACCTTTGCCCCGCTCCCAGTAAAATCGCTGCGTGCGTTACAGACCTGGTGACTGCCTCTCCAAAAGACAGTGGGAGCTGAGCAACAATGTGAACGCCCTGGCCAAGGAACATAGACTTTAGGTCTTTTTCTGCATTCGTTCAGCCAAACTCATTGTATTTGTTACTCAGACCAGCATCCCAGTGGTGCATGCTCTTCTTGGACTCTTATAAAAGGAATATCTTGCATCTAACTGGAGCCTCAGTGTTGGCAGCTCCTGTGCTTTTATTACCAATCTTCTGATATTCGGAATTTTTCATAAAGCTGTGGCTCTTGGATACAAGTAATTAAGTGAGAGACTCTCAGCTTTCACTGAGAAATTAAAGGAAGTTTCTAGTCCTCATGTTTTAGAAAAGCTGGAAAATGTGCCTAAAGGCACAGACTCCAACGGGCAAATTAAAAGAACCAATATGTTTTATTTCTTTTTAAAACAATTGTGATTTAGGGATGGGAATGGGGGGCTTGATTCATGATTTGTAGATTCTGCACTTGGCAACTCTCCAGTCTCAATGATGGTTCCATGCAGAGGGATCTGGGGCTCTTTGAGAGCTGCTCAGTGGTTTTTACCTGGTTCCACACAGCACTTTTAAACAAAAACCACAGAAAAACCTATGTAAGAGTTATTCTACAGTAGGCACAATTTGAAAACTCAGTATATGCCATCTTATAGCTTGGTTAGATCTGAAATCTCATGTATTTTTATTGAAATGGGAGAAACTGCCACTGGCACATAGAGTAACATGTTTAGCTGGAATGGGTAGCACTAAAGGTTTGAAAAAAATGGGGTTTTACGTGTATTTTGGAGGTCTCGGAGCTGAGGCTGGCCACTTTTTAAATCCAGCTGGTATTTGCATCACCCCGTGTGTTATTTCTTAACCTCACTGCGCTGCTGCTCCCTACAAGAGCACTGAAAGCACCCCATACTCTGCCACAGCTTCCCTCCGCAGGGGCTGTCCCAGGGGCTTGCCTGGTCAGAAAGCAGCTGAAATCCATGCAAACGCTCCTGCAGACTCCAGCTCCGGCTGCTGGTCTCTCCTCCAAGCAATTATGGACAATGAGAAGTGAATAGGCATTACCAGATTTATCACCCCATAATACCAAACACACAGTAAAGATCCTAATAAAAAATTGCTCCTTGGGAAGGCAGCACCTTGTCAGTCTTATTGCTGGACCCATCATACGCACGCTGCATGCATTTGTTTTGAGAAGAAACATCCAAGCTGCCTGTTCCAGTTTATGAGCTAAAAGACGGTGAAACGTTACTGCACCACACCAGCCCTGAGTTATAGGAGCACAGATCAGTGTCAGTAAATGTTTGTGAACTACAATCACCTGTACCAGGGAGGCTGGGGTGAGGTCTGTGTGATAGCTGAACAAATTGGAGATGCTTCTCTTGCTAGCTGGAGGGGCTGGTTAGGGAGGCAGCCCTGATGCTGGGAAGCCCTGCTGAGCTTTCCCCCAAAATTGCATCCAAGTTACCTTTAGAGAGGAGCCTATATGGTTTTGGGCTGGGGTTCACCAGTGCTCCCTCCCTCACTGGGCAAGGAGGGGGCTGTGGGCTGGGATTGAGCATTTCTGGTGGGTGTCAGACCCATCACCATATGCTGAGGCATTTTATTATGGAGAGAAAGGACATCAAGCAGACATCGCAGCATCAACACAAAGACTTGGGACAGGTCTCTGCATGGGTTGTCTGTGTTGGTCCTGGTTTCTGGAGCAAACCTTTCATGGTGGGGCTGCACCCACTCTCCAGGTCAAGACCTGCCCAGCAGCATCTCTTTCCTACTGCTCTCCCCATCACAATGCCAGCATGGCCTCATACCTTTTTGTGGGTTACAAAAACTTCTCTTCCAGGTGTTTCTTGGGCTGTTTGTGCCATAGCACCGATTACATCTCCAGGAAACAGCAGGACAGCCCTGGGTGTTTGCTGACCCTTGGGGAAAGTGGGGATGTTGGAGACCACCATGAACAAACCTCCTGAAGGGTTTGGTCCCAAATTGCAGAGCCGCCAGCAAGCCCTTACATGTGGTCATTGCTCAGTGAGAGCATCCCAACCACATCTCCCAGCAATGGGACAGGACTTATTCCCTCACCCCTTCACTCTCACCTAGCATTCATTTTTTTTAGTGAAAACTTGAGGCAGCTGCAAGCAAAACAAAACCCCATCAAGGCTCATCTGCCAGTGAGTGAACTGAGGGCTGGACTTTGTCCTTGAGGGGGGTAAACCTGAGCTGTGGCATGTCTGGGGTGTAACTGGTATAAGCAACAGGATGCTGCTGCCTGGCCAAACCTGGTGCTACCAGGAAAGGTGAGGTAAACAGCTCCACCTTAAACTGCAGAGAGCACCTTAAGCTTTTCTTCTGGCCTCCTGCCACTGGAACTGCTCCAGGCTGAGCTTTAATCAGAAGGAAGACTGTGCTTTGCACAGTGGGGGAAGGGGCAGCCAGAAGGACATTTCTCCATTGACTTTTTAATTTTAAAAGTTTGTATCTTGAGTTGTGGCTGTTTTTTGTTTTCCCCTTGACACAAAAATTTCAAATTGATTTTGCAACCTCTCTCCCCCATCCTTGTACTCTCCCTACCCCCTAGTCCCCTACAATGCTTTGGATCTGAGGACCCCCCAGGGAGGGGACTCAACCCTGGGAATCCTTGGATGAAGCCTAGGTGCTCTTTGCAAAGCCTCTCCCTCCATCGGTCTATTTTTCACCAGACATTTCCTGCTAATCAGACCATTAGTCTTTCTGCTGATTAACCAGCTAGTTCTCAATTTAATTAAAACATATGCTTTTTTTTTTCCTCCAAAGAGACAGAAGTTTCAATCAGATTTTATTCTTATCATTCCAGATCTGATTGGCGTTCACCATAATTATCAGAGGAAACCAAGGCAGTTAACCCTTTCCCTTGGTGAGGGGGATTAAATTTATCGTTGACTATTTTAGTTGACAATTTTTATAACCTAATATATTATTTAATATAAATATTAATTTAACTGTAAATACAAATATACAAGTATAATAAATATATATTTTATATTGCAGGGAAAGCTGGGTAGGGCCAGATCCTGATTGGAGAGCAAAGCAGATGGGATGGATCAGGTGAGGTTTCTCTGCCTGAGTAGACCCCATTGGGGCCTGCCAGCCCCCTCCTGTGCCATGGGGAATGCTGCCATGTGCAGCCCACAAGAGAGCACTGAAGCAGGTTTGTGCGCTGCTGCAGCTTCGAAGAGCCTTTGCAGGTCACACCATGTTTTTGAGGCTGTTGGAAAGTGGGAGACTTCAGCAGCCAAGTAGGGATTTAGGGAGGGGAGAGACGTGATCTGTTGCAATTCACCCTGAGCTGCAGGTGTACAACAAGAGAAACGTTCAAATGTTTGTTTTAAAGTGAAAAGAGCGAGTGCTCAGCTCACCTGTGATGGCACAGCCATACCCAGCTGTGCTTGGGAGACATGGGAGGAGGATGCTGGGCACAGGCTGGCAGCCAGCACCACGACCCCACTCCCGGCTCTGCCATGCCTGCGGAGCATTGGATCTGCGCACTGCAGGGGAATCTGGGACACGGCTCTTTCTTAAGTAAGGCTTTGCTATCTCATTACCAACCTCAAAAATATTTGGCTATGGCTTACTTTTGAGGTTTGGGATAAGTCCAGGGACTCCAGCAAGAGAAAAGTCAAATCTAAATAGACGAGTTCAAGTTCAAACCTCTCCAGCCCCAGCCATGGGGCGTTCCCCTGCCACCGCCCAGGACACTGGGAGAGCCCTTCTGCAGAGAAACTGCAGCACAGAAAGGTTGGAAAGTATTTTCCAGAGGTAGCCAATGGTCCATCTTTCATCTTGCAAAAAAAAAAAAAAAAAAAAAACAAAAAAAAAACCAAACAAACCCAAAACAACAAGCTAATAATTTGCTCCCCTGCATTTCCCCATGATGGCAAGCTGTGACTTGGAATTTCTTTTTCCTCCCCACCTGACCATGTTGCCCACAGGGGCATAGCCCGCTCCTTGCCGCATGTTTTATCCCCCCACTAGCCTGGAGTAAACTGGCACTTTCTAAAAACATCTTCCACTTTGCTTCTGCTTTGTGGTTCCTGTTGGACGGCCACAACAGCTCGTGCTCGGAGGCAGCTGCAGCCCTTCCTCCCCTCCTCGCACCCACTGTTAAACCCTCCCCATGCACCACCCCAACGCACAGACATCCTGCAGAGGTGTGAGCTGTCACCCTGCAGCCCTGAGCCTGGGCAAAGCTTTTTCAAGCCTTGGGAGCGTTGAGGTGTTTTCTCTCTTTGTATGGGACAGCGAGGGTCCCCTTCAGCAGGGCTCCCCCTGCACCTGCATCACCGAGCATTGTGGTGGATCCTGCAGAGTTTAGGGAATTGCACAGCCTACTGCTTTTTATTTCAGGTATTGCTTCCATCAGGAATGGTTTCCTACCCATCTTCCCAAACACACACAGCCAGACAGAAATAAACAGATTCATGTGCTGGAAAAGATCTGCCTGAAATCTCTTGGATGGGATCGTGTTCAATCCCAGTGGGAATATCCATGTGGCAGCCTGGGGATGGCTAGCACTGGAGGCAGCACGCCCCAGCTCTCCGCTTTCCTTTCGGCCATCCCCTGTGAGCTCCAGCAAGGTGAGGAGAGTTGGGGTGGTCCAGGTCTGGCAAGTCATGCTTTCCATGGGGAAAATGTCCTCGCCTTTTGCATGCACACAAATTGCATCTGCACTGAAGGAATTGCATCATGGTGCACATACATATTTGTGTGTATGCAACAGTAGACTATGCTCATATAGTCATACATATTCCTATATAAATATATATATATTCATACAGAACACACATGTTCCTGCCCCTGCAGCAATGCCTGCTCCATGGCTGGGGCTACGGAGAGGGACTAACCAACTGTCCCATCTCTCTCTGCATGGGGACACAATGCTGCTGCCTGGCCTCTGGAACAATCCCTCAACACAGTGCCTGGAACGCGCTGCTGTGGGCACGTCAGGTCACTCCAAGGTGTGTGCAGATCCTCTTACACCAACAGGCTGCAAGCAAGCAAGCAAGCCAGCCACTTTGAAGAGTCATCTACAAGGGAAACATTTGCTCTCGGTGCTGGTAGCACTGTTTTCTGCTTGAATTGCTGTAACAGCAGCCAAATAAGGAGGGATTGCAGATGAACACAAAAGCAAGGGAATTCCTAGGGTTCAACATGCCGGGAATATCAAGCTACTGTCTGGAAAAATACAAAAAATGCTGTTGATTCATTCCTGCAGCCCCTGACATATAAATTAGGTAACTAACCTGACCTGTGACTGTTTCTCCGAGAGACCGGCTGAGACATGACAAATATGCCTTTCAACATACCAGGGCTGATTACTAAGAGCGCTATGGGAATAGCTCAGAGCCTCACATTTACATTATGAAAAACAAGATGCCACTTAAGGCAGGCCACACCCCTATCAGAAAGCCCTCAGGTCCTGTCCGCTGGGCTGCAGAGGAGCTTTGCCAGGAGCCCAGGCAGGGCAGGATGGGTGATACTTGGGGTGCCTTTCATGAAAATGCTGTCATTCATAGGAAAAGGGCTTTGGGCTGTTTTTTGTCTGAAGATGAGGTTCAGGCTTGTGGGGGGTCTCTGCTGGTTGTCAGTGTGGACATGGGGTGCCTCTGTCTCTTGGGGGGTATGAAGGGAAATTCCCCCTCTCCAGGACCAGGAGCTGCTGCACCTGGGAGTCAAACCTCTCCATCCCCTGAAGTCATGCTGTCAGTACTGCCCCTGATAAAAGCAGCTTTCCAAGCATGCAAAAAAAATTATTTCATTGCCATCACGCTGGATTTATTGCATGTTGACAGACCTCAGAGCGGGATAGCTCCCGCTCCCCCCGGTGACACTGAATCACTCGTGGGAAATGTTGGGTTCAGCACTTGCCAGGGAGAGGCCAGGCAGAAAATACTTGTTTGAACTATTCCCATTTGCGTTAAGGCTGCAAAACCTGTATGTGTGTCCCAAAGCCTGAGCTATAAAGTGGCCAAGCCTGAGCCAAGGAGGTAGTCGTGGGGTCCTGCTGGTGGGGGTACAGGGATGAGGGGTGGCACCAGTGTACCTCATGGACGTGGGGAGACCTCTAGAAGGCAATGGGGCTGGGGTGATAAATTAAATCTACACAACACCTTGCACGACACTTATTCCCCATTGAAGCAAAGACAGGAGCACAGCACCGGTGACACAGCTGAGCTGAGTCTGCAGGCAAAGCTGGCCATGGTCGGGGCTGGGGGAGATTTTGACAGTGCTCAAACACAGGAGTCAGAGATTTACTGGGGCGGATTTTCACCTACTGCCTGTTCACACCTCAGATGTTTGGGGCTAGCACTGCTCGTGCTTGTATCCCCCTGCTCGCCTTTGCTACCTGCCCTGCTCCCCCAAAGGCACCTACCAAGGCCTGTGAAAAACGTGCCACAGCCTGCCCAGTCCCCTCCACAGCCACATCCCCCACCTGCAAACCTTGGGTGGGAAAGGTCTGAGCCAGCCTCCGGGCATCCTGCACCAGCTTCTCCCATCCTGCTCACGGGTGCAGTTCCAGACAGGGCAGCGGTCCCCACACTATGTGTTTCCAGGATGAATTTTTCCCAGCAGTTATCCAGACTGGCTTTGGGCTCTGCTAGCGACTCCTATTCCTCTCCCATATGCCGGAGCCATTTCAGTCTGTGGTTTCACAATGCATGGCTTTGTTTCACAGGGTGACCAAACTGCAAATCAGCTGCTTCAAACCCCCAGTCAGGCGCTTTACATTAAGCAATTAAACTGAGCAATAAGTATCACTTTGTTGTCAACGAGCCTCCATTTCCTTTTCTATTTTAATAACAATAATGGTCAAACTTCTGTTTAAGAAGCAGTTTCTGGTTCTATTAGGAAATGTGCCAACCTATTCAAAGAGACAAGATTGGTATGGAGAGGTAATAGCTTTTATTAAGTCAAATTATATAATTAGTAAAAAAAACAGCCAAGCTTTCAGGCACACAAGCCCTTCTTCAGGTCTGGGGAGACGCAATGGCTCCTGGCAGCTGCAGAACAGCTGTGTGTCAGGTATTGCTCCTGACCAGGGCTCTTGGATCAATCCTGTTCTGCCTGGGGCATGGTACCTGCATGAAGAACCAGTACTGGCTCCTGCACTTGCCTAGGTTGGGTTTAAGGGGGACAGCTCCAGTTTGGGCAATGCATGTCCTCAGGTTGCACTAAGCATCATTTCAGCATTAAGTGCCTTTTTTTAAAAAAAAAAAAGTTTCAATTTATGTGATGGCTTTTGGGAGGACCTCTACCTGACAGCAGCCACCTCTCATTCCATGTTGCAACCATACAACCAAAACACTGTGTTAAACACACTAGCCCCAAACAGCCCATGCCTCCTGTTGTATACAAAGAGATCAGTTTTTTAAAAAATTTCATTTTCTGAGCATCCCATATGGGCACACGGGATTCCTGCAACTTCTGGCACAGCCTTTGCTTCATCTTTCAGAATGGAAACCTCTTGGGGTAAGGACCATGGTTTTAATTATACACAGTTCCCAGCTGAGCAAAACCATCAACCCCTATTAAGTGAATAAATAATTACTTCAGTGAAGCGCAACTCATTCCTGGCTCAAACCCATTACTGAAGCGTTGGTAGGTCATGGTGTATTTGTAAGCATAGACAACCCATCAGCAAATATGTCAAATTAGCCTCCAAATCCTGTAATATATTTCAGTGTCATATGCTTCAATTTATTGATGACACACAAACATGGCTATCTGCCAGTGCAGAAGCACAGGACCATGTCATTAGGCTCCATGTGAGGATGTCCCAGTATGTCCTTTGAAGACTAGGTGAGACGAGCCAGGTGAAGCTGCTGACATCTCACATCACCGCTAGCTGGCCTGGGCCAATGATCCTCAAAGACGAACTGCAGGATCAACCCCCTCTTCATCATGGGATCGGATTCCACAAAAAGACACTGTGGTCCTGGACTGCTCCCAGCAGCAGCATCATGCAGGTTTAATGCCTAAGCTGGGTGGGTACTGGGGAAAGGCTCTCCAGGGCCATGTTCCATCACAGCCCCATTAACACGCAGAGGAGCCTTTTAAAGTTGAATCACCAGAAAAGGTTGCCTGGAGTGTGTCTGTCACATCTCCTTTTCATGCCAGTCACTAATTTACAGAAGAGTAAGAGCTAGATGGGAAGAGGATAATTAGAGGGGGGAAGAAAATAATTCCTAGGAGAAAAATATAGATGGCAGGGTGGAACACAGGATTCCCACTTGTTTTACGCTTTGTGCCTGCAGGCTCCTGAAATGTGTTTATCCATGGTTTGTTTGTTTATTACTCCAAGGTCTGATCACAAACTGCCCCACTCCCACAAGGACTCACGCCCTATGGGCTAAAGGTTTTTTCTCCTCTCTCACATCCAGCTCTAGAAAACAACTGACACATTTGGCACACAGCTGCTGCCATGGTGTTGGATGCTCACTCTGGCTGGGTACCAGATCATCATCTCCCATCATGATGTCTCCTGCCATAGCTCAGCCTTCCACTTTGCTGGCAAAAGCTTTCCATCAGGCATGAGAGCTGCTGGCCCTATTCTCCCCCCACCACAATAATCCCTATTTTATATAATTCCAAAAGTTTTTGAGCAGCTGTTTCAGATCACCATCAGCCAAAGCCTCCACACCTGGCCATGCTGGCCACCACTCCATGTGTTTCTGGACTGCTCTGCCATCTCAGTCACACTTCCCTCTCTCAGGGATTTATCACTATCATTTCCCCCAAAGTTTGCCATTGCCTTTGTGAGCTGCTGTGCATGCTTGGGCACCACTGACTAAAAGTCCCCAATTCCTCTCATCATCCCATCAGTGACTGCTGACATCCCCCTACATTGTCCATGTGCCACAGCACTGGGGCAACTTCTCTACCTCATGCCTCTCCCTGGCACTAACCACACTGGAGACCACAACTATTACAGACAGTTATCACCTTACAGATATTTCATCTGGGAGGTTACACAGAATATCCACTTCATATCCTCCAATGCCATCAAATGCTACATGCTGTGTATTAGGCACAGGATTTTTTAAAGAAAAAAAGGATAAAAATCACAAATGCTACAAATGCGCGGCATGCAGACATCAGAGAAGTCTCAGGACCCACACAGGATTTTTTTGGGGGGTAAAAAGGCAGAGATTATTGCAGGAAGTCTGAGAACAATGCTTGACTATTTAAGGACAACAGCGTTTCCTTTCTGAACATCAGCATCATTTATTTGTTTTGGAGCCCAGCCAGATACCATGTGATGTCTGCTCTTCTGTTAAGGTGGAAAAGCATTTTCAAGAACTTGCTTAATGTTACCAAAACACAACTGGCCTATATCTCTGTTCATGTGTGTTAAAGCTTCATAAACCATCCCTGATCATCGCAAGATGTTACAGATACCAGAATAAGTTCAAAAAGTGATAGAATTCTTGGAAAAAAATTTCCACTGAGGACAATTAAAATTAAATGTTGCAGATTCCTGGCAGCTAGGAAGACTACTTGTCCTAATACTCTTCCCACACCACCCAGCACTAGCCACTGAATAAAAACAGGATATAAATACACTTTTGCAGTGATCCAGGGCAATATCTTTACACTCCCCTATGGAAGAGGTGGATTTTCCAGCCCCACTCTTAGCAGGGCTGCAATCAGCCTCTGTGGCAACCCTTCCACTGATTTCTGATTTTCTCTACCACAACAGCAGATTTCAAAGCAACATCCAGAGCTAAACACACACTGGCTTCAAAGTAAGAAAAAAAAAAAGATGCCAAGTCACTACAGTTTGCTCACAGGTTGGCATCATCACTTCCATAGGGGATAGTGAGCACAGCCAGCTGAGTGCTTGTGTTTCCACACTTTGATGTGGTCAGGACACTTTTCTCCTACATGGGAACAAAAAAAAAAATCTCATTCCTGGGTTATTCGTGAGTTAAGCCTCCTCCTCCCTTATGTTTGAAAACATCTGCAAGTCTCCACAGACTCAGGAATGAGAAATAATTTCATACGAGCAGCACAGCATTTCATATGCTTTATCTCCGACCTCACCCACCACATAAAAATTTTCCACCACCCAATTGTAAAGACAGAGCAAGAAGCCCAAGATGCAGGTGACAAGTCACAGACCAGTTGCTAGGGTTAAGTTCCACAGACTTCAGTAATTCACAAGCAAGGAGAGGGCAAGCTCCATCTGCATAAACAGTTAAAGATTATTTCCAAATATTAACCACAGTAGCAGGAATCACCATTGCTCTGCCAGTCTCGCAACACAAGAAGCTCCAAGCTTTTTTTCTGCAGATCAAGTTCCAGTACAACAAACAATTTAACCATTTCCATTAACCATAAGTCAAGAAGCAAGAGCAATTAGGCTAGAAAGGGGGAAAGAAACAGACGAAGCCAAACCAGCAACAGCGCATTTGGACAGCACTGCAGCAATGACACAAAACTGGACGGATTTCAGGGTCTGATTGCTTTGCTGCTCTAGGGCAGGTCTGGCCGGACAATCTTTACACAGGAACTGGACTCTGCCCACTCATCCCTTCTGCTTTTCTAAAGCAGACAGCAGTAGCAGGAGGAGTCAGCAGGACAGAAAAAGTTGCCTTGGTGCTTATTCCATTAGAGGCAAGGCGATTTTCTCCAGTTTTTTAATTAAAAAAAATCCCTGCCTCGACCCAAGCACACATCTCCTGCCCTTGTGCTAAATAGCTTAATTTCCCCTTCACTTACACTGCCCTACAACTACTTCTATTCATTATGTCATCACTGATGACATAGTTTGCTTGAGGCCCTCCGTAATGAAGTGCAAAAAAGGTATTAAAAATCCAGGCCACTTCTCTGCAGCTGAGGGATAGTTTCAGTGCAAGTGAGAGCAAAAAAGGGGTGTTTCTTTCTTCTGCCTAAATAATGAAAGGACTCCACAGGACAGCCTGCAGCATCAACCGTAACCACTTCCTCCAGACATCCCCCACAGCCCCCCACCCTGGGGAACTTGTTGGCTTTGGCTTCATTTCCAGCTGGCCTGATCTGGGAACAGGTATCCCACAGCTTGCGCTGCTCTGATCTTGATTTACAAGGGCCTGAGCTACCTTCAGAATTCAGAAGTCCTGAAGCAATACTAGCTTTTTTTTTTTTTTTCAGCAAACTTTCTTTCTTAGTCACCCATTAGGGACGGGAAACTGTTGATGAGTCTCCTGCTGCTTTTCCATACTGCTTGTGGTCAGAACCCTTAAATTCAAATTGAGTTTGCAACCTCATTGGGTTTCTTTCCTTATTTCCCCTCATTTCTGGTCTTTTGAGGCAGGTTTTTCGTTCTGAAGACTAGCCCCACCTCGCTGAGGACACAGTAACATTTGAAAATGACATTGCTTCCTCATTGCTGCATCACTCATGGAAGTGCTTTGAGGGTTGTTGAAGATTTAGAGGCTCATAGCTCTTAAAACCTTACCTGTTTGTGTAAAGAGCACATTGTTCCTCTGAAGAGCATTGTCCCTCTGGCAATTCCTCCTCCATTTCATGCCCATGTTGGACAGCTCTTCATCCAAGGACGCAGAAAAACAACAGCCTGCACTATGGCACCCACACTCAACCAGCTGGAAGCTAGACCTCAACACAAGATCTTATTCTTGTGCCATTTAATACACTGTCCCTGAGGGGGCTGGTGCCCTTGCACAGGCCAGTCCCTTCCCCACAGCCTTCCTCCTTACTACTGGAAGCCTTGCTGCTGATGGGATTGCTGAAGATCTGCTGGGACATGCTGGAACCAGGAGCCCCAGCACCATGGTCTGTGTCAAACTCAACCAACAAAACCCCCCATCTGCTGGAAGACTAGAAAGCAAGAGAAGAAAAGTGGAAAAGCCCTCTGCTAGGGACCCTCAGTCCCTTTATAGGAGAAGGCTGAGCTGCCCTAATTCTCTCCAGCTGTGCTGGAGGCTGCAGTCTGCCTACACCTGGGAACCAGAGCCCTCTGCACACTTAGTGCTCAGGTGGAGATCCTGGGCTTGAGGTGATGGCGAAGCTTTTGGGAGATCATTGTGTGTCTGACGTCTCTGTAGCCCTGCTGAATTACAAAGTGCAAGACAGATTTTTTTTTTTTTTCTGTTTGTCCCCATTGTTTTAGCAAGCTGCACTTGCATTCCTGGGGCAGAGTCTGCTTTTCAGATTGGCAAGCTGTAGGTTAGTATTTCAATTGATTTATGGCTTGTTTTCCTAGGGTGGTTAGCTAGCTAATGCACAAAAGAGAAAAAGGATCTAGACAACCTATATGATCTTGTTTCAAGACCTTCCCAAGAATTTTGGCTCAGAGGATAAGGGAAGGCCCCTCTTCCATGTAGGAAAAACACAAAGCAGCAAGAAAACTGCAGTTGTACTCCTTGGGAGCTGAGGATGGGGTTTTGGAGATATTTAAAATTATTTTGTCGGAACTTCAGGTGCTATTATACACTGAGTAGCTCATAGGCTTGTGTGTGTCCTCACAAGAGCCCTAAGAGATAAGGAAATACTGATTCCACCTTACACTCGGATAATTGAGGCACAGAAAGAGATGTGCCAGGGTTTGTTAATGGGAAATGCAGAACACTGACCTGCCTGCAGTGAAGCATCCTGCAGGACAGCCATAAATGACTGTGGTCCTCCCGGCACCACTGCAGCACCCTGTCTGACGTCTGGCTAAAACACAGCTTTCCTCCCAAGAACAGCACTGACCCAAACACAGCTTTAAACCAGAGCTTCAGACCTGTCGTGTGAAAGGCTGAGTCTCTCTGGTAGGGTGCACCAGGCCCTCCATTTCCCTCATTTTCATGTGGGACAGCCTGCTGACTACAGAAATGCTATTTTTGCAGGTACCTTTTGGCTAGATCCTGAGCAGCTTTGGGTGACCTACCTCCTTGGGTCATTGTCCTCTGCTCTGGGTAGGACGCTCAGAACTGTGTTCAGGAACATTAATTAAAAAAACAAACCTAAATGCAGTAAGATGTCTCCTGAGAAATACCATGACGCAAGTTGTGATTATCCTGCCTCTGCTGCGCTATCAGACGGGAGAATAAACAGCAGAGATAGAGCACGCCTGGGATGCAGCAGTTGTTGGCCTCTGTACAAAGCCTGACGGCAGCCCGGCCATCTCGGGCCTTCGAGGCTGCTCTGAGATGCTACAGGGGCTCGGGGGTGCCCATGTTCCCCCTGCAGCGCTCTCCACACCAGACGTGAGCACTTCCAGAAGTGAGCCCACTGCTGACATTACCCTGCGTCACTGCAAACAGGGTGAGGCTGTCACCCTCACCTGGCTGTGACAGAGAGGATGCAAAGTCTGTGTGATGCCTGAACCAAACTTTCACCCTCAACAGACGTCATTTTTTTCTTTAAGAAATGGGGCAATCATGACAATGCGTAATCCTACCTATTCTAGACTATGTGGTATAATTGTCTCAGACAAAGATCCTGCTTACTTAACAGCTCAGTAGTAGATGAGTTCCAGCAGATCTTGGAGCAAATGAAGGTGTTTAACTGCAAAGTTAGAAAATGGAAGAAAGGAAAAGAAAAAAAAAAGGGATCCTATCACATGTCTCTTCTTAACTTTCAACTTGGCCCCCCAAATGTTTCCAAAACAGCAGGAGTATGACTTGGCTGTAAGTCTGTATTATGTAATAGGAATTTCTTTGTTCCCTCTCCCTTTAAGGTTTAGCAACAGTGAAGGGAAAAAAAACCCCTCATATATAGAAATGCAGAGGGGGAGAACGTTAAGACGATGCTGAATCCTTTTGAGCTATTAACGGAGAATTGCATAACCGCTGCCGTGGGGTTGCTAGGTTTTACCACGTCCCTGCACCGTGTTAAATATTAACAGTACTTGTACTTTCGGCAGGATTGCTGCTGCCGAGCCTGGATACGGCCCCGCCAATCCCAGCCGCTGGCCGGGTTTCCATGGAGCCGATAGCACCCCTTCTCTTCATTCACAATGAAATCCTCCCAGCGCTCGGCTAAATCCATCTCTGAAAATGAGGCTTGTACAAACGAAGCAGAGCAGGTTTTCGGCATTTGCTTCGTGCCTCATGGATGTGCGGGGGTGTGCCCGCTTAGTCTTAAAAAAAGCAAGGTTTAGAAGTGACGCCTGTTTTGTCTTGCCTGGCAGCTCTGCAGAGCCGCATGGTGCTTTTAACCCTCGTGTCACCAGCTCTGAACCAGCTACCTGTGAGGCTGGATTAAATAAGCAATAAATAAATAAAATATCCCCTAAACCATGGGCTTGCCTTCTTTTCCCCCCAGCAACACAACTCTCATCAAAACCTTTCAGATTTACATTTAAAGCATCTTAATAGAGTTAATGGTGCGGATTTTCAACACATTGGCTTCATGGGACCTGTTTATGTCCGTGCTGGGACCAGTTTACATCCGTGCTGGATGCTGAGAGGCTTTGCTTGTTGTTGCTCTTTGGAAAAGGGCAGCAATAGATGCCAGAGTTCCTGTGTATTCAATATGCATGTGAACTCAAACAGCTTTTTGTTATGTCTCTCATTAGGCTAAGTAGGGTGTTAGATTCAAGTGCTAATTAGAAATGACCGTCTGAAATACATTAGGATATTTACTGCTCCGTGCTGTTTGCACACTCAGGTTCCAGCTTAGAAGATGATGGGTTTGTGTGAGTAATGAGATGAGTCTATCCACCTAATCCTTTTTAACCTGTGACATTATTTATTTTATTTCACTTTTTTTGACATATACACCATGTCTGAGAAAATGGGTTTCTAGCAACGGGAATAAGCACGCATAGGGCATGGCAAAAAGGGGAAAGGAGTTAAAACCCCTGTTTACACAGCACTGAGGAGGTAGTCCCTGGGAGTACGCAGAAGGGACTTTAGGCTTCAAGGGCCACAGGTTTGAGAGGTGCCTCCAGAGGTCTGCAGCCTGGCTTAGCGAGGAGAGCAGACCAGGATTTACCCAGCTGGGTCCTGCAGCCCTATGAGGATGGGGACAGCCCAGCCGCTCTGGGTAAATATCACTCTGCTCCTGACCAGCTGCTTCACTGTGATTTCCAATGTGTGAAATGAAGAACCCAATGCCCTCCCAGCATATACTGCCCCTTCCTATTGCAAGTGCAATCTGTAAGCCTCCAGGCAGGCTTGCAAGGAGACAGAAGTCTTTCCTATATTTGCTCTGCTTCAATGAGGACTCCAGCTCAGATGTACTGATGAGGAGTATCATCAAAATCAGTCATGAGTGTCCATCGACAGGGTTGTGCCCTGAGCTGGGCCTGGGAAGATGGTCTCTGCTCTCCCTCTCTTCCACTGGAGCCATAAAAGGCAGGGCAGAGACCAGCCCATGATGTTCATAGACATGAATTTCCAATGAAGTGGCTTGGTAGGAATAAATTTAACAAAAATATCTGCTCCAAGAGCCTGACTTGAGGGATACTGAGAATATGACACCTACAGATCAGTTAAGGGGGTTGGGGACTCTTGGCACCTTCAGAGATGAAGCTACAAACAGCAACGGGAACCCTTCAGGTCACTTGTGCAAATCGTGGCTGCTTGGAACAGCCAATTAGTGGGAACAATAACAACCTCTGCTTCCTAAATCTGCCCTGTGGGGTATAAACAAGGGCAAGGCCGTGCCCTCATGGTTATGGTTTGGCAGCACCGGGGTGAGTTTGGTCAGTGCCCATTCGGAGTGGCCCAGGCACTCTCTCTTTGGGAGGGTTGGAAGAGGGATGCAAACAGGGTCCTGTGCTCTCCCTGCTGAATGACTCCTCTGGAGCTCGTCCAGAGCATCCCTCATCATCCCGTCATGCTTCATCCCAAAGCGGCCTGTCTGCAATGCTGGAGTCCAGCTGCACTCATTATAATCTGGGTTAAAGCAGGCAAATGCCTTGCATGACCCGTGATGTCCAGTGCTTGAAGGCAAAGCACCCCTTGCTCCTGATGCCCACTGGGGAGCCACCACAAGGAACCGTACGGACATGGGATCCAAATCCATCCCTTCCTAGTCGGACAGGATGCAGCCACTCTTAGGTCTGTCCAGCAGCTGCAGCACAAGCCTGTGTCTGCTCTTCACGGCACCGTCAAAGCTGAACTGAGGTTCATTTTCCCATCCCTGGGAGGAGACGGCTGGGCTGGGGACACTGCATTTCCCACCGTGGGCAGTGCAGGCTGGCAACCCAGGTGAGCAGCCGAGCTGCAGCTCTGAACCGAGGAAAGCTGTTTTAAAAGCCCCATTAATTAATGTGACACTAAGCTCCACACTGTCCTTATTCTGGGCGAGGACTGTGTGGTTTCAGAATGTGTTAGTTAATACACGTGCTATGTGCCAGACTGTCCGGGATTAACCAACATGTTCGCATGCGTGACTGTCCTCACACACCACAGGGACAAAGTCATCCTGACCCCATTTCAGCTCTACAGGTGCGGCATGTACCCCTACCCACAGCTGGGCACCAATACCATGTCCCTGCAGCCCGGCTGGGGTCACCATCCCATTCCTTCTGTCTGTGGATGCATTGCCCTTGGATATGTGCATCCCCCTTAAATTGAACAGGAGCAGTGCTACGGCAAAGCACAGCTTTAATATCCGAATGAAGCCATCCAGGCTGGGGATGGGGAGGAAAAGGGAGGGCTTGGAGCCCCCAGGCGAGGTGCAGGGTGGGATCCGGCCGATGTCTGTGCCTCCCGTGGGAGCTCGCCCCGCTGAAGCTGTGGGGCTGTCCTGCCCCACACAGGAGCTTCTCCATGGAGACCCGTGTGTGGAAACAAACACATGCCAGCTTGGCACTTCTGGAAGCTATTGAGAGACTCTCTCTTTTTAATCACAGGGATCAGCACACACTGTCCTTTTCTCTCTCTCTCTCTTTTTTTTTTTTTTAACAGACCCTTGGGAATAATTAAACCTACCCACGTGGGCAGGAGGGTCAGGCTGGCTGCCTGCCTGGCAGAGGGGGGGGGGGGCTCTGAGCCCTAAAGACGTGTGTCTGCTGTGGCTGCATCCTGCACACCCCCAGTGCTGTGCAGAGAGTTTGCCACGAGGAGAAAGAACCATGAAAAATACAGCCCCACTGGCTAGCCTGCAGCTGAGAGGGGAAAACCAGGTACCCCCTGTTCCTCCAAAGGCAGCAGCACAACCTGTCCCATCCTGTCCTGTGCCAGCCCGCCTGCCCTGGAATGCCCAGTGTCTGTCACTCCCCATCAGTCACCCCTCTGCCAGGCAGGGGGCCTTTCTTGAGTTTAATCTCCCTGCTCTCCACATCGATCTCATGGTGAAGATGCGGTCCCACTGCACCCGGGGACCATGGTCACCCTGCAGATACCCTTCTGTTCGCTTTTGCACACTATTGGAAACAGCAATATCATTTAATGCCTGCTTTCATGCCCAGGTCCCCCTCACTGATGCTGCCCACAGGTGGCTGTGTTTTCCCAGACAGGAGGCTGCCAGTGCCATACAGTATTATATATATGTATTAATACCAATAGTGGGTATTGCATTCAACCCCAGGCTTTGAGACTTTCCTGGGTTACAGCCTCTCGCCCTGGCTCCAGCTTGACCAATCAGCAGCTCCAATGGATGTTTCTGACCTGCTCTGGCCTGTTCTTAGGAAACAAATTATGTCGTTCAGGTGTTTAACGACGCCTTAACAAACATCCCAGCTATAGCTATTCCTTCTCCAGGCTGATTACTCTTAGTTTGGTCTAGTTACCATGTTACAACATTAAAGAGTTTTCACTAAAATTTGTAAACATTTGGGCAACTTTCGGTTGTATGAAGCCGAGATTGAAACACAAACAGGCTGCACCTTGCCTGAAGTCCCAAAGCAAAAGGGTTGTTTTAAGGCTGGTACAAACCCAAGCTGGTCTGGGTCCAATGTTTGCTTGGCTTCAGCTCAGATTCATTCCTGAAGTCAAACCGATGAACTTCCAGCCCTCAGGTACATTTACAGGGGATCAACATGGATATATCTATGGCTTAGCAGAGCCATAATTTCTGCCTGAATGCTTTATTATTTGAAAATCGTAAATAAGGTGAAGTGAAAAGGACAAGCCCCTTTAATCTATGAGTGGTGTGCTAAATGATGGTGGTAAATCTCTGCTGGCTCCGTGGCAGGTACAGCTGATTTGCACTCCCAAAATAGCAGTGATTTTATCCCACAGCCCACACTAAAGGTGTGGAGATCAGCTTTTAGAGAAAAACCCCACTCTACTCATGCCCAGGCTTGGATGAGAATAGTTAGCAAGGCATCGCAAAGAGCCTGGGCGTGTGCTGCTGTTCTGGCCCCATGCTGGCCGTGAACTTTGTCAGGCTCCCTTCTTATCTTCTCCTCTGCATTTCTTATCACTCCTGATCTATTTATTGCTCTGTTCTGCATGTTTTTCTAGCCTGGTAGATGAGGCTGTCTGAAGGCCAGTGTGTTCGGGTGTCCCTGGAAAAGCCCCCACCCCCAGCAGCGTGGGGGCCATCTGTGCCACCAGCCTGGCGGGCAAGCCTGCTCCCCTCCACCGCGGAGATGCTTGGAAGGTGTTTTGATGAGTTTTATACAGTGATGTGCAACTCACACACCTTCAGAAGTTGCTCACACTGCTGCCGGCGTGCAGTCATTGCTTGCAACCATACATGTCATGTGTGTGTGTGTGTCCGACCAAAGGGTGGTCTACAGGCTGATGGGCACCCATTGGTGGTGGGGCTGGTTTTTTCATCTGGATTTCAGCCACGGTCAGGATGGAAAAAGGACATCAATAAATGCATATGGGCTCAAGCATAAATATCCTTTCTGTTCCAGGGCTTAATGTTTATCATTAGGTGGAGAGCAGACCTCGCACACAACATTTTCATGTGTTTTACTTGCAGAGCACCTTGGGGTAGTTTTACACAAAAGGCGCTATATTGAATTTTCTCATGATGTTGCATTATTTTGTACAAACTGCAAATTGCTGCTGATCTGCTTGTCTTTGATGTGCACACATATTCAAAGCTTAATTCGTACACAGCCTGGCCCCCTGAGAGCTTCAGTGCTCGGGAAACGGGGGGACCCTCTGGGAACTGTCAGTCAAAAAAATATCTTCTAAAAAGGTTTTTCCCCTTTGTCCATCTCTTAATGGCTCTAGCTGAGGTGTCTGAACTGTGGAAAACTCCACTCCTGCAGCTTTTACTTGGAAAGAGCAGAAAAATCCAATTAAGTCTCCTTAAAAAAAAAAAAAAGGAATTCATGTTATTCAGAAAGAATTTCTGTCCTCCCTTCAGTCCCACTGGAGTTTTCTGTAAGGCGATCAATGAGTAATAACCAAGAAAAGCCTTAAAAAAAAAAAAAGTCCCTTGTTGCTGTCATATTTACTGCATTGTGCATCCCAGCCTCAAATTGGATGACCTAAGAAACTGAGGAAAAAGAGAAGAATGAAGAAAAACAACTAACTCTGATGAGGATGCTCATGCACTCACCTTCACTCCTGTTCCCTGCATGGGGGCTGCTGGGGTGATGCATTTGTGGGATACAGCACCACAGCGTCTCTGCTAGAAACCCCAGTCCCCAGCATGGCATGGGGACCATCAGCACTGGGGTCCCTTGCTGCTGCGGGACCTGATGGCCATGGAAGTTTCCTGGTGTGGGACCCGACGGGGAGCACGTCAGCATCCAGGGAAAAAGGTCATTTAAAGAACTGTGAGAAGTTTAATGGAAATAATAAATTTGAGGATCTTCCTTAATCCTTGCAAGGTTTTTTTTTTTTTTTTTATTTATGTGGGGGCTGGAAAAATCTTTTTGAACGAGATTGACATTTTATCAGAAAAAAGTTCTGGTCTCCCTGGAGAGAGATAAAATCATTAGCTGGCAATGTGGTATTCAGCACATGGTCGCAGATCTCCCCCCCCCCGTTCTGCCAGGGTTGCAGGCATGTCTGGACTCAGAGAAAAGGGCTGGGAGAAGGGAAACCTGAAAGACAGACTTTTTGAGGTGGCCAAGGTGTATGGTCCTCCTTGCAGAGCTGAAAGCACAGGTGTCCCAATTACCCCGGGAGTCACAGTATTTTAAAATATTTTCCAAATCTTCAGAAAACTCAGACTACCTTGTATTTTGCTCCACAAATTTGCTCCCAAATATTGGGGTTTCTGTTTCCAGCCACTTTATAAAAACCATCTCAGACTCTCGCATGAAGCTGGTGGCTCAGAGATTTATTTCCAGTTCATTGCTGGCCAATAACGGTGACACACTGAATGATTTTTTTTGGGGGGGGAAACCCCATTTTGTGGTTATTGAGGGCCAGAGTTGGAGACCAGCTTCCCATCACACAGAAGCAATATTTGCAGCTGTTTGTACACGACATTATTTCCCAGGTACCTGGTTTGTAGGTACAATTAAGGATTTGTAAATCTGCGGAAATCTTAAATTAAGGTACCAAAATGTGCCTGCAAACATTTGTGCCTGCCATTTTTCAACCGTAATGATGGAAGTCCTGTTAAAGCGAGGATGAAAAATTGGTCCTACGTCAATAACCTGTATGAATGATGCTAGAGAAACTGGCAAGTCATCAAAAGACCTTGTTTTCTATTTAATTCTCTTCCCAGCTCATTATGGATTATCACGTTTTGTCTAGTTAGTGGCATGATTATGGAAATAGAAAAACCATTTCTCTCTGCTTCTTATCTAAAAGATGAATGAGGCACATATAATTGGCTTAAGTTATCTTTTAGAAGTGAGCTCTGGCGATGCAGCTTTTTTTTTTTTTTTTTTTTTTTTTTTTCCTCAACCTGAAGTCCTGAGACACGCTAAACTGCTGGTGTACTCCTCTGCTTGTTTTCTGTCCCCAGCACCCACATGCTTTGCCAAAAGCTATACACCTACTAAGGGCTGAAGAACTTTTTTTCAGAAAGATCAGTTGTAAATAACCCAGCAGGCTAAGATGATCACCAACGTGTAAATCACCACCAATACAAATAGTAACTGATGGCCCAAGCACGCCCAGGGAGCCACATCCACCCTCGCCTCACAGACCTCATCCCACCGCCCTACACCCGCCTGAGCTGCAGCCGCACCTACGGTTTGTGCCATCCCAGAAATACCATACGAGCTCCAGGAAGCCTGGACTCCCACCTCCCAGAGTGTGCTGGAAAAGGATGAGGGGTTTGTAAATCCATGTTTCTCTTTTTCATGTGAACTGCTGGAGATGCTCTAAAATGAGCACTTCCCATTGGGATGCTCCAGTAATTTGGAAAGGGGCCTTTTTTCCCTCCTGTGTTCTCTTATGCTTCTACTTAAAGAAAAAAATATTGTCTGAGAAAAAGGGGAAAGTGTATTGGTTCATCTTGATTTTCACAGTGGAAAAAAAGAGCAATAGGAAGGAGAAAACAAGATGCTTTCCCTCTGGTTCATGTTATTGGAGCTTAACTCTTCTCCAAGTATTTTATTCAAAGCTTATTTTTAAGAACTCCAAAATAATAATTGCTGCAAATCCATTTTTTACATGCAAAGCTTCATTGGCAAAATGTTTTTCACAGCTTCCCTTGGCAGTCAGTTGGAGCAGCAGAATTCGATGGACCTTGACGATTCAGAGGACAAAGATGGCTTGAGAGGGGATAAAACTGTCTGGGCAACAGCTCTCTTGGCCCAAATTGCCTCTGTTGTGTCCCTCTGTTGTGTTCCTCTGTTGTGTTCCTCTGTTGCCCGACAATATGTTCTCAAGAAAACACAAAATGCTGTTCTCTTTGTGCAAAAGTTTTGCAAGATTTCTTGCATAGGTTCAATAAAATAAGCAAAAGAGACAAAAAGGAAGCCGAAAAAAACCCCAGAAAAATTACAGAACTTTTCTCTCCAAATTACCTCTATGGTGAAAAATGTCACAGAAGACTTTATACTCCAAAAATATCAGCCAGCTCCTTGAGCTGTAAGTGAGTGTAGACCCAAGTGAGATCAGGATCAGGCCTAATTTGCTCATGATTATGTTAAATTCATAAAAATAATTTGCCATTTTTCTGGAACCAACCCCCAAATTGTACTTTTAATATCTAGAAATATGCTGCTGAACAATCCATTATCTTGTCCTCCCACAATTATTATTTTTCAAAGTGACGGGGAGATGACAGGAGACTGTGGCTCCAGGTTGTGAATGAGCAGCAGGAACAGATGGGTTTGCGAGAAGCTGCAATCCTGCTCTCCTGCTCAAGATGCTACAAACAGGAACCCCCTACTAACATGCCCTGAAAATATAGATCAATGGAATCATCCCTAAACAGAGGATTTCACATTTTCCAGGAAGCATCAATATCTATGTAATAAGGAAATGGGAGCTGCAGATGCTAAAGTACTTACTGCCTTTTTTTTTTTTAATACAGCAACAGCTTCAATTATCCCACTATCATGTACTAAATAAGGTTGATTAATCAAGGTTTAAGATAACAGAAGGAGTTTTCAATGCCATTAATGTGTCTCACGGGATTTGCCCTTCTTTTGGGTAATGGGAAGCTTCTGGTTGTGAAGACATAGATAATAAGGATTTATAGCACTGTAATGGGCAGTTTTTTTCATAAGGGACACTATGAAAACATGGGAACTTGACAGCAAATACAATTTTAATTATTTAGTTGCCTACCAGCATGCTGGGATGGGGCTGTCTCTGGTGTTTCACCCCCACCTCAGCCTTTTGCTTTCTCTCTTTGCCTTTATTTCTCCTTAGAGCTGTGCACGTCCCTTCTCCTTACAAACAACGGTCCCCAAAAGGAAAAAAGTAATACAAGGAGCTTTTTGCCATTCCCAAATTTTCCAGACCACATGTGGACTTTATGTACCACTCTGTGGGAAGGGTCCATAGTGAAGGGTTGGCTGGTTGGGGCTGCAGTGGAGAAAAGAATAACCTGGACAATAATGATACTAGTGTGAATTTTCACAGAGAGATTTTCCTGTAGCCCTACTGGGGTCTTTGAAGGAAACCTGAGCAAAAGGGGCTGGTATGAAACCTAGGGGAGGTTTTGGAGAAAACATTAGTGGATCAATAGTTGAGTTCTCCTCCTCTTTTCTAACCAACCAAAGTCAAGAGAAGTTTCTCCATCTTTCTCCATCTGCCTCTGTCTTCTGGGCAATTTCACAAGCAATTTGTCACCTCATACTTTGGGCTCTGCAGCTCCCTCGTTCATTATGATTTTTCTATTATTATTTCTTTCTGCTGTGGCAGTTTTCTGGACCCTCAAGCACAGATGTAAGACCCTGCAGTGGTCAGCTCTGAACCCAGGCTGGTGCGAGCTGTGCCACTGCTCACCCCTCAACGCCAGCCCAGCCTGACAGACCATGGAAATCCGATGGGCAATGCCATAGCCCCATCCTGACGATGTGAGCCAAAATAAACACAAAACCTAACTGACAACTGTACTGGAATAAAATATGTCTGCTGAAAAGTGCAAGGATGACTCAAGCACTGCAGCCAGGCACTCCCTGGGGTCTGGCGGCATCCGAGCAGTGTTTTTCTTGCTCTGGCTGTAATTGCCACAGCCAGGCTGATATATTACATTTATATTTTTGACAGGTTATGATGTAAAGAAGGCCACTTCATCAGCTGGGGGGGGCACAGGGCCGAGAGAGGCTGGCTGACCTTTTCATTAGGCTCCAGTCTTTCTCCTGCCTCTTCCCACACACTCCTTCCTGAGCAAGTGCTAGAGCACTTGTTCCAGATCCCACAGCCTCCTCTCCTCTTCTTCACACTTTGTTTTTAAGGCCACAATAGGAGGCTGAATGCTCTGTCCCTTCTTATGGCCAATACCCACCCTGCAGCTCCAAATACCTCTTTATAAAAAATACACCACATCCTACGCCATGGCGTTACATGTTGCTGGTACACAGGGGTATGGTTCTCCACTGGGAAAGGACAAGTTGGGAAGAAGGTGGGGTTGGACCCTGCTGACAGAGGGACATCCTCTGAGCCCCCCCAGGGCACCAGATCCTGCACGGAGCAGTGAGGGGCTGGGTGGTTGGCCCCCAGCAGCAACCACCACACCCAGGGGCAGTGAGCAATGTCTGGGGTAGGAGTGTTGTGATCCTGTTAAATGGGAGTTTTACTGTAATCCTTAGTAATAGCTGAACTATTTCCTTCAGCAAGCACGGACTTAGATTGCTGCTTTTGAAAAATGTAGCCTGAATAAATACTGTATGCACCCCAGATGAGGCTTTCTCCTCACTATATTCTCTAATTTCCTTCATACAGGAGAAAAATTTGTATTTGTCACTTTCCCTCATGATGCATTTGCTGCCAGGGCTTTCAGGCCCAAAGGCCTTCATTTCGATTAGAAATACAGCTTCTGGTGTTTCCTCTGTTAAGCAAGGAAAGCACAGTGGCTGCAGAATGCATTGCTTCATCTCTGAGCTATTTCCCTGCTCGGCACATTCCTCCCCTGGCCACGAGAACCTGTCCCAAGCCCTGGGGCCACCTTCTGTGTCCAGGTCCCTCGAACGCTGCTCGTGGTGGGGCTGGCTCGCAGCTGGGGGAGAAGGTCTTTCCGGGGGTAGAGGCATGGGTCAGCTTTTTCCCTGGTGTTTCTGCCACTTTAGGAAAAGTTTTGCTCCCCATGAAAAAGGTCACCTATCAGGGAAGGTGTTCTGTGTGTATTTAACACTGAAAGGGAATCTGGGGAGCAGACAAGTAAGGCAATTGCATGTGTGTTTTTCAGTCCTAATTAGACTGAACTCTTTAATTGTGGGATGCATTTCTGACGCCCTTTTTTTTGCATTAAAGAAATAACCCCTCTTTTAGCAGGGATGAGCTAAACCTCAAATGGAAAGGTGAGAGAAGGAGGAATAATTAATGATGATGAAGATGCTGCCTGCCATGGGAGCACTGCTGCGTCTCCCAGTAAAGTGTGCCCCTCCAGTGCTGGAGCCCCCTCCGTGATGCTCCTGGGACTGGAGGCCCAGTGGCCAGGGCTGGGTTGTCCCCAGCATGTGGGGGATAAGGGGACCGAAACGCCAGTGGCAGTTGTCACTTCAGCATCAAGGGGTGCATTTAGCTTCACGGACTCTAGTGACCTTCACAGGTGTTAAATGTATAACTACGGTCTGTGGATGGACATTCCATTAAGAGTATTATTATTCTTCATACTTTTTTATGTGAGAGTAGGGCCTCGGAAGGGCTGAGCTGTGCATTGAGAAGAGGGGTCTGACAACAACTTAGCTTGCCAGCAGGATCAAACATTTAGAGAACCAGACACCCAGTTTGGGAAGATTGGGGACAAAAAATAACTGGGGACTGGGTGACATCTCATCTGGACTTCCAACAGTATTTGTGGCCATGAGGAGCAGGCACGGGGGCGGGTGTTATGGGTGCTTCCAGCTTTGACAGGGCTCCAGTTGGGGCAGCTCTGAAATCCACAATGGCAACTTGTGGAGGAGAATAAAATATTCAAAAGAGGGGATTTATACAATTTTAAGGCAGCTCACCTTCCTTCTGCCCAGTGTGGGCAGCGTGGTGTCTCTGCACTGCCCAGCACCAGCTCTGCAGGGACACGGAGCTGCAGGAGCAGAGGGGGGACATCGGTAACGTCACACATGGGCACAACGTGTCACCACAGCAGCATGTGGGTCGGCTCAGTTCCCTCTGCCCAGCGCGGATGGGTGTGGATGATTTTCACCACACAACAGCACGACAAAGGCACCTCTCAGGAGCTGAGACAGTCTGTGCATGGTGGGGGGGTTATTTGGGATTGGGGGTGTGGGGGACACACACGCGCAGCTTTACTATTATGCCTTGTAAAAATAAGGTCCATAAAAACAACAGTTCCATTTGAAAAGAGGGGGGAATAAGCTAGATAAAAGATATGAATTTTATCTGCAAGACAGACTACTAAATAGGCTCTTCGTGTTCACTGGGGTTCGGTAATGCAAGTTGACAGGATATTAAGGTTGTTTCAGGTTCTTCTGTCTCCCAGGGTCATAAGCCTTCTGCTATGCATGTTAATCCATCTTAGCATTCCTTCGAGTAGCTACATAAGTAGGGCAATCGGTTTAGTATGTACTCTTTCCATTTACAGCCCAGTTGGGAGGAGAAACCCACTAATTAACAGAATACTCCTGGAAAATCAGGAGAGATTTTAATATTAGAGACACCACACAACGTTCTGCCATTAAGGAAAGATAAACCTTCCTCAGGGAAGGAAGGTTTCAGGGTTGAGAGGAGGAGGCGATCCAAGAGAGAAGGAACTGGAAGGCATTTATCCCGCAGCCCTTCCCTCTGCCTGCCTGTTCCCCTGGATGGCTGGGTGATGCCATGCACAGCTGGTAAGCCACATCTCTGTGAGTGAAGAGAAAACAAGAGCCTGAGTCTCACTCATTGCATTCTCCTGCAAGTGCAGGCTTCCCTCCAGAACAGCAGCTGAACTGTTCCTGTCTGTGCTGCACCAGAGGATGCTTGGGCATCGTGCATCCTGCACCGTGCCATGGACCAGTGAACCCGCTTGTGCCGCAGCAGGGTCTGACCAAACTGGGCATCCCCAGCCCTTGGTGTGCTACACACCTGAATATATTCACCTTTCTGGAGGTTGTTTAAAACCCCCCCAGCTTTCAAGCAGATGCTATGATGACATCAGTGAATAATGTTAAAAATAATAGCACTCATTTTGAGCCTGATGTGTTGAAAAGCCAAATAACCACCCTGAAATTCTCCACTCTCTCACCTTGTTCAGCATGACTCACTCCAAGTTCCCAAGTGCTTTCCAAATTATCTAATACCGCCTGCAAACCATTCCCCTATCTTAATAACTGTGCTTGTTTTGCAGAGTGCCTGAGCACAGAGCAGAGGGTGAGCAGGGCTGGGGGGACCTCTGCTCCCCCCTTTCCAGCTGCTGCAGCGACAGCTCTGCTGAGACTCAATGTACCAGCATTCAATTAAAATGAGTTAGTAAACATAATTTTTAAATTATCTAAATATTTTTTCTGTGAGCTGGCCTTTAACAAAATGTTTTCAGATTTTTATTTCCTTTTTTCATTTCTACAAGAAAGTAAAAATATTTCCCCTGGTCTCTGGCTTAGCCAGAGATTTTAAGCAGGCAGCTGCTCTTAACTCTTCCGTTAGCTATGGGAACACACTTCTGCTCTGCAGCTGGGAGGAGGGTTTTTGCCTAACCCTGACTAATCTGTAGTTTCTGCAGAGGCTGGTTACATGTGAAAAAAGCAGATGCAGGTTTTCTTAAAGGCTGAAACACACAGTGAGTTAAGTAATTTCACCTTTTAGGATGGGATTTTTTTTTTTCTGAAAGACAGAAGGAGACATTTAAAAGCTAACACCCCACTCCTGGGGAAAGGTTTGCTCTTGTCCTCCTGATGGACAGCCTGCGGAGGACAGTGGGAATAACCCCACAGGTTGTAATGGACTTTGGATCGGGTCTTGATGTGTGAACATCTTGCCACAACTACAGGTGCAATAGCTTTCCCAAACCATTTGTTGTCAGAAATATTACAGGTAGATTTCATCTCACAGGCAACAGCTTCCCTAAGGACAAGGAAGAATTGGGAAGAGAGCGGTAATTAGGTTCAGAGATTCCATAACATCCCCAGAATCAGCAGCGGCATGGGGCTGCGCCTTGCTGTCCTGGGCACAGCACAGCCACAGACTGCCTGAGCCCAGGAGAGTTTTACTCCTGGACAGAAGATGTAGAAACATAGAATTTTCTACATCTTCACTGGCAGAAGCTGGAATATAGCATGGACTGCACAATACACTGGAGAGGGCAGGTGGAAATTTGCTGAGTGTATTTATAGATAAGAAGGGAGATTTTTTTTTCTTTCTTCAGTTAGTGAGATGAAAACATCTCTCTTTTCTCATCCATTGCCAGCCTTGAGTTAGGTATCACAGGCTGTAACCTCGCTCTGCAAAGTGCTGTGGCTCTACCAGCACCAGGGATGTCACCGCAGAGCTGCTGTCAGACAGGGACACAGCGCAAGTGATTACAGAGAAAACATACTTAGGAAAAAAAATGAAATAAAAAATATTATGGTGCAACTGCTGAGTGAAGTAATTAGTATTGTCACCTACAGGTGAAATATCTGAAATTCAGAGACCCATGTTATGCACTGCGCTAGACAACCTGGACGTTCAAATGACATAACTCTGCCTTCGTGGGGAGGACCAGAGGCGTCTGCTTTCCACCAGGGCTTTCCTCAGGTCTTCTGGACTGATCGGAACAGGCTCTCCTACCGGGGCATGGTCCTGTCCTGCTTCAAATGCACAGAGGGAGAAATCTCACTGTCACGGCATGGCAGAGCATCCCCAGCCCTTCCTGCCCAGCTGACCGACCAGGCTGAGTTTGCAGCAGTGGCTTGCTGACTGTCACTTCTCACCACTCAGCCACAAAGACTGGAAAATACAGATGGTCTTGCTTAGGAAAGCCTGGTTAATATTTTGTTTCCTTTTCTATTCTGGGGAAACTAAATGAAACAAAATTATTTGTAAAAGATGGTTTTATCCTGTTTTATTAACAAGATATAATGAATCTGTGAATTCATGGAATAATTCCAGTCATTTTGAACTGACGAGCAAAGAATGAGTTGGTCTCAAAAAAGCAAAATGCCATCCAGCTAAGAGAGTAAGTGAAATAATAAACGATTGCACATTAGAACAATCAATAAGGCATTTACACAAAATGTTACATGATCCAAGATTAACTAGGGATGACAAATTCCCCAAAAGGATAAAACATAGGACAAATATAAAATCTAAATGAGAATCAAGTTAACAACTTGCAAGAGGAGCTGTTAGCACTTGGTGCTCCAAAATCGCATGTTGTTCCAATCAAAGATCACAGCAACAATCTGAGCATCTCCAAGATGGATACGTGTATTGTGATACACGATAGAAAAATTGATGGGCATCTGTCAGGAGGTTAAGAGGCAAAGAGAAAGCCAAGGAAACGGGTGATGAGGTTTTGTTCTTCTCCTAGCAGAGCCATGTGTCGAGGTTGCACGTGCCTGCAGCCATTTGCCTCCAGGGCAGAGCTGGGAAGCCAAGCAGCGCCAGGGAAAACCCCCAAGGTTAATTTAAGAGCTGAAAATCTTCCTTCAGCATCTGAAGGAGAGCAGGAGGTCCTGCACACAACACTACTCAGTGCTCTGCTGGGGAGGCACTCGTCCATGGCCAAACAGGGCACTTCAGCCCCCAAACCTTCTCCCTGCTCAGCTGGGGCATGGGGAGAGGAAAGGTCCCCACAGACCTGTGGCTTCTGCCAGTTTCTTGTGATGAGGCACAAGGGAAAAGCTCACGTGCTTCATCTTCTCCTCCCTTGGTACACATCAGCTGAGTCATTGTAACTGTGTGTTTTTAATCTCATCAAGGAGGGCTGAAAAATTTTAGTTTAAGCCCATCCCTGGAGGTTTAAAGCCATTGCACAGTCTCAGCTGGCCAACAGCATCCCTCTGGAGGTCCCACTGCCCGGCTGATGGATGGTGACCTGAGGGATTGTTCCATGAACTCAGCCTGTCCTGCCTCGTTACTGTCTGACTTCTCCAGTAACCATTTTTATTACTTTTCTGGTTTTTCTTTTCAGCCAAGGTAGAGAAATCACGTAACTTTTTATATCAGATGGACTGGGATGTTGCTATACAAAAGGCTTTGAGAGTTTGTGTCCTTGGTTGCTGCTCTGAGGCGTGTGGAGGTGCTGGTGCAGACTGGTATTTCCTTAGCAGCAAACCGCTCTGTCCTCCGGGAGCCTGGACTGGCCTGAAATGCTGGGGCTGCTCTGATGTGCAGCTCCAAATGTATCTCATTATATCCCAACAGAGAATGAGATGCCATCGTCTTACATGTAGTAAATCACTTTAGATCAGCACAGTTTAAAGCCAGATTGCAGTGTTCTCATTTTATTGGAAGTACCACCCCCTTTTAAACCAGTATCACCATTTCAGCCACATCATTCAAGCAGTAAAGTGCATCAGCTCCACCCAGTCGGGACCTCCCATCCCTGTGTGCTGAAGTAGCCTGTACTGGCTGCTATATAGCAGGTAATTCCCAGAACCTTCTTTCCCCCAAAGATTTAAATTCACATTCTCCCTGCAGCTGTGAGCGGTGCGAGCCCCCTGCCCCCCCACCCCCCCCGCAGCCTGTGAGCTGCCATCCCCGACTGTCTGTCCCAGATGCAGTAACTACAACGTGGGTGGCTGCTGCTTCTTGCACCAGAGAGCTGATTTAAATCATCGTGGACTCACATGTGAGTCTATTTATTTTAACGCTGTGAAGCTTGTTCATTCTCTAGACAGTATGTAAGGGCTAAGGGCCAAAATCGGCGCTGATGTATAGCTTTCACCATCAGATTTATAATTTAGTGCAAGGGGGCTGGAGAAGTGTAAGTCAGGGCAGAAGACTGTGAATAAACTGCACCATGCTCCCATCCACGCTGCATTTAATTTACAAGATAGATTAAAATTTGACCTCGTTTTGTTTGGTTTGTCTGCAAGATTTAGTCTTTGTTTCATGTTTTTGCTCCTGGGGCCCATGTGGCCAAAGGGGGAGATTCATAAGAGGAGCAGAGCCCGCAGTTTCTGTCCTTTTGTTGAAAGATATGACGATGTTAAATGGAAATTAAACTGTTTTCTCAGCACAGCCAGATCAAAGTCGAACTGAAGGAGATTCCAGCTCTTCTCATTGATTTCAGCTTTGCTCCCCTGAGACCAGCAGTTCAGGAAGGCCACATGTGCAAGAAACTGGTGCATCAGACCAGAATTTCTAGAGCCAGTGTTTTTCTTGGAGCTGGGTCCCGCAGGACACCCTCTCTGCTCAACTTGTGCTCAGGTCCATCACCACCTTCCCAGGGAAGCTGAGCCCATTATGCTGTGGGTGCGTTGCTACAGATGCAGCCGTGCCTCTGGCTGCAAACACCCTTTAAACGCAGGGGGAGCTGGGGCTCCTCACACCCCGCGCCAGCTACACGCACGTAAATCATTCATGCTGTCGCAGCAGTTAGCTGCCGTAACCCAGAATAGGAGCTCAAAGTGGGACAGCTCTCCTCTAGGTTTTCTGATTAGTTATTCACCAAGGATGTGCCCCAGTTCCCTGTCACCGCCTGGTCACACCATGACCCTCCAGTCTTGTGTCTGCAGCAGCCAGAGTCAGGTTTTCCTGATGCAGGGCAGAGTTAAGGTTATTCATTGGCCTTTCTCCTCTCCAGCCACTATCTCCGATGCTTAGGAGATCCAGGAAGGCTGGGACCTCTTTGTGCTCTAGCATTCCTTTGAGGGCACAGCTGCCACCGACATGCAGACAGGATGGCATGCAGCCCTGTTGGGGGGCACACAGATGCTCCCAGAGCTCAGGGTAAAGCTGGTTGGGTCATTTCAATGGCCTGGGACTTTTTTTAGCATGAACCAAACCAAGCAGCACAAAGCTGACCAAAGGGCAGCAAGGTGTAAGCTAGAGCAGCCCCAAGATGACCCCCAGCCTGTGCCCCTGGGCAGTCCCGGTCCCCTGGGACTCCCGCTGGGCAACGCTGCACCCACAACCATATTCTGAAGGGCATTAATTCTCCTCTTCCCACACCTATTATTTTTTTTTTTCAGACTTGGGACAAAACTCATAGTTCAAAACAAGCTTTTAAATCTGGCTGTGGTGGCTGGTGAAACATGCTTTTAAGTATTTACTACATCGGAGAGCTCTATGTGAAGGATGCTCTAACTAGCCTTACCACTAGTTAAAAAGCTTCCAGGTGCAGGAACAAATTCACACACATACAAAATCAGTTTTCAGATACAGTAGGGAACCCATTAAGCTTTATGTAGTTATGCAAGTTGATACAAATGCCTTATTAATTAGAAAATCAATCATGCTGTCCAACTGATTGATGTTAATCCTACACCGAAAGGGGGAACAATAGTATAATCAAGACTAGATCATTTCTTCCCATTACAGGGAAGGGGACAAGACTGCATTTCAAAGTGGTTCTGCTGTAATGAGCTGCAAGGATATACGCCATGTGGTAAGGGCTTTTTTAAGATGTGGCACATTATTTTGATCAATAATACTCAAATTCTAAGGAATTTTCATATGAAGATATGAAGATTAAAGGAAATTATAATATGATCAGAGGCGATCGCAGAGGAGGAGAGCTGTAATTATCCAAGGGGCAGCTGTAATAAATAGGAAAGAGCCCAAACCCTGTGAAATCAGAGGACAGCAAGAATACACTAAGGGTGCTGAAAGTGTTTCATGGCATCCAGCTAATGCCTCAAAACCATAAAAAAATCTATTTTTTAAAAAATTAATAACAGCCCAAAAGCCTAATGCTAGGCAATCATAGAACGATAATTAAAGGACCCAGCTGATTCTTCACCTGTTCCACATTATTCAGTCAGCCCTGCCAGCTTGAGGACTGGTAGCAAATAGCCCCAGCAGCTGTATCCATGCCATACCAAAGCAGCGTGGCTGGCCAAAACCTTTTGAAAAATACATGCAAGAATCATGCTAAATGACTGGAAGATGACTGCAATACTATCCTTTCAACATGAGTCAGGCTTTGCAAGAAGAAAATAGCTCATTACCATGCAAACGCATGTTGTCTTGGTTCCAGGCTAATTATTGTATAGCATTTCCTATATAACATGAGACAAAGCCTCAAGGCTTGTAAGCCAAGTAAAATGCAAATTACATCATTGACACAGCTGAAGGCTCTATGCAACTTTAATCAAGGGAGGGGGTGCGATGTATTTGTGAGACAAATGAGAAGGGTAGTTATATCAGAAAGACAGAGCTCTCTCATACACAACCTGGCTAACAGGATAGAACATGGATAAGAAAATGTTCACCTTGATCACCAAAGTCTAAGGATATTCACACTTGCAAAAACCAACATAATCATTCTGTACCAATGGTATTTAGTGTTTCTGTAATAGTTAATGGAAATACTCCACACTTCAGTGGCAGTTCCCCTTTCTTTCCCGTTATCACTGTTTGTTGTATAGGAGCACACTGAAAATTCAACAACGACCCAGGCCTTCTAGGCTAGAAACACTCGTAAAGGTAATTCCTGCCCTGAAGAATGAACACTTTAAAGAGACATGATGGACTATAGGCTGGTATACACTAATAGCCAAGGCCAGGAGTTATTAGATCAAGGGCCCATGTTAACACTAAGTGCTGGTCTCCAAAGCAGGGGGTTCCAGCCCATGGCCAGTAAGTGGACCCACCTCTGGGCTGCCCAGAACTACCTGCAGAGCTCCTGACCTGCTGTGCCATCTGGGCTGCTGGACTTCGATGATGGATGACCTGTCTGCCTAGAGACACCAGCATCCCTCCAAAACATGTGAAGGAGGTTGGCTGTGAAAATGTCACTGTCTCAGTGTGAGGAACAGGAGATAAGGAGAAGAGGTGTGAGGTGAACCACTGAAAGAGAAGAACTGAAAATTAAGACCGTACAGTAAGGCTTCTGGCTGATGCAAATCTGAGTGATTCATAATCAGAAAGCCAGCTGATTTGGGGGAAAAGGCACTGCAAATGCCTGATACATAAAACAGGAAACTGGCTCATCAAGCAGTTGTTACTGTTCCACAGCAAGCCCTGGTGAGTCCTCTGAGAGAGCTTTGCAAAGGCCCCAGGAGCCACACAAGTTTTGTCACGGTTCCTGCCGGCTGCTACGGTCTTGCCTCATTTCATTTAAATGTGAGTAGGCACTCCACGTGTCCTGCGATCAAACAGGGAATGGATCTCCATGCTGTTTCATGTACTATGCACACTGCAGCTGAGACATTTCGAGTTTCATAACTCAAGAATTCAGAAATAGATATAAATTTACACGTTCCACCACAAACAGATGGTGTCTTTGGCTGGCTTTCTCAGCATTCCTCGAAGGTAGCACTGGGTTGCAGAAGTCAATCTTTCTACAACAATCTCTGCTTGCAGTGGTTTTTGGGTTTGTTTTGTTTTCCCATTCACATTGCATACTGTCAGGGACTCAATGAACATGGACAGACTCACCAACCTATTTCCCATGCCAGGAGATGTGATAATGGTTAGAGATGGCCACAAAACAAAGTTCCCATTCTCACTTCTCCATGGCACCCAGCAGGAATGCTGTGAGCAAAGAAGATACCAACCCGTATCCAGCGTTTATGGCTAACACGAAGCTCTCAGGATGAGGAATTGGGAGATTTCTCCAAAATCATTTCTTTCCGCAGACCTAGGGAAAAACTGTCTGAGGAAAAACAGCTGCTACCCCTGTGGACGCTGAGGACGTGACTGTGATACAGGAATATTTGGGCAGGTTGCATGGTGGCCTTCTCTGTCCGCAGCAGTTGTTGGCTGCGAGTATGTATTACCGCTGGATGGGGACAGCTCAGGGAAATGGTCCTCTCAGCAGAGCACATTTAGGTGCAATTCCAGCAAAAAAGTTCATTCACAAGGAAATGGTATCTGGTAACATGCCCATGGGGAGAACTTGCAGCAGTTTCCCATCTCGAGCACAGCTGCTCCAAGGGCTGGGGACAGCTCGACTGCTTGCTGTGAGCCTGCTCGTCAGCCTTCACAAACAACTGCCGCTTCCTCGTGCCTTCCGCAGCCAAAAAACTATTGCACACAAGAGAAAAAACACTGAAGCTCACAAAGAAGGAGTATGCCCAGGGGCTGGGTGGGTCAGGGGGTGCCCCACACTGAGGCACTGATCTCAGACCCCAGGTCAGCTTTGTGCCACCAGTGCCACCGATGCTTCCCAAGAAACTCATCCTGATTAAAAAAACATGTCTCTGCATCTCTTCTGATTCCCTTCATGTGCCCTTGCTGTTTATCCTGAGTGGGATAAGCCAAAGCACAGATGCCACGGAGTGGCTGGGACCACTGCAAGCTTTTGGGAGACAGAGCTGGCTGAGCTGCCGAGGCTGGTTACGTAAAGGGAGTACGTGTCATTTGGACCACCCAGAGAAAACGCTTCCCAATGGTGAGAAACTCAAGTGAGTATTACAACTGTGGATTCCTTCAGCTTTTGAGCTGATGCTGAATTTACTAGGGAGGAGATGAAGGACAGATGGCAAGAAACAAGAACGACCTAGCAACAAACGCGCCGGGAGAAGCAGCTCTGATTATTTCTCAGCCAATCACTCAGAAAGCAAAGATATGCAGCTCTTCAAGCAGCCTGTTTAACACTGGCACCACACAGTAAAGGGAAGCTTGCCAGCATATTTCATTAAAATACCTTTCCATCAGCTAATCATTCTCTGTGGTTTAATAGCACTTCCCCTCCAAGATTTCCAAGCAAACCCATAAATGTCAGCTCAACCTTGGGAGACAAGTATTCTTAGAGCTATTTTATATGTGGGGAAGTGGAGAGACAGAGAGATATTCCCCCAAAGTCCTGTATTATTGCCCCAGCCCTCCACGACAGCAAGTCTTTATGCACAAAGCCAGATAACCAAGTGGCTGTTTGCGTAATGATGGCCTGAGCTAGTGGCTGAGCCAGGAATCAAATCCAGGACTGGTGACTCTTATTCACTGCTTTTCCCCTTCTAAAAAATCTTTCCACAGACACTGTGGATGAGAAGTTATATGCCAAATTCCAGGAATAAGTAAATTGGAAACAAATGCACTGTGTGACCTAGTAAAGTGTGTTTACAAGAGGACTACTGCTACCATTGCTGTAACACCATCTGATGCATGAAGACACCTGAAATCAGATGAGCAGCACCTTGGTTCCCTTTTCCCCCCACTGATGCCTTGTGCAGCTCGAAGGTTGCTTCCTCGAATGGGTCAGTTGGCTTCTGAATAGCAACATCAAAGATTTTTTTTTTTTTCAAGTCAAAAGAATAGTAATTTTCCTTGATTTTTGTCTATGATCCCGCCAAGGAAATTTCCCAGTAACCAGGAGTTTTCCTAAAGGTGAAACAAGTACCCGTGTTACCCATGCATCATGTTTCATTTAGTCTAAATGACTCAAGAACAGACAGAAAAGCAGAGCTATGAATCTGCTTGAGAACAGAGAAACCTTTGCTGTCTGGTCCAAACAGAAATTGCTCACACTAAGTACTGTTGCTGGTATCACCTTTAAAAGGAATATGTCAAGGATTTCTCTGGTACTGTGCATGTGCCACCCTTTCTTTTCGCTAAGTTGTGACCTTATAACAGGTCACTTCATTACAGTGGGCCACACTCTGATCTTCTTAAGGACTGAAGGCTCTGGAGGTCCCTAAGTGCACATGGAAACAGATGACAGTAATAAAAACAATAATAATAACGACATTATGTTGAGGACCAAAATCTGGATGCTAGAGGGTAATGGTATGAAGTATATGCCGACTTTTCAAAAGCAGCTTTCAAGGTATGCAAAGCTACAGAGTGCAGGGACAAGCAATTCGTTCACAGAAATACTCCAGTCACCATGGAAAAAACTCCTATGTTTATTCCAGGAACTTGGAGCCTTTGTTCTCACATACTACTACTGCAAAATAGCCCTAAGCCTCGCTGATGGCAGTGGAAACACCCTCTCACATGGGAACAGAGACGTGTTTGCTAAGGAGCAAGAACCCAGCTCAGGGAGAAGGTGCTCTCCTGATGCAGAGTTAATCCAGCCGAGAAGCTGGGCAGCACAGGGGCCTGGAAAAGTGCCACCATCTTAAAGACTTTTCAAGGCAGGTGTTGTGGGGAGTCCAGCAGTTTGGGTTCATACCTGCCACTGACATAAGCTCCCAATGCCATCCCATAGGACCCAAAAGAGCCTGCGTGCTCTGAGCCCGAAGCATTTCACAATTACATTATCTGGTGTTTCCGTCCAGCCTCTCTGGAGACACTGATGTCCATCTTCCACCCTCGGAAGCAGATAAGTAGGAAACCACACATATTTCTGGTAAAGCTGGATGTAATCCCATATCAGAGAAAGCTTCTGATGTTTTAATATTTAGCTTCTTTTTTCCCCCCTGACTTTAAAAAAACCCTGAAGCCACAAATGTATAGAGATGTTTTCACTAAAAGGGAATTCCTTCTTGAGGAGCTGCCTCAGTTTGAAAAAGGGAGGCCAGAGGGGATCCCAAGGCCACTGGAAGAAGCTTAATGATATCATTAAGCTGCTACAAGGTGCCCTGTCTTTGCCTAATAGCAACATGCCTGGAACAAAGTGTCCCCAAGGTCATGCTTTCAGGAGGCTGTGAGCCAGGTTTTGAGGGCACCAGGTGAAAATGTTGTGGGTACACGGGTTAAGGAACGGTTTCTGTGTATCCTTGATGTGATGGGGCTGCAGCCTGAAGAGATAAGAGGAGCCAGAACAGCACAGAGCATCTTATCTGGTCAAGGTCAAGCTGGCTGGAGAGGACACAGTCAATGTCAGCACGGTATCCTGTGTGTGCAGTGCCTGGTGACATGCACAAAGATCATTTTTTATCAGTACCGATGTCCAACCCCTCTTTTAATCTGTCGCTCGACCTGGCTGGCAGCCCATGGCAGGGAGTTCCCCAGCCTGACTGCCCCTCTCGCTGCCTGCACTCCTTTTTTCCCAACCAGATGGAGAAAGGAGAGGAAATGATAATATGTTTTTCCTTCTATCGAGACTAACGACCAGAGGAAGCAACACCTTTTAAATTAGCTGTCATTTGCAAAGCAGTCACAGGATTCCCAGCAGAGCGGCTCTCCGCCCCAGGTCTCCTCCAGCATTACAAGTACGATCAAGGCCACCCGGATGCCTGACGCAATGTGATGCACAGATGTTGATAAATTCTCCCATGTGAAAAAAATATTAAGTCACTACAAACAAAACAGGCTCATAAACAGAGCTTAGGAAACTACGATAAATCAAGTCAGTTAGGTGGCCGGGTTGGTACGAGCCACTGTCTCAGCTAATGCAGATTGAGAGTTCAACGCACGCTGCGCAGATCAGCATTTTAAACACATACCGTTTACTGGCCTTAATGAATACTAAAAGCCCAATAAGCAGGAGCCAGAGACACTCAGACACGGCTTCATACAGATGTCAGTGGTGTTGCCTTTCATTTTGTTTGCTAACGAGTTATCAATAGCGGTAATTTGCTGCTGATAATGCTGCAGATTATAAAGGAGAAAAATTAACAAGTTCTGTTAAATGAGGAAATGAGTTCTACACCCCACTTCATCCCAGTGTGTGAGCTGATGCCAGGCAGGGCTGCAGGCAGTGAAGGAGTCAGGGTCCCTGGTTGTGGCAGAGCTGTGGTGGTGGTCACCACAGCCGATCACCACTGGGATGCTTGGCCGCAACCCCAGGCACCGCTGCTCCCACCAGCAGGGAGAGGAATGATGGACCAGCTGCTCTTAGCACACCTCCAAGTACTGCCAAAGGGGACAGAAGGAAGAGAAAAGAGCAAAACAACATACTCTTGGCATAATAAAGCCACAGGCCGAGTTCACCCTGCCACAGTGTTAGGTGGGACTCCTCGTCACAGGCTACATCCTCATAACTAGACTTTGCAGAGAGCTGAGAGTGGGATTTAAGCTGCGGAGTCTGGTAACCCTGAGCTCTGGTCCTGACCCAACCGCTGCCTTCCCCAGGTCTTGACTGACTTCTCGCTTGCACTGTTGTAAATCCTGAACCTCATCCTCAGCCATTTGTGGGAATACACATACATTAATAGAGGCACAGACCTGCCCAGCTCACTGTGAGAATTGATTTCCTACTGTTTGTAAAGAGCTTCGAGGGGGAAACCCCAAGCACAGGGAAAATATTATTATTTTTACACTTTGCAGTTAATGGATGGCATTTTTGATGTTAAATAGATAAATGCAGAGAGCAAAACAATCCCAGAGAGTGGCTCCTAGCCAAGGAAGGAAAGCGTTGGGAGGGCAGCGGTGGCCTTTGCCTGGGCTGGGCAGGGAGGGGATGGCTGGGGACGAGACAGGGCCTGAAGGTTGGTGCCTTCAGCAGCAATTTCCTGACACCCAGGCTCACGTGCACCATGATTTTTAGCAAATCTGCATCCATTCACCCATCTCTGAGCTGGATGCTGTAAAACATACTGTATTTTGTAGGTCAAATGAAGTTCAGTCATTTGCTAAGCACCTTGAACTCCTGGGATAAAAGCAGCATTGATCAATTCCTGAAGTCCTGGCTCAGACCTACACTCAGTGCCGAGCTGGGCAAACCTCCAGCTGCACACAAAGTCAATAGGGTGCTGCCTGAAGAAAAACCTCAGGACTGGGGGCTGGTGAAATAAAATATTATCATTATGGTTGCTATCGTTAATGAGAGTCCAACCCTTTCAGCCTCCCAGATAAGAGGCGGTAAGTAAGTGTGTAGTGTTAGCGCTGATGTTTGTGCAATGTGATAGATAAGCCATGTGTCCATGAACTAGCGTCTGTCGGGCACTGCAGTGTACAGCAAACACTGCTGCAATGGTCACTGAGGGGATGCACGGGACGTGCTGAAGAGGTCTTGCACTAAATTGGTCACTTGGAGTACCCTGAGCCCCCAAGATTTAGTATTTTATTCATTTAGATGTATGCAACCGGGCAGAGGACAGTGTGGCTTTTATTTATCCCAGTGTTAGTGCCCTCATCTGTGGATGCAGGGTTCATCCACTTCTTGGAGAAGCAGGAAAAACATAATTGAATTGTCCTGTTTTCCAGTTATTTTCTTCTATAAAAGGCAGTCACACTGATCCACTTTTTCTCCACTAAAAGTGAATGGGCATCCCTGGCTCGCAGCTGGAAAAGCCTGAGGAAAAATAGGATCAGTGTGTCTTGCAGTTTGCAACTGATGGTCTTCAAGTCCAGCTCCTGGCTGTGACACTGGCCGAAGGCTCCTTGGCACCAGAATGGCTCATACTTCTTCGGAGACCCAGAGGGATGATCGCTGTGGCACAGAGAAAAAAGGAAAATACAGTTCCAGAGGTCCTCTGGCAGGGGGAAGAGCAGGTTGCGGGACGTTTTCCAGCCTGCCCATGCTGGCTGCCAAGCGCAGTCCATGGCTCTTCGCCTAGCCAGCCCGTGAGCTGCTCTTTGCCCATTTCCCTGCTTTGTTCCTCATTTCCTTCCAGCAGGATGAGCTACATCTTGGGGCGGTCGATGGAGAGGCTCCCATGGCTTTGCTGGAGCTGGGGCCAACGCTGCTTGCCACCTTCTGCTGGCAAACTGTGTCCAGATTGTGGCTGAAACACTGGGAGGAAAAACAAAAAAGCAATCTTTCCATGCATGTCTGGGTTTCACCTTCGGCTGTCTTCTTTTACAGTTTTTAATTTAGGCTAATTAACGTGTTAGTTGTTATAACTGTGGATTTATAGGTGCAGGTGCCATTAGCGAAGCCCTGACGTTATGGACTTCACGGAGGACTACAGCTGTCTGCACGTCTGCCACCACGGGCGAGTTACAGGATAGAGGGAGTCTGAATCATAACCGACAGGCTCCCTGGTACTAATTTAATTGTAAAATCTTTGATTTTCCCTTCTCCATTTGCTGTTTGTGGTGCTTATGGAAATTAATTTTAAAGTATTGTGCAATTAAAAAAAAAATTAATGGTTTCCTTCCTCTGGAATTGAGAGCTTCCTTCTGAGCAGGAGGGAGGAGTTTGCGAACATGTCTTTCCCTTTTAGGGGGCTGAATAGAGGCTTCTATCCTCTCATGTTTTAATTAATTTTTCTATAGTTGCTTCATTAATTGATATTTATGTATTGCTTGTTGTGCACAAATTCTGGGAACAGCGTGTAAGAGGATGTTCTCATTACAGCTCTACAAGTGCTTGGCCAATACTGGAATATTAATAACTGGAGTTGCATGGAAAAGGAGTTCGTTTCCCTTTCTCTGAGGTTTCTGTCCCATCTGGTGCCTTCAGGGAATAAAGAGTTGCTTCAAGAAAGGCATTTTTTTGTGTGCTGCAAGAATACTAAGTCTATGGAGGTAAACACCAAATCGATGGGGATGCAGCTGAAGCACAGCCTGTGTAGCACGGAGTTTTGTATTTCCTACAAAACTAAATATGGCCAGAAAGCATCGTCTTGTGTGCACCCTTCCCCGTCCTGCTGGCTAGTGGTCCAGCCTCTGGGCAGCTTCCCATGGGGAAGAGCAGACAAGGACGCAGGCAAGGCACTTCTGAAGGGTAATGTCTGCTCCCGTTTAGCACTTGCGTGCCCACTGGATGGTCGTTCTGCTGCAGAAATCCCTGAGGAAGAGGGGACTGCTTTGGTCACCACATGTTAAAACCTCACCCCCTCTGAAATCTGCTGAGATCGTGCTTCAGCCTAGCATGCCTTCCACCCACAGAGGCTAATCTAACCTTACCAAAAGTAATTTTCCCTGTTTAAAAAGAAAAATAAAAAGCTGGGGATTTACAGGAGCTGTTGTGCTGGGTCTCTGGGATCATGGCTGCAGTTTAGCAAAGCATCCCCCCATGCTCACACATGCCCCTGCCCAGATGCTGAAGCCCGTGCTCCTTGGTGGCTACATGCTCCGCAAGCCAGTGCCCCGGATCGGGGTGGGACCGCAGGACAGCCTGCCCACGGGACCCCAGCTCATGCTGAAATCACCCAGCACAGCGGATGTTCCATATGGCTGAAAATCAAGGTCTGATGTACTTGCCAATGCCCACCAGCTGTTCCTAGGTTGGCATTTCTCTGTTGGCTCATGGCGAAAAAAATCTCCCCCACAGAGCAATCAGCCGGTGTCCTCTGAAGGCATGCAGCCTGCTCAAGAGTGGTGAGTTATGATCTGCCCATGGAGCTATTGTTATTTGAGATTTTATTAATCATTTACTACATTTTATGAGGTTAGTCACCTGCATCGTCTCTGTGCTGACACAATAATTTACCACTACAAGGATGAAAAATAAAATAAAAGATCATTTACTGGCAGCTCACAATGCTCTTACCAGGTTACAAAGGCAGCTGGTGGAGAGAGATTTCTGCTGGGGAATCAAAATAAAACGAAAAGGGATGATGATGCACAGCCAAAAGGGTATCACTGGCGATCAGTTTTATACTGAAGCATGTGATGATCAATTATTCAGAAACATGGCATTGAACTATCTCTCCCAATGGGTTTATAAACCTCTCACTAGCTTAGCTCTGGTAACAGTTATCCAGAGATATGTAATGGTATCACTGGAGGCCACAAGAGGACACTGATATTAGGCATATAATGTAGATAAGAAGGATGTTAGAAAGCACAGAACTAGCTCATCTCCTGCTGTAAATGTCTATTACTCCATCAAGGTCAGTGGTGTCTCCACCAGCTCTCACCACGTGTGGATTGGACCCACAAGCTGTCACACAGGGCTCAGAAAGGAGAGAGCCTCACCAGACACGGCCAGCCTGGGTGCAGTCCATGATGCTCCCTTTCAAGTCAGGAGCAACAAACAGGGCTAAGCTACAGACACACAGCAACCTTTCTCACAGCTTGGCTTCTCATAGCAGGACACTCGGGGAAACACGCGTGGGCAGGACGTGGACACAGCTGGCTGTGGTGGGCAAGCAGGGTGCTGCGCCGTGCACCCAGGGGAGTGGAGCTGGGAAGGAAGCTCGTGTCTCCTTAAAAGCATTTTTCAAAATAATTGATAAATTATTTATCAGCTATAAATGCCTAGGATAAATCTGTCGGTACTCAGCAGCACAGTTAGTTTTGACAACCGAAAATTTACAGATGCTGGTAGACCACTGTTAAGGGTATTACTCAGTTAGTCTTCTAATATAATAGTCATGAGAATAACAAACAATCCCTCCAACCTCTCCCTGTTCAGGAGGTTGCCTACTCCTGGCTCCCCACAATTTGCTCTAGCTTCTCCAGCAATGCATGGCGCTGAGCCCTGCCGTTGCTTGCTGCTCTGGGTATCTCCCAGATGATGGACAACTTATTTCCAGACTTACTCCCAGGGCTCGTCCTGTGAAGGGGCCAGAGCAGCTTGTCTGCTGGCTGTGCAGGAGATGCCTGTCCTGCCCGTGGGCGGGCAGTAAGGCTGGGTGTTGAAGAGACAGAAACGTGCTAAAACAGACAAGCAGCCCTTCCCCCACTTGAAGCACTGATCTAACAAATATGCAAAAGTCACGTATTTTGCAAGAGTAGAGCCTTCCCAGCAATAATTAGCTTCTAAACATTCCCCTGTCCTGTATAATAAATGAGCAGCATAGTAAATGTTATGAGAATAATTCATTATTCATCACGAGTAACAAATGAAGGGAATAATTTACCATCCACTAATTTCTAAAAGTTCCCACTTCTTATTTAATCACGTAGGGACGCTGAGTGACGAGGACGAGGTCTGTGTTCAGTCATGCAAACCCCACGTCTGCTGCTGCTGGGTGGGTGCTGTGGTCTTGGGGCCAGCACGCTGCTGCTGTTTGCTGGTGACACTGTGACACAACCTGTGCAGATATCACCTTTTGCATGCATAAGGATGGTGGTGCATCTCTGATGGGCTTTCCACCCCCACACTCTTTCCCGAGCCCATCTGTCTCCACGCAGGACTCACACCTGCAGGTCACATTCCTGAGCCCCTGCGAAGCCTCCGGAATGCTGCTGTGCTTCAACTGTGACAAAGAGCCCCGAGGTGCCAAAACGGCAATTAAAGGCATGGTCACACAGGGAAAAAGGAAGAATATTTTTTTGGCCTCATCAGCTTTGTGGCACACGCAACATTTGCTCTACCCATCTGGTTGGGCAGGGGGATGCAATTCTCCCACAACATTCAGCATCAGCAGCCTGAATCCAGCCCCACTCCCTGCCACTGCTATCTTCAAGGATTTCCCCTCTTTACGAGGAACTCTCCTTTTCCTATTTCCCAATATCAGATTTTTTTTTCCTTGTCCACACTGAATCTATTCAGGTGTTGCCCATGTCCTTCAGAGTGCTGGACCACTCCTCCGTGGGGTTTAACCCTTTGCCAAAGCCCCTCTCTTCCCTTTCTCCTGGAGATCTCAGAGCCCCCCCTAGCCCCTTTCCTTGGGAGCTTAACACTGCTGCTGTGTGGGGGTAGCATTTGTGGACTCATTTCTGTTATCTCTGCATATTATTATTTGTTTATTGCTCTTCCTTCTCTTGTGTTGCCCCAGTGCTCCAGATGACAGACAGCGCATAAATCACTGTAATGGAGCACAGCGACCAGAGATGAACGTATACAAATTGTGTGTGTCTATGGGTGTGTGCTGGCAGATAAGGAGCGTTGGTGGATTCTTTTGATGCCTTTCACGGCCAGTGGTCACATTGCAGAGAGGGTGCAAGGAAGTTGTTCTCCCAGCCCAGGCATCTCCTGCATCCCTGACCACTAAGGAGGACTGAGAAAATACCCTTGAGAAATGGGTCCCCAAAAAAATCCCTCTGTATGCCACGCTTGGCAGCTGCCCTGGGACACCAGCAACCCCTGCAGGCTACTTTCACATGTGATTTGTTTAAAAAAAACCCAAATAAGCATCGGCAGTGGAGAGACCTGAATATAAAAACTAAAATTCTGCATTATGATTTTAGGAAGTTATTATTTTTTATTCTAACCTTTCACCTATATTATTGCTCCTGGATGTGATTAAGCACCAAAACACAAAGGGTAGTTAAAGCATCTGCCTGTTACACAGCAACTGCCCTCATGTGAATTGAGCTTGGTGATTATGTTTGATGTTTTCCAATGATTTCAGCTCCAAGTTTTGCTAAACTTGCATTTTTTGAGGCTATTTCTGAGTAAAGGCTTCCATAGGATAATCAAGATAATGCCGGCAAACTGACTTATGACCTCCAATATCTCAAAATATTCACAGACCTGCTGACTAACCGGGTACATTCTGGCTCTGTGGACTTTCCATCCCTGAATGGAGTGGTTAGTGATCAAGAGAAGATTTATATTTAAATCAGTGCGAGCTAATGGATCTCTGGTGTGTGCCGACAGTGGCCTCAGAAGAATTCACCACAGTGCTGTGATGAGGAGCATTTGACACCCCGCTGGCTGCCAGTCTCCATAAAACCTCCTCACCACAGCAAGGTCTGGACTTCTCTCACCCACCCAGCTCCCAGGGGTAGGAACACCAAAATCATACAACATCTACAGGCTAATAACATTTAACTAGGGAGCTAAGGTGATCAGACCCCCAGAAAAAGTCTAGAAGACACTTTCTGAAGACAAGTGAGACAAGAAGAGCCACACCAAGCATTGCAGCTACCCACCAGCCTTTCTGGCTGCTCTTTTGCTCGGGGCAGCACAGAGGGATGTCTCAGTCTCATCATTTCTACCTGTACCTTCTGGCTCCCAGAGGACTGCCAGGTTTTCACGCACATGAATGATTTTATGGCTAGATCCCACACAACATACCTACAAGAAGCCTGCAAAGAGCTTCCTTAGACACCTGCAGAGACCTGCAGTTCAGCAGGGTCCCTAAGATGTCCCATAAAATGGTGCATTTCTCATGAAGCCCTGATTTAGATGGGCTGCTTTAACAAGAATTAAAGCACTAATCTGAACACATACACGGTGGTGTGAGCTGTGGTTTGACCCTCCATGTATATGCTCTTCAGAGACAGAGAGATGACCCACCTAATCCTGGCTCATAGCGTTGACCTGCAGAGTGGGATGTTGGTGCAGGTTAAAAGAAAGTTTACTAAAATTGTGACCCTTTTTATTGGCATTGTACTATCTTCAGGCTTTATTGGTCAAGCTTTGAAGTCTAACCAGCTCCCTTGCAAGGAATTCATATTTGGCACGCTTGCATGAGACATAATGTGGTAACAGAGGTAGCTCTATATGTATGGTAATTTTTAGAGCTGAGTGACATTTTTCAAATGGATAAGTTCACTGAAAAATGCAGGAACCAACGGTATTTGTGAAAAAAATTAGAAAAGTGTACAAATGTTTCGTTTTGACATGTCAAAAGAAGCGGTTTGGAGATGCAGAGACATTTTGCTTCAACATCATCAAAACAAAATATTTTGACTTTTTGTTTTGAAACAAGCTTTGTTGTTTAAAAACTGACCTAAATCTTAGGAAAGGATTTTTTCCAGCATTATGTAATAAAAAAAAAAAAAGAACATCTCTTTTCTACTTGAGAAAAATGCTTGGTTTTACTCATTTTCCTCTTGTTTTTGGATTTGACAACCAAACTGAAAAATCCATATTCATCTACCTCTCTCCCGTTAACACTCATGCTGCATCTCCAGCTGCTAAAAGAAAACAACACCTGCATCCAGCAATGCATTGCTGCCGCTACTCAACAACCCTGCTTTCACTGTGCAAAAAGGGGGCTGCTAAGATGGAGTTTTGTCTGTGCACAAAAGTGCGGTGGCATCCCGGGTACGTGTGACCACAGGGACTCAGTGGCCCTAGCATGGGACATGGACACGCCTGCCCTCCCCATAGTCATGGCTGCCTTTGGCCCCGCTGCACCTGGGCTTGCCCCCTGCCAGGCGCTCTGCCCTTATCAGGGCTTTATTTCACCAAGCAGGTTAATGAATAACTCTGTGTTTCACCAGCGAAATGAACCCTCGCTAGTGTCTTATCTCCCGATCAACGCGCAGTGAGAGAGCAGAAGAACAAAGACGGATTTGTCCTGTCCTCTGTTACTCACCGCCTGAAATGGCTGATAGGGCTCAGCAATGCAGCCGCACCGCTTTTTAATGGCTGAATTATCTGCTTTCTGCTTCCCTTCCCACCCGTGAGTTTCGATTCCAAAAATAGCTTTAATCAAACAGTTGCTGCGGAGCTGGCTATGTTTATGGCCAGCTTGGTTTCTGCTCCAGCTCTGGTGCTCTCAGACAACTGGTTTGCTGGTGTTTCAGCTCACTGTTCTCCTCAGAGCACTTGCTGCAGAGCAGGGACTCTCTGGAACCATCGGGCGCTCTCTTGCATTCAGGACACTGTGGACAGCGAGCCCTGGTGCCCTGCACTGTGGAGTCAAAGGACCATGTGGACATCTCATGGTGGGGATGTTCTTCAGATGCTGCAACTCCCTGAGGTGCTCAAAGCCACCCAAGCCTTTGGGGTGTCCCCACATGCTGTGAAATCTGTTCACTAACAGCAGATGAGTTTGGGTGTTTAATATGCCCACAGACAGGATCATTCAAAGGCTGTGAGCTGCCTGCTATACTCACACCCCCACAACCGTGGTATCCGAGCGTCAATGGAAAAATCTCCTGTTGGATGCAGCAGAGCAGGATTTGAGCCCAGGCTTCACCAGCAGCTATTGACACACCCAGTCTTCAATCCCACTGCTTGCTGGGCCTTGGCCTCCTCATGTCATTTGAATAACAGCCCTTCTGGCCAGGGTCTATCTAGCCATTACAGCATTTTCATTTCTGATGGGGAAACGGCTGGACCCTGTTGCCACAGAAGCACATCCAGTACTTTTTCCCTTCCTCTCTGCATCCCTTTGGGAGTTTGCTGCAAGATTCAGGATTGTGAGGAATTCCTAATAAACAGCAACTTCCTATAGGGTGTTCTCGTGCCCTTTATGACACAAGAGCCCTCAGCCATCTATTTCTAGGCTCTGCAGGAGAAAAGGGATGCCTTAGTTACACCAGTGAGCAGGAAATCGAAATGCATTTCAGCGCCCTGCCCAGCACTGTGGTTAGCAACTTCTGGTTCATTCACAGTGCATCGCTAGTGCCATTTGCTGCTATTTCAGTTTATTCCCTTTTCATCCTTTCTGTTTACTCTAAAAACCCAGGGCGCAGATTGACGCTCGGTGGCTGGGATGGAGCAATGACATATCTGCAGCGCAGGGCTCGGTGGCCAGCTGCCGTGACTCAGAGCACGCATAGCTGCTTTAGAATAATCTTTCTCCAGGACATCACAATTCAAAAATCATTTCCAGTTCTATTATTATTCCCAGCCTAGGGCAATTGTACTGTGGTCTCTAGTGCAGCCAGCTCTGCTAGTCACTCCTGTTAAATATACTGAATTTTTATTCTGGTTTAGGGTTGACAAAAACTAAATTTGTGTGGCCAAATGTATAGGCAGCGATTTAATTCCCGTGAGGCCCTGTCTGCATTACTGAATCCCAGTCTTTTTCATGTGAAACAAAAATATACCAGTACTAAGGGTCTGAGTTTGGGTTTTCCGCTGTGGACACAGCAGTGAGGAATGAGTATTATGCAGGTTCCAGCAAGGGGAAAGGGAAATAGAAGATACGCACACAGCAGTGTCACTGCTGCTCGTAGCAAGTTGGGATGGGTTTGGAGAATGACATGCACTGGATAAATACCCCAGATTTTCAGAACTTTCCAAACCACACTGGAATGTCCTCTCAGCAGTAGATTTATGAACGTGTACTAAAAAGTTCTCCAAAGGTTTTATCTGTCCTTATTATTTGTTTTCCATGGCGGGGGGATGCTAACTAAGAGTGGGATGTTTTTGATTTGATTTGTGGGATTTTTCGCTTTCCCCTTCCCACATCAGTCTCAAGATCATCCACTTGTGGATTATCCATCAATTTTAAAAAGGAGGCTGAAAACATCAAACAACTCACTCTCTCCCAATACTCCTCCTGGTGCCAATCCATGATGCTGAGTCACCGACCCAGGTCTGGGTGTGCTGCGATGGGGTGAGCCCAGCGGCGCTGGGACAGGATGGGAGAGCAGGTGAGTGGGAGCAGGGCTTAGCCCATGGCATGGCCAAACCACTCTTGCAGCGCTATGTAGAGGAGGAAAACCTGGAAAAGTTGCTTTCAACACTTTAAGAACAGGCAGAAAACCACCTGCCATCACACCCTGGATATGACAGTGCTGATGTGTTTATTATAGCTACATTAATAATTATGATCAATAGTAGTAATGAGCAATAATAATTAATGACACAATCATCGTGACATTAAAAATTATTATTTTTTCTGAACTTTTTAGATTTTTACAAAGAATTTCAGTGCTAAGCCTCCTATTAGGCAAATCTGCATTCACATTTGGTGTTATAATAACAAGTAGAAGTAGGCATTGCCAGTAACCTGGTTCTGCGTTACCTCCCTTAAACATGAAGGTATGTATCATCACATATGGATCTATATGTATATAACCAATCATTTAAAATAAGTTTAATGCCCTGCGGTGGCATTTAATAAGTAAAACATAGTTAGGTAAAAAATATTGACTAGTTTTAAATGTGACTCTTTTACTGGCTTTTTGTTAAGAAGAATAAAGCACATGAGGTTCCTAGGAGAATTATGGCTCTGGAGGGAGTGAGCTATCTGAAATGTGAGTTTTCTGCCTTATCAGACCTCTTTTAAATGGCTTTTCTTCAAAATGACAAAGAGTTTTGGAATTTCCCCTCCAAATTCTCTGTCTGCACTTTTGGCACTTGCTATACCTATGCGGTTTCATCCCAGAAGGGTGCTGCAGACAAGTGTTGAATCTGCACAAATGTTTCCCAATCAAAACAGTCAAAGTGCTACTCTTTTTCCCTGGTTTTCTGATGTTTAGAAATAAACATTGGCAGTGCTTATTTAGGGCGTTTTGGAGCTTTTCTGAGCATGTCAGCAGCATACTCTCTCCCAAACTGCCAGAGCTTGCAATTTTGTTTTGTGACCAAAAAGTGCAGGCTTGGAAACACTATTGAAAAAAAGAGGAAAAAGAGGACACTGAAGCCCTACATGGAACAACTGCAGCAGCTGTATATTTAAGCCACCGCACCCCAGAGGTCCCTGGGGACAGCCGGGACAGAGCTGCCCCATGGCCCTTGGACAGCCCGTACCGGTGCTGGACGTGGCGCAGCATCACCCTGATCTCAGCCAGCAGACCCAGTGCTGTTTGACACGTGCCCTCAGCTCTCTCCCTGTTTCTGTTTCCAGTTTTCCCAAAACTCCAGTCGCTTCCTCACACATTTTATTGTCTCCTACTTCCCCTCACTGGAAGATATTTTTTCCACACTCCACCTAACCCTGTGTGTAAAAACTCCTTAATCTTCTTGCTCTTTGATGGCATGTTTTGCTCTCACCCAGTGAACAAATTCTAATATCTAAATTTCCAAAATTATTTTGTTTAATCATTCTCTCCCTCTTATCTTGCTTCTCTTGACTCCCTTTTTATATGCCTTGATTTTCTACTTTTAAGATGTATTGCAACATACAAATTGTTTCTATTTGTATCTGCATGTGAAGTCACTTGTGAGGTGTCTTGGGAAAATTCACTTTAAAAACTTAATATGAAAATAAACAACATCAGGGAAAGCTAAGCTGGATTGTTGTCAATACATTTTCCACTTCAGGAGGTTTTCTGTTTTGGTTTGGGTTTTTTTTCTTTCTTTCTTTCTTATCTGTGCATCATTTACGTTATTGCCTTTTTCTGGGAATCACTCCAATGGTGGGACTAAAGGGTCATAATTTGATGGAATACAAATGATGGTGATGCCGGAAAAAATGTGCACACACTGTTCCTTTTAGTTACTGCTACTGAGATAGCAGGATGCTGGAGAAAATGGATGACCTACTTTTATCCTCTGCATTAGAGATACATTTTACAAGATGGTAAGACTGGTTTGAAAATATCTGCAAAATCCCAAGTCTGTTCTCGGTTGTACCAGTATCAACCCCGTGACTTCCGTTTATACTGGTGTAAGTAAAATTGGAATTATGAAGTAAAGATAAGTGAAAAAGTACAAATATTTTTGTGTCTGCAGTGTAGCTCCACCCTGCTATTCTTGGGAAACTTCACTTCCAACTCTGCTATAAAACACCATTCAATCACCCTCAACTGCTTTTAATTATATTAGCGGTGTTATTGTAGCTGTTATCGACTAAGGATATGACTGAAGCAGTATTTATACAGAGAAATAATATCATTTCTTGGACCAGCTGATACACTGACAAGCTTTTTGGCATATGAGCCTGAAAAATGGTTTGTGTGCCTGAAAACATATCTGCTTTTTTTCCTGAACAGTTTGTTCTAATAAAAGGTATTACCTCTCCCTGTAGACTTCATCTCATTTAATTATACTAGCATTGAAAATAGGTGAAGCAAATTGCATAAGATAATTTGTTTTGTCCCCAAACCATGCTACTAGCTCCAACTGGGGCCTTCTGTTTCCAAACTGCTTGAAAACAGCTGGAACATCAGATTGCAATTATTACCATATACGTATTAACTCATTTTAATGAAAAATATCAGAAAAAGCATAAAGCATCAGGCTTTGGGTTTTGAAACAATCTTTGCCTTTGAGAGATAGGGCTGAGGCTCACAGGAGTTGTGTCTACTCGTACTTGTGCCGGGGCTGCCCTTGCTTGAGGCGTGCAGTGACCGCTGTTGGTGCCAGCGTTTGGTTGGGGTGGGTCTCGGGTCTGATCCAGTGTGGCAGCTTCTGTAGCTCTACCTTGCTGTATAATTATTTTCAAACTGACCCATTTGTCTGTCTGGAAGATACCCAAAGCAGAAGCCCCAAAACACTTGAACTCATTGTATTTCAGCTCAACACAAGCTAGAAGCATCCAAAATCTTTAGCCAAAATAATTTCTTACAAGGTTTCCAGCCAAATTTGCAGACTCAAGAGAGCCCATGAATCACAGATGAGCAGCCAGCCATTTGCTGCAAAACTTTGCTTCTAGTTACAAATGGGCATACATAATATAAGGAGTCATTAATTGGTCAAAAGTAACAGTGAGAATTCGATGTAATGAGATCAATTCTTAGATTCTTAGATACAATGATGAGAAATAAAAGTATTCAGTGCACGGGCAAAATGTAAGCCGCTTTGCTAGCAGAATGAAAACAACTTTTATTGTTTTCCTGTACCCTGACTACACAGTGTTTAACTTCACGTTTGACTTTAAACATTACCGAATGGCTTTGTTTTGATCACATGAACGGTGGCCTCCTCTTAACATTTATTCCTCAGGAGTAAGGATTTTATTTTAATGCAGAATTTGCAGACTGAAAGGATTAATCTTTTGTATGCCTTCTTCCTTGGAGACTTTTTTTTTTTTAGAAGGAATATATTTGTTTCAGAGCTTTCTGATTACATCTTTTGGTATAAGTGCTGGCTCCCTCTCCCCCCTTCTTCCCAACTTGTTTACTCAGGGAATAAAAACTTGACTTTGACTTTAAGGTCTTTGGTGTTTCAGACTGTACAGTCAGCAGAGAGTAAGGGCAAAAATCAATGTGAACCATATTAGACAAGTAGAAGAGTAACACATAAGTGCTGGGAAGTCAACCTGGAAATGGAAACAAGTGAGGTAATTCTTAAAGGAGAGCACATCCCTCCGATGCATCTCTTGTACTTAAAACCCCACATCCCACCCTCTCCTTTCTGTACCCTTTTCTTTCCCAGCTGTCTAACACATCCTTGGGGCCATAAGATGGGGATGCAGCACAGCCCTCTCAAGGAACCTGCTTCAGCCATGTGGGAGTTGAAGCCAGGGGACAAAGCCACGGCCCATATTCACCTCCCAATAGCTCTGCCTCTGCATCTATGACTATGGATATTACCAGGGTCTGTTAGCATCTCTAATAAAAAAATATGTCAAAAGAATCAACAAGGCAGGCAAGAAAGGACAGCAGATAAGAGACATGACACTGTTAATGAGGATGTCAGTGATGGAAAGATTGCATTTGTCACCAGTGGACTCACAAGTACCCTGTCTGTACTGTGTTTTGGGAGAAACTCTGCTGTTTCCTTGCCATTTCTCAATTTATGGAGTGAAATCCTAGCTGAGCTGCCTCGGCATACTGTTGGGACATCGAGGTCAGGGAGGCAAAGTCAGACTTCATCTACCAGACGTGCCTTTCCAGGAAGCCGTACGGATCATTGTCATTTAAATGCAAATCATGCTTGGTTCAATATATTTAAATACCAGTGAAATGTCTTCAGCAATAATAGCAGACTCTTAATACATATGTGTATGAAATTCTTAATTAATTAGGTGGTGTTAGAGTACCAGTTGTGTTCTCAAAACAGCTCAAAAGTACTCTTTTAAAGGGAATTAATATTTAATAGGAAAAAAATGCCATAGCTTCCCAAAGTCTTAATTAGATGATATACCTTTATGGCTTTTACAAGTGTTTTACTCATAATTTAGTCTGCCAAAAAACTGCATCATTGGTGTTTTCTGCAACAGCAGGGGTGCCCTGGGAAGTGCACCATCCACCCAGCTTTTCTTCAGAGCATAATTCCCCTTATTAAAGAAGGAATTGCTGGAAGACTTTAGGAAAAATGTCTTTATTTCCTTGAAAACAACTTGTTGGAGGAAGGACAAGGGGGATGAAGGTGGTGTAGCACCAGGCAAGGAGCAGACGTAACCTCTGAGGGCTGAGTACCTCTGTAGGTGGGGGGGCCTGTTCTAGCCCCCAGCCCACTGCAGGCAGAGGGTCCATGTGAGCTGCAGGCTCCCCTGATGGCAACCCAGTGCCACATTTACGTATTCATAGGATTAGCAGGTTAACATTCCCACAGCTCAAACATTTGGGGTCACCTCCCAGATACTGCAAATGATGGTCCTGACCAGGGAACGGCCCCATGTGTAGAACCTGAGAGATTAATACTCGCATGTGAAAACAGCTGACTTGTACTAGCAGAAATGGCCATTCCTCATATAAATTGGACCCACATACATACACTCTTATTTGCAAATAACCCATAGGTGTCATCAAATAATTTCAGTTTTCCTTCTTACACAATGGAAAATGAAGCAGAGGACAGCTGAAGGTGAACTTCGAGCTGAAGCCCTCTGAAAAACCATTCTGTTGTGAAAAACATTGTTTAGGGTAACTTGAGAAGCCAGCTGGTAAAAGTCAGTCCCTTTTCCAGGACCAAAGAATTTATAGACCCTATCTTCAACACAAATAATCTCTCTTAGCTTCTGCTTTTAAAATTGGGTTCCACTAACCTTTATTTATCATGCATTCTCAGGACCATGCAAATTAGACAAAAATAACATAGCAGTCTCTTTCCTGTTTAAGCACAGAAAGCAAGTATGTACAATGTCTAGCATGAAGAGTTTCAGCCATGGTTTTATTTCTGTAACTGTTTCAGAGACTCAGATGTTATTGCTTAAAGCCACCCTCTACACCAGCAGGGCTTCTTCAGTACTGCTGTGTTATAAATAACACTAATAGCAGTAATAACAGCGAGTAGTTCTTAAGTTATCTCATATCTTTCTTCAATTTTGTTCTTGCGATGCCATGTCAGGACATTTTGTCTGAGCTGATGGGAAGAAGGGGTATTGATTTTCTCAAGATTGCTGGCTTTTTCTCATCCTATTTAGTGCCAAGGGCTGGTATAAATTGCGTCGGGAGCGCAGCACAGTGCAGGCACGGCCAGGCTGCCCCGCGCCGGGGTGGGGGCTGCAGCAACGCCTGCTTGCTCAGACGGTTCACAGCAGGGACCTTGCTTGAAATCTCAGTGTATTTTCCGTTGATCTATGTGAGGGATAAAAGTAGGGCATTGGCACTCAGCAGAACCATACAGACAGGTTTTGCATACAGAGCAAAACTGGAGAATGTGGTGGGGGTTGGGTTTTTTCTTCTTTTTCTTTCATTCTGCTGACTTTGCACAAAAGTTGAACATCAGGTTTTACCCAGTGAACTTACATCAGTTTGTACAATAGATGTGCAAGAGAAAAACCAGCCTGTTCAGAGCCAAAAGGAGCGAGCAGTCCTGCATCGGCCAGGTCTGCATCGTCGCCAGAGTTGGCAGGACCAATGGGAGAGGAAGAGAGCCGGGATGGGAAGTGGTTTCAGCAGCTCCCTCAAGATATCCTTTTAGTGTTCAGGGCTGGGAAACCGAGCAGGGAAATCAGCATTGCTCGAAGCACTTCTCTCTAGCCTTATTCTGTGGTTTGGAAAGCTATTTGAATGGAAAATGAAGAGTTTGAAGACAAATCAGAGAAGGAAAATGAGACCAATACAAGGGGAGAAGAAATTAAAGGAGTGGAGTCTGGGCTTGAAAAACTCTTCAGTATCAGCATTTCTCCTACCAAAAGGAAGCATTTTATTTTCCCTGGAAGGAGACAAAATGAACAGCAGGAATGATTGTTGTGGCAAGAACACCTGGAGATGTGCTAGCTGCAGCGAGAGCTTGCTGGCAGGGATAGCAATGGCATAATTTGCAGCAACATCTGCAGTTGACCCAGCAACCATCTTTCCTCATTAATTAGCAGAAGCAGTAGGTTTGCCAGACAGTCCTGTTGGCTTTTGCCTTATTACTGTACCCCTTAGCTAATGAGCCATCCTCTTCCCTTCCTGCTGAGTGAGGTATATCCAGTCTGACCACAGAATGGGCACGGAAATCCAGTGTGCATCAAAGGGCCTGACAGGGCTCACCATCATTTTGTGTATATACCCCGTGGGTCATATTTGCTACAACCACATGATTCAACAGCAGTGGGCTGTAGGCCTACAGAGGTAATAGCAGAGGTTCGTCAATGACTCTCCTGTCTCTCCCCGTGCGTCTAATTTTGTGCTGCAAGGCATGCAACCATGTATGTATGACTCTGGCTTTTACTCTCTGAAATTACTTTGGACTATTCATAACTCTGCCTCGGTCCTCCACGCCGACAAGCACGTTCTTTCACCTTGCCTCATTTTCTCCGCCTAAAAATAAGAACCATGACACTGTCCTTCACGAGTGATTTGGTTTCCACCAGTGAGACAATATCATAACCCAGCTCTGCTTAATCCCCATTTCCACAATACAGCTACTCAAGACAACAACACACAGATCAGTACACAGTGAACCCCGGGCGCCTTTGCCTGGCCATTACCTACCATCTCCACTGAGCACCATCCTGGTGGTGAATACTGCAGCAATGGAGAAATTAATACAAGGCAGAGGAAGGGGGCCACCTTTAGCAAGTATCTGGCAAGTTCAGCTTTCTTTTCCAGGGTTGCATTTATGATCAATGTCAAGTCCTGGACACAGCTGAGGGGCTGCAGGCTGTGACCTGGGAAGCTCCAGATCTTGGTGCAAGAGAGCTTCTATCAAGCCGTGGCTGCCTAGCCCTGCCGGTTGTGCAGGCAGGATCCTGGTTGCCTGCATACAGTGCAAAGCCTCAGGCAGGCTTGTTCAAGTCATTTCATGCACGGTTTAATTCTCTCCGTAATGGGGAGGGGGACTTTTTCCAAGAAAACCCGATCCAAAATTATCAAGGTGGCTTAATAACACAAGGCAAACGGCAGTGCTATGGCCCTGCTAGACAATAGCAAAACACATTCGGATACGCAGCTCAGACCTTGCTGCATTACACATGTAATTAGGTTGTTTCCATGGTAATGATCTAATTATGGTCTTCTTGGCTTTGTGTAATCACATTTGCTGCATTTTGGCAGAGCTGTTTTCCTTATTTTTGAACTGCAACACTTGGCAAGATGTTCTTTCTAAAGCTGAATAATAATTTTGCCTGATGGAAACCAACAAGCCTGTGAGTTTTTATTTAAAGCAGGGTTGAAGATACAAGACAAGACTATATAAATATATAGCATACATATAAGATATAGATGTATATATAAAGAAGGATTTTTACCCTTGTAATTTCTATTCCTCTTTCCTTCCTTTTTTTTTTTTTTTTTTGCAAATGCTTGAAATAATGAATTTTAGCAGTGGCTCCCATGTGGGAGGGGAAACTCCAGAGACATTTCTTCTGTTTCCGGGGTTAGTGATGGGCTGACCTTGGGGCATGAGGTTTCACCTCTCCCTACCTTATTTTCTCTCCCTGAGGATAATTATACCAACTTCAGAAGTGATGTATATGCAAAATGTGTATTATTTCTACCAAGCTATTTCAGCTCCTAGTAAGCATGGTACCTTAGAGACAGCTGGTAAAATCCTGGCCCCGCAGAAGACCAAGAGCAAAACTACTATTGATTTCCATAGCGCGCAATTTCCCATGTGGCTGTTGAAACACCTTAGAAAAAATCCAATACAAAAAACCCAATCTAGCAGCCTTGACCTGTATGGATTCTCCACCCTACTGTCCCAGAGCTGAAGGAGCAAGGTGCTGTTAGGCTTTGGTGACAAGTGTGGTATCAGCCACCGCGGCACTGCGGGGAATCTGGCCGTGGGATTTGTTGTTCACAAGTAGGATCAAGCCCACCCCTCCCTACAGCTCAGCTTATTCCTCTGTGTTATAAGGCAGTTTTAGGGAGGTGCAGAGTTCAAGGCTGTGCTAGAACCAAGGCCCGTAGGGATTTATCGTGGTCCACGCTCTGCTGTGCGGGAGAGGTGCTTATTACAGCCCATAACCTCTCCTGAGGCAACTCTTTCCTTGAAGTCAGCTGCAAGAGCTGACTGTTAGTTATTACTTATAAAGATTTTTAAAGCTTTCTTGCAAAACAAAAGATATATTTCTAGCTTGAGCAATAAGGGATCTGGGGAAAAATAGGAGATGAAAGGTCAAGCAAGAAGAGCTTGTGAAATCACACTGGAGCGGAACTGCAGGCTGCAGTCAGCCAGGAGCCTGTATTGCAATTGACAAGGCTATTCATGGAAAGGGTTTTGATCAGAGTTGCCATGACAATAGGAAACACCTAAAAAAGATCTATGAAATGTTATGTTGGCATCAAGCCAAGAAGTTGAGCCAAATCCTACACTGGTTATTCCTATGAGTCAGTACCTTTCATAGTAGTATTGCTAAAGGAAGGATTTGGTCCTCTGACTTTGAAGATTTGGGAAAACTGGTATGAAATGCAAATTATGATAGAAAAGATTCGTGCTGTAAAGAATTTGCTGCAGAAGCATGTTGGAAACCTTGCAAATATTGTTTACAGCTCTTGCTTAGTGTACTGAGTATACACACAAAACAACAGAGTCCTCTGATTTTGATGGACAGGTGGGTATGGCTGCTTTCTGAATAAATGCCATATAACACCCACTCTGCACATCCTCTAGGGTCTAGGGACTGAAATTTCCATTGCTGAACATTTACAGAGAGATTTCAAGTCCTAAATGAGTGGCACGGAATTTCAAGGATCCAGCAAAAATAATTCACTTTTTAAAGCAGTGTTTTCTCAAGATATCAGAGGTGAGAAGAAAACCTGGTGTTGCCATTTTTTGGAATGAATAATGATGTGAGGGTGGCTTTTTTTTTTTTTCTTCATTTGATGCATCTCTGAGTACAGGATCCCCAGAGCTTAAAGCAAGGACCAGAGACTGTGTCCTCTGCTAGGTTTGTTTTTTTTGGTTTATTTTTATTTTTTTTCTTAAGAACTGACCATGCTGTTAGCCCAGAGAAAGCAAGTTATGCCACTGAGCCATATGCTTTCATGTTATATTCTGCAGAGTATAAAACTAACTGTGATTAGCTATTGCCACTTCAGTTTTAGCAGATTGACACCTCTCAAATGCCAAGATATACTCAAATAAGCCCACAACAAATGCTCGTGAATTGGACAGGCAACTGCACAGCAGTCATGGTGAAAGTTAAAAAACAGCCGTGGAGTGGGGTGGCATTTCAGGTCTGCTCTGCTGCTGCTCCTAGTGAAGTGACTGCCTTTTCTGAGCACCTTTCAGCAGGTCACAGCCAACTGACTTTGACATCTCTCCTGCAGAGCAGGTAGGTATGAAACGAGTACCCTGCTGGAACGTCGTTCTCCATTGATATACAGCCACCTCCTGGATGGGATGATATAGCAGCTGGTAAACAGGGCATCGTCTTAGCAAGACACTCAGTGCCTCAGGTACCCTTCCCTTTCCTCCTCCCCTGGCTTTTCAGGATGCCAGAAGGAGGAAGAGGAGGGTGGCAGTCAGCCAGAGGTTGGTGGTCCCAAGGTTGAGAGAAGAGCATAAGCACCAGGGCAGGTGGGGACCAAGCTGCAGCCACCCTGCTTTCTCAAGGCTGAGGCTTCCCAGAAACATTGTACCACACCAGGCCCTTACTGGAAACCCTACAGAAAAGCCTCCAGCTGAGGGGCAGTCCTTCTCTGCCAGCAGGGGCCTTGGGGCAAGGGGTGAGCTGCCTGGAGGGCTGGGTCCTCTCTGTATCTTGTCCGTACAGTACAGCCGTGTGCTATGGGATACACAACACAGCCATGGGGGTATCATCTTCTGCTTCTCTTCCCATCTCCTCCCTCTCTAAAAGCTCAGCAGCAGAAGGGACAGGCTTGTCTCCAAGAGAATAACGGTATGTTAATGAGAACCCTATTAACTGAAACTGCTGGTTCTTGTACTTTGGCTCTGGTTACGGTGTTGGAGAACATGGAACAGCATATTTTACTGTGCGGGTTGCATAGATGCCCCTGCTGCTCAAAGCCTCGCGTGTGAACCGCATTAATCATCTCTTGCCTTCAAGGTATTGCACAGTTGTAGGACTAAAATCAGAGCTGAGGAGCCTGTCCTTCTTTCCACAACTCTGCGAATTTCATTAATGCCACCAACAGTTCTACGCGTGCCTGCAGAAGAGACCAGACCCCTCAATTTATTCTGTCCTTGTTTCCTTCTTTCGTAACTCATATATTTGCATAATACAGAGCAGCAATGCCAAGTGCCGGGTGCCGCCGTTCCTGCTGCACAGGCTCCATATGCTGCCTATCTGTGTCAATCCCAGGGAGCTCTGCAGTTGCAGGAGGACAATTTTCAAACTATGTGCATGTAAATTAGAGCTGACACTCCACAGCTTTAATTCGTAGACTGAACCTGATCCTTGCTCACACCTTACCCATCGGATAACATTAACACCACAATTAATACAGCCAGATAATTGCAACTAGTAGGAAAGCTAAGTGTATGCTTCCATTTTTTTTAATCAAAAAAAGTCCTAGTGATATGTTCCTGCCAAGGCTTACATAATTCTCCTTTATTACACTGGGAGCTCACACAAGCCTAATACTGCATAATACTTTTTACATGAACACTCTCAAACAGAAATTCCCTCTCATCTAAATCTAGCTCGTCTATCTTGGTGTGAATCTCTAATTCTGCATGTGTAGGGGGAAACTGTCCCTGGTTCTCTTTTGATCTACTGCCAAATCCACTGACGTCAACAGCCGGAATGAGAATGATTGAGAAAAATGAGAATGGTCCATGAAACTTCAGAGATTGTACCTTTGGTTTTCACTAGCTAAAGCTGGTTGATATAGTTTCTCGCTTTCTCCTAGTCACCCCAGATCTTGTTTCTCAAACATCTGTTGCCCTTTTACTCTTTACATATTTGCTTTGCTAATGGTTGAGAGAAGCTCATCCTTTGCAGACATTGACTTAGGAAGAGATACTAGCAAGCAGAAAGCCACTTCACACCACCTTGGGAAGCACAAGTCAAAGTAGAGACATCTTGATTTTCTGTGTCAGGTGGAGCACCAAGAAGGACACTATTTCTGACCACAAAACATTGACTCCCAAGCCAAAAGGATATGGGACCACTCAACGCATGATGTCAAGTGAAACATGAGCATTTTTTCCCATTTTCACTTTAAATTACATAGAATCAACAAGGTCTACAAGGCATGGGTTAGGGTACCTTGATCAGGACCTGAGCAACTCAGTGATAAAAAAATCTCACCTCTGGGCACCGGAGCAACGTGAGTAGGTGAACCCTCTTCTTCTGAAGTGTAACATCTGGCTCTGACTTCTAGGACATCTGGAGTTAAACAGCAGTAGTAATCCTGTGGTGGCAAAGAAGCAAAATGACTGTAATAATTATTTGCACTGCTATAAACTCTCTGGTATGAGAAACCTCACATCTGTGCACACAGTTGTGAAGAAGGCATCATGAATTACAGAATCACAGAACGGTTTGGGTTGGAGGAGACCTTAAAGATCATCTAGTTCCAACCCCCCTCCATGGGCAGGGAACATGGGCACACATATACACACATACAGAGCATATGTACACACAGAGACATCAATAGCTTGCATAAGGTGCACGTGGCATAATTGATGACTTTTCTTGAAGGCTGTCACAAATCTGAGATGTATTGGGTTAGAAGTGTACTGGGGTAGTCTTTTAATTAGTCCACAGCTCAGCTGTGTTGTAAAATTCACTCTCTGACATTGCATCCAAAATTTATAACCTTTTAAATCAAAGGAACATCTCAGACTGAGGTTTTGCTAATTGGAGGTGTTAATGATAAAAGCACAAGCCTGAAAAAGGGACGTGTCAGACAATTATTCACAACATTCAGAACTGTTTCTCAGGCCAATGTGCTACCCTATAAAAATTAAACTGGAAAATATGTGGGGGTCCCAACTGTCTCACTCATATCTGTATATTATCTGCTTGGTGCCGCCAGACATGGTGTGATGGGAAAGCTGCACTTTGCCCATCTGTGGTGCATGCTTCCTAGGACTGCTTGTTGAATGAGCAGGGTATGGATGCTATAGGGCCTTCAGATCAAGCACATCCATACTGGAGAGGAACATATCTTGGTGAACACACCCAGGGCTCAGCAACTCTAGTGAGTCCTAGACTTAGATCGTAGGAGGACAGGTATGCTACTGGCTTGAGAGGATTTGGAGTGGTGTAGTAGACGACTGTGGCTCTTGGCCACTGGACATTTTGCTTCAATGAGACCCACACTACTGTCTCTTGGCTTCTTGGCAGCTGCTGCCAGATGTGACCTATGTTTTGCTAATATAGGAAGGAGAAAGACATTATCTTCAAAGCTGGTTTGAAGAAATACTGACTGCTTTCTGTAGAAACAACTGTTCTCTGCAAAACTTTATGTTGTGCAGTTGTTCTTTACTGCAGGGCTGTTGTACTCTACTGCTTTTTCATACATCAAAATGCTACTGAAGTCGGTAGCAAAAGCACAGCCAGACAATATCGTGTCACTGTCAGGAGCACAGGCCACCATGGGGGTGGTGTAGCAAGCGTCATTGCTACCTGAAAAGTAATTTATGCAAAAAGAGAGCCATATGTGATTGACTGCAGGCAGCTGTTGGAAAATATTTACAAAAATTTAACTTTCCTTCATCCCCAAAATAAATTTGTTTTCAGTTATTTTTAAAAGTTTATTTTCAGTTTTGTCCAATTACAGGCTCTCTTGCAATGAGCTTTCCTTTCAAGCCACATGGTTCTTTCATATTGAAATTTTTCATTTGGAAAATATCTAAAGGCGCATTTCAATCAACAAAAACCCTTTTCCTTCAAAAATATTGAAAAGTATTGCTTAAACTAACCACTGAATGTTTCAGTGTCTGCTATTCAGTGATTTCTAAGCACAATTTCTGCAAGAGTCTTAACTACCCTACAGCAAATTAACCTGGAAAATCTTTTTGCTGTTTAGGGTAGGGCACAGGATAAGGGTTCAAAGAGAAAGGAATGAACATAAGAGACAGAGTTTTGACGCCAGGTATACTCTTTTTGGTATTTATTACATCTCTATCAGTACTGTAAATAGTAGAGTTTTCCAAATTGGATAGACCCCAAATAGTTTACAGGGTCTAAGTGGCTAGTATGTTTGGTTTGTTCCTTTGCTTTTTAATGAGACCCAGATGGAAAGGCTACTCCCCACCGTGTTGAGGGATTTGAGGCAACTGCACTGCACATTGTGGCCATCATGGGCAAATACAGCTTTGTTAGCAAAAAGTAGTGAAACTGCCCTGTTACATTTGGTGATGGCTTTTCTTTGTGGTTAAAAGACTTTTCAATACTACCAAAGAAAAGGAAAAGAAAGACGTGTGGTGGATACCTTTCCATATTTCCAGTAACCCTTTCCATTTCCAGAAAACAGTTGTGAGAAAAACACATTGAGTGCTGTGATATTTTGAGGTGCTGGCTGCAAAGGTCGCATTGGTCCTGCTCCCGCAGGTCTGTATGTTCTGGGAAATGCCAGCTGCCTCCAGGGCTGCTCAGCCTGCCCTGCCCAAAGGTGATGGAGCAAGAGATGGCTGCAGGCTCCCGAGATCCCGGTCCACCTATAAAACCCAGCCTGTGTTCCCTGACACACCCCTGCCTGGGAAGGATTTTGCATCCATGAGGAGGGACCAGCAGAGGTGTGTGGTTTGGATGCTGTTGGCTGTGGGTGAAAGTCTGGGAGTAGTGGAGAGCCTGGGGGAAGCCCATTAGTTAAGAGCTGAGGCACCGATGCCATTATCGCTAATGACTTCAGCACAGGACAGGGCTGCAATCAATTTCATAATAAATCAACCCCATTTTCTAATATGAACCAATTTATCTGCCAGGCTGATTTGCCAAACACTATTAGAGGCTGAGGTCAAACTGAAAAAGACGTATCACGTTTCCAGCTTCTCCTCCTAACTTCTCATCTCAGAGGCACACTCTGCAGCCATTGGTTTGCAGCTCTTTGCCTTCCCTGGAGGCTTCTCCTTCAGACTTTCATTTATAGATGGTGCAGACACAGCAGGAATTATATATTTAATGCCAGCCACTAATGCAACAGCTTTAAGTCTGAAACTAGCACCTGTCTTTTGTCACCACCATAGACTATTTATAGAGATTGGATAAAAAGATTATTTGAAAGGTTTGGTTTGCAGCAGAACCAAGAAAATCCTGGTTTACTGCAACCAAGCCTATGTTATGATTTTATCTGTGTTCATTTAGGCTATGGGTCTGGTGGAGATACCCAGCTTAAAGAATTAGCTATGGTAAACAAGATAGGAGAGAGATTTGAGATTCTTATTTACAGAAGGAATCACGCAGAGATGACCATAAAAATGATTAATACATAACAAATATGGGTAGCATTAGTTTAAGGATATACAAAAGAAACAAAGGAATCTCTGCCTTGAATGGCCATTATACAGCACAGGCTTGTGAAAAAATCACGTATCTGTGAGAGAGGAACCGGGAGCTGTGGGCAGCTGGGAGCCTTGGACGGCACCAAATGAAAACAGACCGATGTTTAACTATTCATCTTACGTTACAGAGCGGCACAGTCAGCCATTACCACTCCCAGACAAGCCGAGAATATTGATTATCCCATTCAGAGGAGTTAAGGTGTTGCTGAAAGCAAGCATAGTAATGATTGCCTTAGCAGTGAGCATCCTGGATGAGTATGCACATCAGCCTGTGTGTAAACAAGGAGTGAGAGATGTCTTCTAGGGGAGGAGCAGCCAAAGATGGAATAAATGGGTTTAGTCTAAAGAAAAACTTGGGGACAGACAATGTAAGCAAAGCTGCAGGACAAAAAGGCATGGAGTTAACTTGCAGCAAGGCTGACACAAATCAAATACAAGTCAGGCATACATACAATTCTCTAATAACACGATGACTGCCATGGCAGCAGCACAAAAGCGACCAGCACTCAGCCTGAATGCAATGGCATCCCTGGCAGCAGCGACACTTGCTCAGCTTTTTCCATACACGTCTTCTTGTAACTCCATACTTGCACCACTATTTCCATTAAACTAATGGAAATAAATTCTGGACTGCAGTAGGTGTATAAGGAAGGGCTTCACAATTTACAGGGATGCCAACAAACCAGTCAGAACAATTTTTTTATGAAAAAAAAAGTATCGCAAGGACTAATGCTTCTTAAAGAGAAGACAGTCAAAGCATTACAAGCGCAAATCTGGATGTGGAGCATAACTGAACAAAAAGGCCACCCAGCAGAAATTTCAGTAACATAGGTAGATACTGGAGTTGGTGAGGAAGGTGGCTGGTTTGACTCTTCCTCACAAAGGGAGTTCCCTCTGGTACATTTATTTGAAATGTTTTTGATTTTGCACTTACAGCACTTACTTACTGGAAGATAACCCGGTGTATTAACAAGCCCAAACTCAAATATCCCTTAATATTCTTCCTAATGCTATATTTTTTCTTTCCAGGCAAAAAAGAATTGGCCAAATCTGCAGTAAAGAAGATTACTTCTGATGGGCTTTTAAAAAATTACGCACACAAAGGCATAAAAGGAAGGATGTACTCTCTTAACCTTTCCCTTCCAAAGAAGTTGACCTTTTTCTGTCCTAGATTTTATTTAGCTGATGTACATCTTCAGATGCAAATACAATTCGATACAAAGCCTGCTGGACTCAGTGAAGGGTTTCCACTGGCATTCATCAGCACTGAGCCAAGCCCATACTACTAATGGAATTTCTTAGATAGTAATAATAAACAACATCATGAGTGGTGTTGCCTTAGTTATAAATCCAGGGACATTAATATTAAATTTGGCACTACCTTAGTACTCCTGAAGCTTTGCTCCAGAGGGCTCTCCATACTTAGCCATGGAGCTAACTACAACAAGAAAAAAAGTAGCGGGAAAGTGGGCAAAATGGTGAAAGTCTATTGCCCACATTTTGAATGGAAGCACAATGAAAGGAGTAGGTCCCACAGAGCAACCACAAATTACTTCACCATGGCCTCACAGATCATAAGTGGTTTGTGCTGATGACTTAGGTATCAACAGCCAAGAAGATGCAACATTATTATTCAGAAATTTGACCCATGTGATTTTTGCGTAATGTTAACATTAAAAAACTGAAGAAAAAATACTTTGGATTTGTGATGAAATTGCCTTTTTTTCCCCTCCAAAAAAACCCCCAAAAGCTCCAGAAGTTAATATTCAAGTTGACTAATCTTCAGACTGAAGAACTTCTAACCTTTTGAGGGAATTTAAAATGGAAATTTTTAAACCAACTGATTTAAAATACCGCAGAAAAGTGGAATATTCATGTCTGAATGCCAAAACTGATAATTTAAACTTAAGAAGCCAAATTTCATTCACAGCTTCTGTTCATTCAAATTACATTTTCTGGAGACTTTCTTCATTTCATCAAAATGTAAGATGGGCAGTGGATTTATGCACAACAAAATCTGGCTGAGGGCAATGCTGCAGCTCTCTGTCAGCAGACCAGGATAGGAGGGACAGAGGATGCAAACGAAGACAAGCCTGGTGGCTGGGGATGTCACCTGGCTTTCTGAGCTGTGTCCCTGAGCAGACAGGCCGGTTTCACCCCTGGAGGTAAGAGAAGGCCTGCTGACCCTTCAGCTGCATGCTCCCTGTCTCAGCCTGGCACAGGCGCAGGGGTTGGGCCACCCATTGCACAGCTGGATGGGCACAGTGACCCACTGTCCCACTGACTTCCACAGGATGCTTCTTTGGAAAGTCACTCCTTGTGAATAAGTGCATCGGGAAACTCTGCAGTAACAGTAAAATACCTGCTGTGAAGCGAGTTGTAATTTCTTTCCCGAAATAAACCTATCTGTAGAAAATGATCCCACAGCCACTTATATTAAACTGTCAGTGAACACATCCCTTAAAAGCTTTTTATTCTGTTTTTAATTTATGGTATTTGACAAGGAAGAGAATAGAACATTGCTGGCGCCAATTCCGGTGCAGCTCAGCCCATGTGCTCTGGCCGAGCACTGGCCCAAGCGCCCGACGGCCCAAGCCATACATCCTGTTTTTCCATTAACTCATTAACAGATATTGTCACTCCACCACCTCTGCACTCTGTTTTTATCCAGCTACTGAGCTCTGGAAACCATTAGGTGTCTTTCTCCATTAGGCATTAGGAAGATGGACGTGTATTCATGCAAGAAGTTTTCTCCAGTTGTATGACATTACCTCTCCTTTTCCCCAGATGTTCTCATTTATCCTGCAATGTTTTAGACACTTTGGAGTGGACAACGCATCGGGAGTGCCTATGGTCCTTCTGGCTGTGGCGGCTGGGAAGGACGTGATCCCAGTAGGGACCATACACCACTCTCACCCAGAGCAGCCCATCGATTGCTTTGGAGACATTTGTAAAAGATAACCAAGAAAGAAATCCTGCTTTCAGTTGGCTTCAATTTACCACACCTGTAGCTGCAGCTCCACTGGAAATAGGTGTCTGCAATCAATACAACTCAGAATCACCTTTAAATTTAATGAGAAAAACCCCAAACATCATGATACTCTGGAGGTAAGCCTGCGAGCAGCTGCAGACAAACCCTGACCTTTGCAGAGGAAAATATCTGCATGTTTTTGCTTGTTTGCTTGCATGCTTTGCCCCCTGTTTCTGCTTGGTATGGGGGCAAACCAGCAGCATCTCCGCAGGGTCCCAGACCTTCCCTGCTATATAATCACTGTTGCATCAGACGTTCAATGTCACAGCGTCAGCTCATTACTGAGGGGAAAGAGATTCCCTTGATTAGTATTACTTTCTGCTTAGTAGGTATTTAAGGAAGCAGTTTCTGAGCATTGTTTTCTGCAGTGTGCGCTAGGACAGCCAAAGGCTTCTGCCCCAGGAGGTGTGCCCCTGGCCAGACACAGACATGGTGTGGGACAGTGAATGTGAACTCGATCCAGGAGAAAACTTCAGGAGCAAACACTTAGCTTTAATTTCAGTGCAGTCAAGCAAGGGCAGAAGACAAGTAAGGAAACCTTCCTGCTCTGGGCAGCCAGGGAAGGCACAGGAGATCACCCTGACCTGTTTGCTAAGGAAAGGAGATGCCAAAGCTCCCCTCCTGCAGTTCTACCCACCCGCCATGGTGTGCCTGACATCGTCACCGGTATGCTAAGGAAGGGTTGCTGGAGATGAAAGCTTCAGACAATTTAGTGGGACAGTATAGTGGGGCCTCCTCTTGCATCCCTTAATTTCGTGACAGGAGAGACCATGCCTGGGCTGGTTTTATTTATAAACCCGCAGTGAGTAACGCAAGTGTTGCAATCAGCATCCTGTGCTAAATGGGGCTTTGGCAGATACTCTCGAGCTTCACTAAATCCCCTTCAGTTAGGGAAGGAGAGCATCTCGGACTGTCTGCCATCCTGTTTGCTCTGGCCAGCCTCAGCGCATGGCAGCACCCACTGTCCCCAGAGGCTTTTGGCACGGCTGCATCACAGGCAGCAGCGCTGCGAGGAAGGCAGGAGAAAGATAGAAACAAAACGACCATGCAAAGAGCACGCAAAAAATAGCAGGTCAATCCCTGGTAAAGCCACCTGACTTTTTTGCTCTTTTGTTCTTATCTATGCCCTGGGAAGGCCAGGCTGGCTGATGCTCACAGCTTTGGGCATCTCGCTCGGCTGTGGGCATCTCGCTCGGCTGTGGGCAGTGGGGCAGCACTTGCCGGACTGCCCGGGCTGGACATGGCTTTCAGAAGATGGTGGGCTCTAAAAAGCAGGCAAAGAGGGGAAACCTGAGAGAAGCAACATGGCTGGGCTTAGAGACCTGGAAAGCCTGTGAGGCTCCAAAGACAGCAGTGAAACCGTCACTCCCGTGGCACATATTTGAGCCTCTGCCAGGGGAAAACTTCTGAGGTTAAACTAACAAATGGAGGCATTTTTCTGCCACAAAGAAGCTCTCTTTTGGGTCTGGGTAACCTAAGCCACTGGCAGCACCAACAGCAGCTCATGGAAATATTTGGCGGGTGGAGGAGGAGGGAGGCGGGGGAGAGCACCAAGGATGGGGTGGAGCGGAGGTGTCCCACCCGGAGAGTCATGCTCCCACCCTGCTCCTTTCAATAGAGGCACAAGGGCTGCCAGTGCAGATACACCTCGTGGGATGCTCATGTCGATGTTTTAGGAGCCTTATGTGGCTTTTTTTAAGAATCCCAGCACCCAGTGTTTAAGAAATTGCATCTTGTCCCCGCAAGCCTCTCTAAAGAGCTGATGCTGTCTCTCTGTGACTCAGTCATGGGCAAATGTCTTCTCTCCCAGATGTGCTATAAGTACATTAAAAATTGAAAGATACTGAGAAACACAGTAATTTCTGTCAGGTACCTCCTCCAGATAGGAGGGAAAAAAATCTCTAAAGCAAAACTCAGTGTATTTGCAGATGCTCATGAGCTCAGTATCCGAATGTCACACAGTGGATCACCACCACAGTCATTTCTGCAGCAGCAGGGCATGCCAGAATCTCTGTGCTGGCTGCTCTTTTATAGAGAATGGCTGCAACATTTGGGGTTTCCCAGCAGATCTGGGAGTGAGCTGACAATGATGCCCCAGGTGCTGCAGGTTGTTCTTGTAGCACCAGAGTGCTCCAAAGACTTGGACCTGGGAGTGAGCTGCCCACGCTCACCAGCATGGGGTGCTCCCAGCACCTTAGATGCCAGCTGCTCCTGGATAACCACCTCTGATGGCCAACAGAGACAAGCCCAGGCTGCCTCTGGGCACTGAGGAGCCATGAAAGACTCTTGGAGATGTCTGTGTGCCCCCAGTTCCCAATGACAAATCTAGTTCAAAGCCTATACAGCAGCACACCTACATGAGACATATTTTGTAGCATTACTTCATTATTTCCTGAGTATCAAGTAGAGATAAAACCAAGACGAAATTTCTCATCTTTGTAATTTTCCCTGACCATACATTAATTAGCAATGGAAATATATTAGTTCTTTCGTCAACAAAAAAAGGAGACATCTGTCCTCCCTGATATTTGTTGGCTTCCAACAGTACCCTGACACTCCTGGCTTTTTTTACTACTCTGTCTTGAAAATATCAGATTTTTCAACAATTTTCTAATGTAGGCAAGGAAACATTGAACTTCTTACAGACTTTGTGGCTCCCAGGCTGAATTCTCATCCTCCTCTGTCCTGAGTCTGAGATGAAGCCCAGGACAAATTGTGATTCCCAGGTGCCTGCCTGGGAACAATGGGGTAATGGGGACAAGGTAGAGCTGAACTGAAGGGTTATCAGCAGCCCCACCAGGAAATGATTGATTAGTTTTGCCTTTGCCATCTGTTAACTAGCTAAGGGAATGGGTTTGCACATTTGGAGAGCTGAAGACATTGGTACCCTCAGGTCACTGCTGACAACACGAAGTGGCATTTGAAGTTCCCTTGACTCAGCCATCAGGAGGACCAGCTCAAGGGTCACGTTCTCTCCAGCCAGGAGCTGCTTGCTGCCTGTGCCCTGCTGCCTTCGTGCTAAGAAAAGGGAGGAAGGAAGAGAGGCTGCCCCAATGCTTGAGTGACTTTAAAATTAAAACTGCTGAATTCATAAACGCCTACATGTTTACATTGCTATTGTCAGAGGAAAGGACTGCAGGGATCACCTCGGGGTTGAAATTCAGCCCTCGGCTGCACCCAGGCCTTAATATCCACTGATCACATTGGGCAAGCAAAGGGCAAGGTTTGGTGCCAGGACTGGATAGAATTTTATGTGTTATGTCCCCTTGATTGCCTACTTAGAAATTATAAAAATGCACTGTATTTTAAAACTGCAGTCATAAGAAAGCAGTTTCCATCTGAATGATAATGAAATGCACTCCAAGGTTATGCTGGGACTTCGCCGGCGCTATTAGAGATAAGTTCAAAGCTACCGGAGAAAAAATATATTGCACTAATAAGTGTTCCTCATTTATAAGTTCCCCTTCAGGAGTAATTAAATGTGACTTTTTTTTTGCCTTTAGATGGCTGATTTGTGGGATAGCTGTCATATTTTTGTCTGAAGTTTGAAAAAGAGAACTTGAAGATCTGAGATATTTAAAGTGAGTAACAACACACCCCAGGGAGAATTCCCACCTGGCCACGGCAGGAGCTGCCACTCAGGAAACGTGCTGCCAGCTCTGAGAGGGAGAGCCCGAGGGCGAGTTTCAACATATCATCGAAGAGGAACTGTGCACTGGCCTGACCCCGCACCCTCTTCCTCGTGGAGCACAGCTCAGGGGCTCCTTGGGCTCTTGTATCTGTACCTCCCATGGAAATGCTTCCAGAAATGGGTGGCACAACCTTCCAGGGTCTTGGGAAGTTTCTGCATTGCCGGGAGGCAGCACCCTCTGCTCTCGCATAGCCATGCAGATGAACCCAGTTGTGCACCCAGGAGATGCACCCAGGAATGGACCTGGGGGTGAACTGGGGATACACCCGGGGGGTGCACCTGGGAAAGCACCAGGGATGCACCCACCAGGCATCCTGCCTCTCTTTTTACCTTGGTTGAACAGATGTCTTTTAATCTAACAACACAAAGCCCGGCATAAACATTAAGCATCACTAGGGGTGATTTTTCAAATGTGATAAACTACAAAAAAACTGCATGAATCACATTATAATGACATCTTTGTGGCTCAGCAAACTACATCCATCCTCTCTTACTCCCCAACAACCATTCCCCACCGACAAAGGTTACATGTGCCAGCGAGGGAAAACTCATCATCAGCAATATGCGATCATCACCAACTGCTCTGTCCAGGTCAGGAGGTGAGCAACTGCTGCTCCAGACATCTGTGCTGGAAGTTAGGTAAGAACTGGTAGAAGAGCCCAGGACCAGGGGCTGAATCTGTAGGTCTCCTCTGCAAAGCAACAACTACAGATTTGACTTCCTGGCTGCTGGCATAGGAAAGCAGGATACTGAGGGACTAGGCAAGGCTCCCAAACATTTTACGCCACTGAGACCAAGGGAACTAGTGTGGTGGCTGGGGGGGAAAAGCTTGATTCTGGCCTTCACAGACATATATCCACATAATTAAGGTTAGGGGCTTATCCCAGTAGGTTTCACATCTATTTGTTTATTTATTTGTTTTGTTAACAGCTTGGCTTAGGGGACTGGATGGCTGCATTCAAGCCCCGTGAGCTGCTGGTTTTGCAATCCTCTCTCTCTGGTGCAAATGTTTAGTTTATATTTCCAGGCATGTGTTATTTCAATTTTTGTTTATCTCCTGAATCAATCAGTGAAACAGTCTCAAGAAACAAAGCCAGGCCAATAAGAAACTTGCAGGTTTTGTTTGGATCGAGCTATGGCATTCCTGAAAGTTGGCTGCACCTCAGAAAGACTCTGCGGATGATGGTATTTACTGCTCTCCACCTTGCAAACAGAGCCCAAACCCAGCCTTTTCCCACCTGTGGCTGTTAAACCTGATGGAGAGGGTAGAGGTGGTTAACCCCTGCCTTCCCTCACTTTATTAGCTCTTCAGATGGTAAAAAAATTCCTTTTCTGGGCCAAGCCTGAGAATGGACCTGGGTGACCAGCCTCCCTTTTACTCTAATTTGTGCTGAGGGCTGGTGCTCAGCAGCATTCATGGATGAAACCAGGTCTTTGCTGTGAACAGGTCTGTGTACATCTGTTTTTCCCCCCTCTCCCTCCCTACCATGCAAAAAAAATACAGTCTCATTTCCAGGCACCCTGCACAAGCAATGGGATCAGACCACCTGCACGTTAGCTGCTCAGCCCCAGCATCCAAATCCTGAACTGATGGTAAACACCAGAGTGGAGGGGCTGCCAAGTCTGGGAGATGGGCTCGGTATGCTCAGCTGTGCTTGGCTGCTGCCGAAGAACGCAGAGTTAATTTTCCACATGCTTGGCTCGAAGCAGAGCCATGCACACTGGTGGGGCTGGTAACAAACCTCTGCCCTCGAAGCCTCTGCAAAAGCTCTCCCTGGCTGCTGAGGTGGGATCTGATCTGCAGGGGGTGAGGGGTTGAGGGAGGGAGGAGGACCCTGCCACTGGTGCTCAGGGAGCAGGGGAGGACCCTAGCTGTATTTTCTTTTTGGATTTGAGATTTTTGTCTCCTTGAATTTAAACACAAAGATCTTCCAAAAAATGCGAAGGACACTGGCACATTGATGTTCGAGATGTCAAAGGACATAAATGCCAGTCAAAATGCACTCTAAGAAAAAAAACAAAACATGCATACTTGAATGACTACAATTCAAACAAAGCAATTGTCAATTTCCCAGCAATTTACATTTAAATGCATCACATAATTCTCATGCTGAATTATCTGTTTCCAGTCTGGTCCTTACCCAGTGTCTGTGAGAGGGGAGGAGAGGCAGGCTATGGCTTAACTTGTGGATAGCCACTGCTCTGTGTGAGAGCTGTGCTTTACAGTCAAGCTGAGTGACCTATATTTCAGGTTTCCCTCCAACAAATGGGGACAGTCATGCTTTCATCAGAGAAACTCAGAAACGTTTTCACCTCCAGAGCCTAGAGGAGATGGGCAGATCTGAAAAAGAGGATCAAGATCTAAATGTGATGGAGTACCAGGGCATCTAATAATATGACATTTTTAGACACAGGCAGGCCCCTCATCAGATAGAAAGGACTTCTCTTCCATGCTCAAAACCAACCTCTCTCCCAGAACTCTGCTTATTGCAACATATTTCTGCTAACAAGATAAGACTTGCTGTAACATCAGCCCTGCCTACACGTCATCCACTGCCTGCTTCCCATCTGTTAGTCTTGATATTTCCTTAATCTCTTTCTCTCACACAGCTCCATGAATAGTTCCCCTCCGTAGCACAGGGACTGAAATTGGAGAATGCAACGTTGCTCTCTGGGAAAGGCATATATTTGTTTGAAATGAAAAGCTTAAAGGCCCAGGCAGGATGGTTGTTCCCCAAGACAGCACAGAGAAACGCAGTGAGAAAATGGAGGGGGAGCTGCATTTGAAGTGTCTGTTCTTTAATTATAAATGTTCTTCCTCCAAACAGCTTTTCTTAACAGCTGGTCATCAATTACACAGAGTCACTGAGGTTTTCAGACAGGAGATCAATAAATGGGATTTTTTTTCTTGGCCTGGAGAAGCCATTACATAATGGCTGTGTTTCTTCCCTCTGCTTGCTGAGCTATCAAAAACTGGCAAGCATTCAAGACAGTGAGACTATTCTTAGACAAGGGGCACAGCATCAAGCTCAGCAGCAGCAACATGGTCTCTGATGCCCGGACCCCGGGAGGGCAGCCAGACAGGGACAGTGTGGTACAGGGTGCCCCAGCCCCCTTGGGAAGGGCACAGAGCTGGATGCAGCTTTGGGAGGATGTATGTCAACGAAACAACAGCCTCAGTGCAGTGGTATGTCTAAGTTGCATTTAAAACCATTCCAGATCTAAATAAAAACAAACCAGACAGTGACAGGAAAAGATGAACAGCCTTCCAGAGCTACCTACTGATCCGTGCAGGAAAACTCACAGTGTGAGAGGGGATAAACGCCCGTAGTGTAACAATGTGAGAGTTGTACGCCTTCGCTGTCTGATTTGAACCCATACTTGCAGTGAAATCGAAGCTGTCTGCACTAGAAAGGGAGAGCTACTTTTTCACATACTGCAACTTCTGCTGTACATTTCACATAAATCAGGCTGCTGCTGTATGATTGAAATGGAGAACCACATCTGCATCTTTGCAGATGACCTGTCTCAAACAGACATGACACATAAACATTTCTAGAGACATTTCAGTGACCCACTACCATGCCATAAACCATCTGGCTCCCTCTATACTAGCAGAGCTTAAAAATAAAGCCACTCCCTTTACGATCTGTGGCTTACAGAAAAAAAAAAAAATTCTGTAGATGGGTTGTGCTGCCACAACCTCGAGCCATCACTCGCCAGCCCAGAGGCACAGCGGTATGTTCTTGCCGCAGCCCTTCATGAGACAGCCCTGCTGTACAGGATGGTGTGCTCTCACCCACACACATCTATCAGCCCTTTGTCACGTGAGAACAAGCAGGATCAGGTTTATGAGGTTATACCTGGTAGAAACATGAACCTAAGAAAAGCAAATTTCCCCCTGCCAGGTGCTGAGGAAGGGAAATGCACCTATTCCACTTCGGCCAGTCATCAGCAGCATCGAGCAAGGAGAGTAGGACCAGGGTGAGCTGAGAACCCAGCTGGAAGCCACTCGCATGAGTGTCACTCACGTGAGCATGGCTAGTGACCTCCCGGGCAAGGTGATTGTCAAAGGTGTTCAGCAAAGCAATGCAAACCCCAAGAAAAAAAAACAAAATAATTTCATGGCCCAAACACTATGGGGCACAGAGTTCAAGCTGCCAGAAAGGCTGAGTGCTCTGGGGAGAAATGAAAAGATGTATTTCAAAGTGCAGTAATAAAAGCACATTACAGCACCTGAGCCAAAACCTGCTCTCAGTTCGCCTTCCAATGTACGATACACAGCAATGCCTGGATGATATCCACACTTATAAAGGTTTGGTTTCATAAATGTGGACTTTCAAGGCTATTTCTCGGTACAATAAGCTGGGGCACAAAGGCGTTGGTCGTGTTAGTTTTCCCCAAGCCCAGGGGGTCTTGCTGTGACAGTCCCAGTCATTACACAGCCCACAATTTTCTTCTCTGACACATGAACAAAGCAAGAATAACTTTGTCATCTCGTATCCAACAGCTATTCTACCTGTCTGTGCAGCCGATTTTCCTTAAAATAAGTATGGTATCTATTGCTAGGCAGTCAGTGTGTCCTGTTTGCAAGGACGATAATTAACAATAAAACCGCTTGAAGAAAACTAGCCAAGTGTTAGAAATAGTCCCTCAAGCAAAGGCTTCACAGAGCAAGTGTGCACCACAAGAACGGCAGTGGCCTCTGCGATAACATTTCCAAGATTAATTCATGCTGAATAAATTGCACAATAAACCAGGATGAAAGCAATGCTTTTCTCCAGGCCAAGGTGATGCTCATTGCCATTACTGTATCTGGTATGTATGCAGAAGGGAACAACACACCTCAGTGTTGGTTTGAACAGGCAAATTACACTTTAAGGTAAGACTACAGGAAGAGAGAGATGCATTTGAAGAAGAGGGAAAACATCAACCTGAAGTGATCCTGAGGTCATGCCAGACCTGTTTTTTAGGGGAGTTCAAGAAAAGCTTTTTCCCTAAAGGGGAAGAGGTAAATCCTGCCAGGTGCAGGGAGGGGCAACATCCCTGCATCCCCAGAGATGTGCCCTGTGGCAGCTTGTCCTGGCTGGGGGGGATAGTTTCTGGTGGCCCCCTGGTACCCTTCAGCACCAGCCCTACTGCAGATCTGCACCCCTTTAGCCCAGCAGCAGAAGCAGCTGACCCACATTCATCACACTCTTCTCAGGCTCTTTCCCCGCCTGAGACACACACACACATTTCTTTCGTCTGCTCTGGGTCACCCACATTTACTTTTTCTCCGAAGAGGAGGAAAAATAAATTAATGAAAGAGTACAGCATGCAAGACAGCCTCCCCCTCGCTGCCTGTGAAGACTGCCAGTGCTTCACCTCCTATTTGATGTATATTCAGCAGAAGATAGGGAGGCGAGGTAGTTTCTGTGGGCAGTAGAAATGAAAGGGAATGGCATAGAGGCAGAAAAAAAAAAAAGGAAAAAAAGATCTTGCAGCTCTTTGATTGTGCTGGCTCTTTGTTTGAGGTATAAAAAAAAAAGAAAAAGCCCAACCTGCTGAAGGATTTGTCTGCCTGAGATAATAACCTATTCAGGAGACTTGTCTCACCTTTCAAGCATTAAATTCCTCAGAAGGGATCCCACCTCTCCCGTGGCCCCTCTCCCCCCTAAACAGCAGGGTTATTTTTGGTCAAGACTGAGATTCTTTTTGGAGTCCTTTTCCCCTCCAGTTTTGACACCTGGCCACTGCTCGCCCATGGGGAGGCAGCCACCCTTGTTGAGCCGCGTGCGGTTGTGGGCTGGAGAAGGATCTCCTGCCCCAAGCGCGGTTGGAGGCACCTGCAGGGAGCAACCTTGGGAGGGCGGGATAGATCGTCCCCACGGCAGAGCCTGGATGTCTGTATGCAAAAGAGACAGCAAGCAAACGGGCAAGCAGATGGACATATGACAGGCCATACTCCTGGGGTGTAAATTGGCATATCATCCCCAGATTTACGCCCTGCGAGGCTGTGGATGTGTGCTGCCTCATGGACTGCCCAGAAAGAGTTAAATTCAGTGATTCAGCAGACATCTGCTCGGCTCCCAGGAAAGCTCCTTTGCTCAGAAGATTTATGTCAGCCTTGAAAGAAGGGGACTAGACCAAACTAAAGCCAATCAGCAGCATTTTGGGAAAATATCTTCGTCTCCCTGAAGCTGCGAGAATTGCCTCATACATCTGCTGTATTTTTTTCCTTATTGTGACACAATCCTGCAAACTTCTAGTCCTGGGAATAACTTCAAAACATTTAAATCATTCTCTTTTCTCCAATGTTGGGATGTTAAAGTACTTTACAAGCATTCATGGGGGTCGGCCAAGATTTTTGAAAGCAACTATTGATTCTAGGTGCCTGCACTGCTGGACAGCCCCCTCCACATCAAATTTCTGCAACAGGGTTTCATTTTCAGAGGTGCTGGAATATCCAGCCTCAGTATATTAAGTGTCCCAGTTAAGTCAGAGGAACAAAACCACTCACTGCTTTTGAAAGCCTGACCTTTAATCTGGCAACACCTTTGCAGAGCCTGATTACCAGAGAGGAGTCATCAGGAGTTGGGAGATACATCCAAGGTCACATGAGAAGGTGGAGGCAAGCCAGGCATGGAATAAACTTTGTTCAAAATCACTTTAGTTGCAAAACTATTCTTCTTCTTGTGTTATCTTCAGTAGAAAAGGAGTACCTTATTTGCAGAAAAAGGTCATTATTTTCATGACCGAAAGAGTTTTGAAGGAGAAAAAAAGGTACCATTGTCACCTAAAAATAAACCACCAAGCTTTTTGTTGTTCTTTGGTTTTATTTTAGCTTTTTGGGAAAGCAACAAAGATATTGAGGCAAAATCTGAAAACAAATTTGGGATCAAACTATATTTTACCAGAAGGGCAAGCCCCGAGTCCTGACAAGAGTCTGGTAAATAAAGACAACCTGGCTGATACAAATGGCCCAGCAAATGAAGCATGTGAAGAAAAATTGTAGCAATCAAAAGTGCCCTCTAGTCTCATTTATTTATTTTTTTTAACACAGAACAATGACACAAAGGTAGAAAGAAGGTAGGACACTTAAGATTAAAAAACATCAATACTGTTGTCGTGGGTTAAGCAGAGCAGAGTTAATTTTTTTTCCTTTTCCCTTCTCTTCATAAATAGCTAGTAAGAAACTATGTTTTGGATTCCTGCTCAGGAGAGAATTGATAAGAGAAGAACAGAGAAGAACGTTTATAGTTATTGCTAGGATGTTGCTATTTGTTCTCAAGGACGAGATACATTCAGCCTCTCTCCTCTCAATAGACAGAGAGAGAGCCCGGCTTCTAGCTTGGGATTTGCTTTTAAGTCAAGATTGAGAAGCAGACTGACCAATTATTC